>LR750799.1:55445-150445 GCA_902729485.2 Mus minutoides
AAGAAGACATTCATTATTTTTTGTTGCTTTTGGATGAAAGGGACTTTATAATGGTTTTTATTTTAAACAACTATTTTATTGGTGCACATTATGCAACAAATGTTTTATTATGACATTTTATATATGTATATAATGTGGTTTGATCATATTCACTCCCCATGAACACTTCTTGATTTATTTTTAAATTAAGATGACAAGAAATATTAGTGTAGAACATTTAGAAAAGGCAACAAAGAGCTTCACTGCATAGGACAGCAAGGCCATGGGTAGTGAGCGGAAGCCTCACTTCCCGTCAAGAGACCGTGACAAATCCCCAAACAACATAAACACAGAGCAGGCTGTATTCTGAAATGCACACACACACACACACACACACACACACACATACACACACACACACTATGTATACATAATATGCATATACATGTACATATATGTGTGAAACAACAGTGATACAAGAGGCCATGAGCATGAGAGGATAAAGAGAGGAATATGGTAGGGTTTAAAGGGAAGACAGGGAAGGGGGAAATAATATAATTATTTAGTACCAAAAAGGAATTAATTAAAAATAATGAATGGGATAGACAGTGACATTTTATGTCCATGTAACTTGGAAGAATAAGGCCATCAGTGAAACTCAACAGACATGAAGTCCCCACTCCTGCCTCCTCAGACAGCTGAACATGCATTTCTGTTTCCTTGACTTAAACAGGCATTGAGCTCATGAGCTGAGGCTCTGCACTGGGTGAGGCCACACCAGCTTCCGAGTTCTAAAAAGGCCACCAGGTTTTCCCATCCCTTCTCATTCAAAGTGTGCAGCAAGTTGGCACTGGAGAAGGAGCGCGTGAGTCAGTCTACATAGGGGAAGGTAGCCAGCAGTGTGCTCAGGCTGGGTCATGGCGGCATACACATACATTCCATTGTAAATAGATGCTAAGAAAAAAGACTAGTAGGCTATAGATTTGTGCACAAAAGAAATGTGTAGTCTGTTTCCACAGAGAGGGGAGGTCAACTTCTTCTACCCATAGCCTTTCCCTGGCATAGCTTCTGTCAGTCATTTCTCAACACAGGACTGTCCATAGACCCAAGAGTTTCAATATGTGAATGTCTCAGTGGCAGACAGCTCTCTGTTCCCAGTTGTTTTATCTTTAGACCACCATCAAGTAAACTAGTCAAATGCAGAACAGAATAAAACTGTTGGTTCTGCCCGGCATGTTAGATTCTCTGTCATATTCTCTGGGAGGAGAACAGGAAGGATGGATATCCCTTTTTTGTTGATGCTAGAACATGGGGTAACCATGACTAACCTCTGCCTCTGCTGGTTTTCCCACCAGACCCAGGGAACCATTGTGGAGGTCTTAGAGACAGTGGCAAGTGGCCATGAGAAACCACAGTGTTGGCTGCACCGCTTCAATTTCAAATGACAGTGATAGATCCACTACTCACCAATGATACAGTTGTAGGGTGACATCGGAGCCGGTAGCTGTACCTTTTCATTTCCTACCAGTATCTTGTTAATATCACTTCAACTCTCAACTGCCTGATGCAGTTTTAAAGCTTGCTACAAGGCTTTTAAATCTCAGAGATGCCTTGCAGGCTTTCTTCTCAGACAAGGGCCAGTACTCTGTAAAACTCTGGCTTCATACAAGTAAAGAGACTGTGGGAAAGGAGGAATTCTTTTCGGGCTAAGAGTCAGAACTCTTCAACAGTAACTCTGGCTTGGGGCTGGTGCGCTCCCACAAGGCCATGTGTGTTTGAGATGTCTCACGTCTGAATGACCACTGTGAGTAACCTATTTATTATTTTGACATTGCAACGAAACCACAAGGGGAGAGGCATTTTCTCTGCTTCTGTCTGGCTCGGTTAACCACGTTCTCAGGGTAGAAAAGACAAATTGATTGAAAGCAGAGGCACAGGGGTACAAGAACCTTCTATCTGATCTTCACAGCAATCTCTCTAGCTGTGACTGTCTTCCCTTTTAATCAATTAATGCTTGAGCTAAAGGTCACTGTAGGATAATTGAATGTCAAAGTCAGTAAAGGGTTAATTGTAGAACAAGGGTTACGTAAGTGGATGGCACGTTAAATATTTATATCTGGAAATGGAAGTCATGCTTACATCCATTCTTTTAAACCTTTTCTTCTAGTTTGTTCTCTGTTGCTGTGATGAACGCCCAAAAGCAACTGGAATGAAAAGGGTTATTTCATCTATCTTACAGATTACAGCCCATTATCAAAGGAAGCCAAAGCAGAAACTCAGCGGGTACCTGGAGCAGAAACTGGAACACAGACCAACTGTGGAGGGCTGCTGTGTACTGGCTTGCTTCCCTTGGCTTGCTCTGCTATCTTTCTTACATAGCCCAGCCCATCTACACAGGGATGGTATTGACACAGTGGGGCTGGGCCCTCCTCCATCAATCAAGATGATACCTCACGGGCCAAAACGGTGGAGGCAGGTCCTCAACTGAGATCGCCTCTTCTTAAGTATGCCTAGGTTTCTGCTGTGTTGATAAACCAGTACCCTTTCATGAAGTAATAGGGAAAGATTCCCATGACTGTGGCCACTCCTTCTCCACACTCTCAAAGCTCCAGGTAACCTTTCCTTGCTCTCCTACACAGAGGAAGGTATGTTCTGAGTCTTACTTTAGAAGTCTGTAAGATGCAATGTTGAGAGATTTAGGGAGACATCCTGGGAGAGAAAGGCAATACTTGGCTAGTAACTGGCACTTGGAAAGTATTTTCATTTCCCTTGTTATACATGGTTCTAGCAGCCACATGGCTAGGCAGAGAGGAGGGTAACTTTAATTACCAAGACTTGGCATATTATAAAGTATGTTTTAGTATTATTCTCAATCTCTTCATAATCATTCATCTTTTGCTTTATCTTTCTTATATACACAGATTTTAATAACTTGTTGAGAACAAAGGAGAGGTAAAATGTTATTAAATCTTATTTTACACCTTCACAGGGAACAGTTTCTGCTAGCCTATTAAAAAGCAGCTATTTTCCCCTTTACCTCTGAGCTTCTTTCAGAGTTTTCTTTGAACCATGGCCGTCTTTACAGGCTGCACACCCAGGCCGAGTTAGAGACGTTGGGACTTGGAGGGTTAGAATCTAGTGTCTGTTGGCAATCACAGTGCAGAACCTGACCAATGAGTGATGAGTGAATAGCAAAATGCAGTGTGGGGTGTGAGAGAGATGCGTTTCACCCTTTAATAAGATGAAACGCTGACCTGTTAGCACTGTGTGGTTAAGCTGAAAGAATATCTTCCTGGATGGAATTAGACAGGAAGGACAAAGTCTGTATAATCCCACATGTGTGATTCTGAGAAATATAAAGTAAAGGGACAGGGTGGCACACACCTGAAATTCCAGTGCTTAGGAGGTTGATGAAGAAGGATGGAGAATTCAGGTAACCTGGGCTACATAGTAAAACTCTGACTCAAAAAAGTAAGAAAGAAGAAGGAAAAGGAGGAGGAGGAGGAGAAAGAGGAAGAAAAGTAAGAGGAGGAGGAGGAAGAGAAAGAAACAGAAGAGGAGGAAGAGAAAATAAAATAAAGTAAAAAGAATTATAATGCACAGACTCAGAGGAAACAGGTCTAGACACTTAAGGGGATAATGAATAGAGACTTTCTGTGCAATTCTACTTTCTATGATGAAAAGCCTGAGCCCAAACTTTCTCTTTCCTTACCCAAGATGTTAATAAGCACCCAGAAGCTCCTGCTGCCACATCTGTGGGTTGTCATGAATGCTACCACGCTTCTGTTTACATAACACTCTAGTGCCAGCTTTGTAGAACTACAAATTATTAAACTGGTAAACACTTCAAAACAGACTAAAAGACTTAAGGGAAAAGAAAATAAGCGTACTGTTAAGTAAAATGGTATCAGTATTTAAGCACTTCAGGTTAGAACTCTGACTAGCTCATCACCATGGGAGCCACATACCTACTCAATAGTTATTTCCCATGTGCATTTATGTGATGTGTGTGTTCCAGAGAGCTCAGGTACATTCTGATTGCCTAAAAACATCCCGGGTATCTAATTCCTCATGCTGGTTAAAAGTTTAGGTCTGGGCTTGCAGCTGTCTCGTGACGAGACACAAGATGTACTCATTTTGTTTCTTTTGCTGTGATGGAACATCCTGACAAAATCAACTTTGGGGGACGCTTTACTTTAGTCCATGATTCCAGGTTACAGTGCATCGATTCCAGGTTACAGTGCATCACTGTATAAGTCAGGCATCAGGAAGCTGAAACAGCTGCTCACACTCACAGTTAAGAGCAGAGAAAAGAGATGCAGACAGGCTTGTACTCAGCTCAATTACCCACTTCCATACAGTTCAGGAGCCAAACCAAGGGAGAGGTGCCACCTGCTTTTATACTGACTCTTCCTGTATCAATTAATGTAATCAAACCTATCCTATTCAGCCATGCCTACAGACCACCCCAATCTCAACCGTCTCTGCTTGAGAATCAGGTGATTCTAGATTCTTTTACGTTAACAAATCTCATCACCATGGGGGACTCTGAGATTTTTTTCAGTCGAGAACTTGTTGCAGTTCAATGGATGCCCAGAGCAGCAACAGTTATATTACACCCATGCGCATAAAGAGCCCGGGAGCGTCAGAAGAGAAAGGTGACGAGCTTATATCTTGATGCTATCATGGAGCCTCTGAAGGTATTGATCTTGAGGTTAGCAATTCTCATGTTTCATGGAATTATACTGCAGCTAAAAGAATCCCAACAGACACTGAATGGATGCTTCAGTGCTAAGACCTCAATCCTTTTCCATCTTTGGCACAAAGCTGGTCATCCATAAATGATTTCTGAATGAGTGAAAGTACTTCTATACTAGTAAAGTTAGCAATATAGACAAAGAAAGGATGGATACTTCCAAATCTTTAGGGGAATCACAAGAGATACTGAACAAGCAGGAAAGATGACGCTGTATTTAAACCTGCAGCTGCTGGCATCCTCCCCCACTCATCAAACCCCAAGGAAACTCTCCTTTCATTGTAGATTATGGTACATGAGGTAGAAGTTGGCATTTCAGCTTTAAGCCCTTATGCTTCAGTGAAACTATTTTCTTCTGATGAATGAAACAGAGGCATTGCCCAAAGACCACTTGTGTAATAAAGTCCACAAAAATAAATGCCAATTATTTCTATTTTCAGGAAAATATTTGTCTACCCTAGTGGGTTGTGCATTAGCCAGAAAAAAAATGCAATCAGTCCATAGGGGGCTCACCAGTGTCAACCATTATTTGCTGTACATAAAGCCATATTTTGCAAAAACAAATATTTGTCAAACTGTCAACAAAATATATTCTAATAATAGTGGTGGCTTGTATATGTTCTCCAACATTAATCTTGGTGAATAACATTTTAAATATTTCAGTCTTTTACAGAAGGATTTTTGCATTTCCCTTTACTTTTTGGTCAGTCCCATGTAGCCCAGGCTTGCCCCAAACTTGCTATGTGGCATAACATAAATTCCTAATCCTCCTGCCACCCCTTCCAAGCACTGGGCATGTACTGCAATGGGTGGCTAGTTATCTCTACCCTTCTAAAAAGAATCAGCATTTACTTTCTTTGCAATAATGATAGGCTGAGGTTCAGTTAACATGCATATTTAATGCTGAGAACAAAGGATACTTGATATATACACAGGCAACAATTTTAAATCACAATTTACTACTCTGTGGTGTGTTCCAATGCCTATCAGCACCCTGGTGTGGTTTTAGTATCTCACTGTGGGAGTAATGATCCTTCTTGCCAAGTCTTTAAGCAAGGCCATCAGTAAGGTGTGTATAACATCGAAGAGGGCTGTTGGCACTCAGTAGAGTGGGAACTAATTAGGTTGGATTTGCCTTGAAAAAAAAAACCTTACTAATAGTAACAGCTGGTGGATCCAGGGTGAACCGAGTTGGCTATCCTCATAGGCGGCTAAGTCCCTATGCTCTGGGGTCTTTGTACTCCCAAGTCTGCTGATCTGAGAATGATGTTGGTATATTTTTCAGAATTGTTTGATGTCAAGGAATTTCAAGAGGGGCAAGGTTGCCACAGAGGAATCTTCACAGGACTCAGGCTCTAATTACTTCCCCAAAAAGGGCTGACAAGGGGATTGAGGGGTAGCTCAGTTGGTAATGAGTTTGATCCCTAGAACCCACATACGAAGCCAGGCATGGTAGCATCTGCTTGTAACCCCAGTACTGGGAATATGAAGATATGTTCACCTGCCAGTCAGCCTAGCCTACTTGCTGAATTCCAAACCAGAGAAAGACTCTGCCCTAGTTTTGGATGGTATATGATGAACATAACTGAGGTTGACCTCTGGCTTCCACATGTTGCACATATGTGTACACACACACACACACACACACACACACACACACACACACACAGTTCTGCAAGGCACACTAAAACTAAGGCAAGTCATTGGCCATAGGTGCCCTGTGACGGACAGTGCGGAGAAGTGCGGCTAAGTGAGCAGGCACTCCGCTGTCCATTTCACAGGAAGTTGAAAGCTGTCCATGCCTTCTGAGATGGGCAGATGTGCCGTTGTTTACATACATGTTTACATACATGTTTACATACATGAGTGATATATATCAGGCCAACTTCTTGTTTTCAATCCTTTGGATCTTACCTATAAAAATTTTGTTTCAAAAATGCCTTTTTAGCATGCATCTATTCTAATTTTTGTCATTTGGATAAGATGGCAACGATATTCTTCTTCCAAATTCTTTGTAGCCTGGAATGATAACGGAGCTGTAAGCTCATAGACTAATTAACTGCATCTGAACTGAGAGGGGTGCATACCAGTGAAGGGTAGCTGTGAGCCAAAGGAGGGGTCGAAAAGAAAGCCTAAACCACTTTTAACCTGCAGACTCAACAGAACCCATAAAAGAGTGATGGATGAAAGGCAGCTCCAGTCGCATCCTGGGCTTCTCAGTGTGTGATTGAGACAACGGGAGAGAGCGATGCAACTCCACCCAAGGAAGAGTGTCGTTTTATAACCACTGCAGCTCCTCCTGCATTCGACAGTGGATTGCTAGGTGAATCATTAAGATCTCTGCACAGGGGAGGCTTACGGTGGGAATGGAGACCACACAGCCTGCCAGGAGCCATTTGTGGTGGGAAGACCCTTGAGGTTAGTCAGGTAGAACACTGAGTAATCTATTAGTGTTGCCGATGGAATTTGACATAAATAAAAAGACTTTCTGAAGCATGTGACCTATGAGCTTCCCGGTGTTGGATGGTGGAGATGAAGTGTGGAGAAAGAAGTAGACTGGTCACTCTTGGGGTGGGCTATGTGAATCTGGCCCTGCTGATGCCCCCGCTGTTGGCCCTCTGATTTTAGGGTGGGCTATGTGAATCTGGCCCTCTGATTTTAGGGTGGGCTATGTGAATCTGGCCCTCTGATTTTAGGGTGGGCTATGTGAATCTGNGTGAATCTGGCCCTCTGATTTTAGGGTGGGCTATGTGAAGCTGGCCCTCTGATTTTAGGTATTTTGCTCTAAGTCACTGCTTTGCGTATCTTCCTTACCATATTTGATGCGTGCAGTGAAAACACCAGATTTATCTTCAAGGTCCCTGTCAATCCTCCCAGCTAATTTATCCAGGATCTCGTATATTCCATATAGAGCTAGAGACCTTCTGCTGCAAGTGGACTCTTACAGTCCATTAGGGAAGCACACCTTCTACACTCACCACTTCCCATGATACTTATTCCTTCTTGTCTATGTTCATGGATTTCTATCAAAGTTGGGGGTAACTTATTAATGTATAAAATCCAAGATGAGGCAGGATGATTACCTCAATAACTATTTAACTGGTGAGGATTCCACTGTCTTCACTGATGCCTGCCTTCTCCCGTCGCTTTGGAAGCTCTTGTGCTCATATTATCGGCCACAGGCTTTGATTTAGGAGGGATGATGGTTTGAATGTGTCCTCCAAATTCATGGCTTGGAAATGTAATTTCTCCAGTGTATCAGTGTTGAGTAGAATGCCCTTTAGGAGGTAATTAGATCATGAGGGCTCCGCTTTCATGAGTGGACTCAGGCCATCACCATATGAGTGGATTGGTTGTCACTGGAGACTTCCTGATAAGATAATTACTTCAGCTCCCTTCAAGCATCCTCTGACTCCCATGCACTGCTTCTTTGAATCATGAGATGGTGCAGCATCAAGGTCCAAGACTTCCAACCCAAACCAATATCCAGTCATTATGTTACCCATCTGTGGCATTGTGCTTTGGCAACATAATATGGACTCAGACAGTAGTTTGAGGGTAGAAACTGAGATTGTGCATTTCCAGCAAGTTCCCAAGCAATGTGAGTGCTGCCAAGAAGCAGGGACCTGGGGTGAAATCCCTTCCTCTTCAGCTTGATCCAATCAAGCTTTGGAACTGGCAATCTCTTTGGTCTGGGCCACTGAAAGGCCAAGTGTCACCCAAGCACTGTCCAATTACAGTTCCCTGGAGGTCGAAGAGGTACGGTGGACCCAGGACAGAGGGAGACATCGTTTCTAGTACTTCAAATAACGTTGGGGTCTCGTCGACTGGTGTATCCGTTGTCTCGTCTCCGTCCCTTCTTCAGAGACCCTGTCCCTCTTCCACCTCTTCTCCCCCTCTTATGTCCCCTTTCCTTGGACGAGTCCCAACGACTGTGGAAGGGATCCTTTAGATGCTGGGCCTGCCAGAGCTTCCACACATCACTTCTCTGTCTCTCCCTTCTCTATATTTCCAGAATGGCATGTATGAGAACCTACTGCCCAAATGGAGTATAGGATTCTTGTAAGAGTGAGTGTACTATAAAGAAGTTAGCATTCTAACGATGCATTCTAATAAAGCAAAAGCTATTTATTTTTAATTAAGAGATGTGCATGTCTTGGGCTGATCACAGAAAGGAGCTTTGATTATGATAATGACCCTTGATTATAAGTCCTTTCACCCCTCACATTGCAAAATCACAACCAGCATTAGTTTAGCACTCAACGGACCGAGTGCTTCCTCATTTCCAGCCTGGGCATGGCTGGACTTTCAACTACCTAACAAAATAATCGCTGACTAGATTAGTGATGTTTGTGACCCTGTTCTGAGTAGTCCTGGATTTTTAAACAGCATGGAATCTCTCGTGTGCCTCAAACATTGATTAAAATTGATGCTGGTACCTTGGATAGCATCTCCTCCTTTTCAAATGCTGTCTGGATGTTATAGTTGGCTTCCTAGTCTTTGAACACAAGGATGCAGAGCTGAAGGGTTTCCAATGATGGAGATAACTTTACTCTGCAGAGGAAACTGCAGAGGTCTCAAGAAGATGTAATTAATGCTACTCTGAAAATTACTGATGGGCAGTAAGCTGATTAGTTTAGAACATATTATACCTTCTTGTTTAGTCAAATGCTCACTGGCTTTATCTAACCTAGTTTTTGGGTTTAGAAGATATTTCAGCTGTTTCTAATTATTCTAAGGGGTCAATAATATCAGTCACATCTGGCAATTAAGCTTTGCCTATTGTTGTTGCATTTAGGAAGTGATGTGGTCTATTGTGCAGGTGGAGACGGATGCCTGGCTCTCATTGCCATATCACACCAGTAATAGGAGGTTCATGATAATTAACCATGAGATGATTTCTAAAAGAGCTACTAACGAGTATAAATCCTGATGAAGAGGGGAACTTACTTCTTCCATGAAATAGTCTTAAAACAGTTTTCGAAAATCGTTAATTACATTGAAATGACAATGCTGATGGGAAGTCACATGCTAACATTATTAGATACTACAGACCCTAAACACAACTTGAGTAAAAGGCCGACATATGCCAAAGGCACTGGAAGTATATAACTAAATTTTGCAATTGGTTCCATACAGGGTCGTTACAATTTTCTAGAAAGGACAAAATCTAGGTTCTGTAATTTGTAGATATTCCTGCAGTTTGCTTGCTGGGGTGGGAAAGATCCCGTGAGTCCTGGAGTTAAAGGTGACACAGAATCGATGAGGGACCAAATCATCAATACATCAATCTGTGCGCTAACAACCCAAGAGGCTAATGTGGAAATTAATGACCTTTAAAATGCAAGTGATGCACATACATCAATCTAACTGAAAAAGAGCAGATAAAGAGCTTCACGTGCACTTCCACCACACAGAAGGACAGACTGACACACAGCTGTTGAGCAAGTGCAGTACGTGTAAGAGAAGCTGCCAACGGGCACACCTCACAGGCCCCAATGCAATCCTATGCTCCTTTGGTCCTGGAAGTTAGACCATGAAAATGACAAAGAGGTTGTAATAAGACTCCTGTGTCTCTCTCGACACCTAAGAGAAGTTTTCTGTGATTTGAAATACACCCACTCAGCAGTTTGCAGCCAGAGCACAGATTCATCTTGGGAATGGGGAACTCACAAAGATGTCCACATCTTAAAAAAGAAGAAACAAAGAATCTCATAGTCTTCTCCACTCTATTATTTTCTCAACCCTGGGCAAAATAAGCATTGTTTAGACATCATGATACTTTTGTTTCTTATTAGAAAGAAAACCTTCACATAAATGCAGTCTCATCACAGGTCATTCTCTAAGGTAGGAGTGTCTGCTAGGGACTGCTTCACGCCTGCAAAATCAGGCGGTGAACAGGTACAACATGCAATTTAGATAGACGGTCGCTAACAGTCATTTTAAATAGCTTTTCTTCTCTCAGTGGGAGGCTGAGGAACAGAAGCCCCCTCTTAATCATTTAAAATGGAATTTCCTGCAAATAAGGCAGGGCTTGTGTGTTGTCTGAACAATATAGACAGTTATAATGTATTATCACACGTAGATACTCTCTACACGCCTCAGCAGGGTCACAGAATAAGGTCACGTTTCTCCAGGTTAGGTGGAAAGAAGCTCTAGACTCGCTTGGGCTCACTGGCCCCGCCAGCCCCGGGGCTTTTCCTCTGGAAACTACTCCCCCCCCCCCCCCCCCGTTTATTCTGGAAGCCCTTTCTCAGCCCCTCTCTCTGGCAAGCTTTAATTGTTGTTGGGTGACTAGAGGGCATAGCACATCCATGAGCCCCACTTTTATCAAATCTCCCTACCTACTTAGTAAATGCCCCTACATTTGGGCCTTTTAGATTTGCAACCATGTGACCTGGAGAAAAAGAAAGTTTGTACATTTTGATCTTTTTTTTTATGCTTAGTCATTTTTATTGGCTATTTTATCTATTTACATTTCAAATGTTATCACCTTTCCCAATTCCCTCCACTCTACCCCCAGAAACCTCCTGTCCTACCAGGAACCTCATATGGCTGTCTTCTGAGAGGCTCTGCCAGAGCCTGACATATTCAGAGGTAGATGCTTGCAGCCAACCATTTGACTGAGCACAGGGTCTCCAATGGAGGAGTTAGAGAAAGGACTGAAGGAGCCGAAGGGGTTTGCAACCCCATAGGAAGAACAACAATATCAACCAACCAGAACCCCTGACCCCAGAGCTCATAGAGACAAAACCACCAACCAAAGAGTACACATGGAGGGACCCATGGCTCTAGCTGCATATGTAGCAGAGGATGGCCTTGATGGACATCAGTGGGAAGAGAGGCCCTTGGTCCTAGGAAGACTTGATGCCCCATTGTTGGTGAATGCCAGGGTGGGGAAGTGGGAGTGGGTGGGTGAGAGCACCCTCATAGAAGCATTTTAATTTTTTTTTTTTACTGACGTGTGTGTGTGTGTGTGTGTGTGTGTGTGTATGCATGCATGAACACATACACACACACACACACACACACACACACACACACACACACACACACACACATGGATATGTGTGTGCGAGTGTGTATGTCCATGCAGAGACCAGAAAAGAGTGTGTCAGATCCCTTGGAGCTGGAATTACAGCAGCTGCGGCCTGCCTAACAGAGGTGCTGGGAACTGAATCCAGCTCTTACCAAAGAGCAGCAAGTGCTCTTCTCAGCTACCGCTCGCATCTCACCAATGTCTTTCCATTCATCCATCTTATAAACATACAGTGCATCCTTATGGTTACCAGTGAAGACAGGACACACACACACACACCACCATCACCATATATTTCTATTCCTGTGGTGGTGATGAAGCAATGGGGACTCATCCTCAACATCTTCGCTTGGATTTCAGCTTGGGAGGCTCATCTTCCCACTAATCCAGTCAACCAGCAGGTGGCACGTGCTAAAGGCTCTGTTTTCTTGTTTAATCACAGGTAAAGAAACAAGACTACTAGCCTAAGAAAATCAGACACAACCAGAATGGAGAAATTAGGCCTTTGAGCAGGAACTAGCTACACAATGAATCTTATCAGCAAGTATCATAATTGATGGGCTATTTAGCAGCTACCCCACAGGGCTCCGTGGAGAACTTACGAAGCACACATTCAGAAAAAAAATAGGTCTGTTTCAAACACAAGGTTTATTGTTACAAAGTCACAGGAACACCTTGATCCCAGACACAAGGGCGACAAACCCCTCTCATATTCTGGGATGTGCAGACCGTCAGGCACAGGGCATGACAAGCCGCCCAAGGAGCATCGCAGATGTCCCATTGCCAGAGCGACAAGAGGGCCACGGTTGTTAGTGCCACGAGAGGAGCCAGGAGCCAGCTGGGGAGCTAACTAGACAGTGTGCATGAGCCAGGCCAGTGGTGGGGAAGCATTCTGAGATTAATGTCTCACAGCTGCGATGCGGGCCGGCTACAGGCAGAGCTGATAGGTTTGCAGCAGGAAGCAGATGAGAAATTACAGCATCTGAAGATGCTGCACCAAATCACAAATCAATGATAAATTTACGCCCATGAGACAGCAGCAACGGGAAAAAGAAAAACATGAGCGATAGCAAGTCTTAGCGCCGCTTTTCCCTCTGCGTCCTGATTTGTGCAATTTCCGCACTTCCTGTAGGGGCAGCTCCTGCTCTCTCCCACTGCCTCTTCTACAGTCTATCAAGTATCAAGCCATCCCTCTGTGACCAAAGCATCAATTATTCTGGCATCTTATTTGTTTTCTTTTTCTTTCAATGTACTTTATGATATGCCAGTTTGTGCGCACGTGTGTGTGTGTGTGTGTGTGTGTGTGTGTGTGTGTGTGTGTGTGTGTGTCAGTGTGTGTACTTAGAAGATGGCCATTAGGTATCCTGCTTCACTGCTCTCTTACCTATTCTCTGTTCAGGGTTCTTACTAGTGTGGCAGCCCTCATATCCCAGAGACCAAGAAATCTGTTTGCAATAAGGCTGGAGCTATACTTGTCCCTGACTTTTCACTTAGATGCTGGAGATCTGAACTCAGGCCCTCGAGCAGCAAACCCTCCATCTCCCTTGCCCAGATCCCACATTTTAAAGATGGGCTTGATAACATATTAACTGAGAAATTTCAAGTGTAGAGAGAACAGTGCAAAAGGTTCCAACCTCATCTCTGTGAACTCACAGCCAATCTCGATTTGTCTACAAGTTCCTTTCCCAGACCCCTATCCAACTTCACTTGAAGACATTTCTTAGTTGTATGGGGATGCTAATAAAATCGCACTCAAGAAGCTTGTCGTGTATTTGAAACTTTACTTCTAGACATCTATCGGGAACATAGGCTCTTAAAGGAGCTTCTATTATTTCATGTCCAATTTTATTATAACAAAATCCATAGCAACCACAGACTTAGGATTAAAGACGCCCATGTGAGCATGCATTTTAGACAAAGTTCAGTAGTTGTTACACTGCATTCTACTTTGTTGCAACTCTAATAGATCACTGTGAAATCTTTCCCCATTTGTGAAATGAATGGGAGAAGACACAAGACAACGAAGGGCTGCGTTTCCTCTCAAAGGACTACACAGTGGACCTCAATGATGTGCTCCTTGCAATGTATAATTTGCCCCGATAGGAATCTTGCCAGTATTTACAATTATTGCAAAGCATTAACATCCAAAGGACTTGCTATACATTTTGTTTATTTTCTGGATGGCATTGTAAATTATATAGGTGGAAAGTTTCCCCTATATTCCTTGGTGCTCATCCACAATGCCTAATACATAGTTTAGCATTTACTAGAGATCAACAGAGCCTTGTCAACTGACTGGTCAGTCCAGATTCTCATAATGAGACTCAGGGATGTATAGATAGTTGTTGAAGAACAAGAAGTGTAGACACGTGTGTTGTTCATGTCACTTCATGTGCCCATGGCAGACAGTGCTAATGGATCGTTGACTTGGGACACCACCTCAGCATATAAATTATTTTCTGTTCTTGCTGTAGCATTGTTTAGTCCTCTGTGACATTGAACTTTGAACTTGTCAAATGTTATATTTTATTTACTTATTGATTGATTGATGATTGATACTTGAACCCACATGTTTGGAAAGCACTCTACCACTGCCTTGCACTTTTTTTCAGCCTTTTGCCTTGTTTTAAATGTTTCACAAGCTACGTATACTGCTCAGTATGTTTCAGGTCAGCTCTTTGAATCCAGAGCTCCTGTATACCCCAACCCTGGTTAACGCTTGGCTCTGTAATCAGCATGGGGTAACATTCAACCTCAGACCCTAACTTCACATCACTATTAGCTAAGATGGCTGAGCAAATTGCTCAGACCCCATCCATATTTGCTTTTCACCTTAGAATTTAGATAAAATCCTTCCCGTTGTCAGAAGGGTCTGTGAGCACAGGAGGCATAAACGAATTTGAACGGCATTTTAAATGCAACATCTGGTGCAAACGGTACTCACATGAAGGACATATCAGAGATCTTGTCACAGCTTGGTGACACTGGCCTCCCATAGATAGTCCCTCAGCTCTCTTCTTGAGCCTTTTCCTGTGATTATCTTTGTGGCACCAGATGGATAAGGATCTTCAAAGCATAATGCAGGCTCTCATGATGTCCCATTACCCTCCACAGTCTCAGACCAGGCTGAGGAACAGGTGCGGGGACAACCGGAGAGGTTAGACAATTAGACAGGAAACAGCACAAACGTCCAAGGCTCAGATCAAACAACAGTACACTGTTTTGGGATGCTCATAAGACTCCGTAATGAACAGCCTCGGCTGATTCTCCCAAGGTTCCGGCCTTAGCGGCCTCTTGTTCCAACACTGTGACTGACTGGCCACAGGTCACCTTTAAACAGCTCTGCAGAAAAGTGGCTGCATGTTGGCATCCACGACAATATGGAAAACGTGTGGAGGTTAATATTTCTAACCGCCCTGAAACTAACGTATTTGCAATGCGTCTCATCAGCATCTTAGCAAATTGTCAGTTGAGAGGTACATTACTGTTACAATATCATAAGACTCCTCCTGACAGCTGGAATTCACAGGTGGGAGCCGAGGAAAGTGGATCCAACAGGCTCCCACAGCCTTCTGCTCTGGGGGCAGCTTCTAAGTAATAGGCTGTCCATGTGTGAGTGTGTTTCTACTTTGGGGTTTTGAGTCAAAATAATTTATAAACCCATCTCTCTCTTTCTGTCTCTCTTTCCAGGCCTGAAATGCTCACGGGCATGTCAGCAGCTGTATGGAAATTGCCCTGGTACCAGCAGGGTCCTTTCTGAAGGTCACTTTGTGTAATATTGGAGCGTTTGCTTCACATGTGCATGATAAGAATAAGAAGAAATTATTTTTCCATCGACCACAATCTGCAGAGTTACAAAAAACGAACAAACGTGTGACGTAAAGACATGGGTTTCTATAATTTTGGTTACTGCAAATTTTTATATCACCTCATTCCCCAATTCAAATGGCAAGTCAGGGTAAAGTTCTTGCACAGTTTAAAAATTCTGCCTCTTCCCCATAATTACATCAAATTTAGAGGCAATCACGAAAATGCAGACGTACCCGTCAGAGCGGAGGTGGGCACAGAGGAGCCAGTGTTAGTGGCAAACTGGACAGGGAACTGGCCGGGAGTTTTTGAAAGGGAACCTAAATTTCATTGCCAATGACTTTAAAAATAAAAAGTTCAGGGCTCCTGCGAATAAGATCCCAGCAATGTCAGGCTAGCTCTGTTTCTCACCTCCTTCCTACTCTGGCTTTCCGTCTTTTAAGCAAAAGGATAAACTTCATCCTACAAGAGAAAACACGCCACTACTTCTCTTGCTTCAGATAAAATCTTTTCAGCAATCGCGACATCCAAACCTTTGCTTCTTATTCTCTTTATTCTCATCTCTCGTGGGAATGGATGTGCCTTCCAAGACTGACATTACATGCATATGCACAAATGAATACACACACACAAACACACAATACACATAAATACACATATACATGCAAACACACACACACACACACAGACACACACAGACACACACAGACACACAGACACACAGACACACACACACACACACACACACACACACACACACACACAGAGTCAAACCACTCATTATTCATTCCTCCTAAAAGGGAAAGTAGGCTGAGAAGATAGCGACATCCCTGTGGTGCTTACGGTGCAGGCTGAGATAGAGCCCTATGACATATGAGAGAGCTATGCTCCATGAAACACACTAGGAATCCAATGCTTGGGAAACACAGATAGGCAGTATACTTCTGGAGCTTGCTAGGATACTTGTTGAGTTTCAGGCCAATGAGAGACCCTGTCTCAAAAAAGAAGGAATAACCATTGATGTTGATATCTATGAACTTGTACACACACACACACACACACACACACACACACACACACACACACACCGAGCAGGGAGGGGGCAAGAGGAGTATTAAAGACCTACTCAGGCATTGTGGGTAAAGTCACCTTATCTATTTCTTACACATCCTTGATGATTTTGATTTCATAGATGTACCATGTATCAAGCTTTTAGATCTAGAGAGAGACTCAGAGAGGGCATCTGAATCAAATAATGAATTTCACTGATGAGGGAATGAGGGTCCAGAAATCACCAGGAGCCAACAGCGTGCTCAGGCTGGCCCCCTAAGTCTCTGGTCTAGCTGATTTCAATATACCTGAGCCCATGGAGCTACGAGACCACTCTCCGCACAGACCACTGTGGTGTGTGTGTCTTTGTGCGGTTCTATCCCTCTGTAAACCACTGCCCATTCTCCTATTTTGTCCTTTCACCGTGAGTGAGCAGGAAACTGAGGCAGAGAAAGATACAGCATCTGTCCCCCTAAATGGCACAACTTTTAAATCTAAGCCACAAATTGTTACTTACCCCTAGCTGGCTAAATGGCATTCTTCTGAGGTAGGCAAACAGCTCTCTGTCTGCACAGGATAAATGATGAGCCAGGAATAGTTTGTGTGGTCTACCGGTAGACATAAAAAGCAGCGAGGTCAGCCCAGAGTCCATATGGAGCGAGCACTAATGTATTCCTCTGCCTGCTTAGATTTGCTAACAAAATCATGGCGTTTTAAAAGGGGAGGACAGAGTTTAACGATTGTGAAAAAAATGGAGAAATGTCAAGTGTAATCCTTTGAAGCAGGTAGTGAGAGCTCAGGAGTCTAACTGTTTGATGTTCTGAGTCCTGCCAGACAGTGACAGCGAAATGAAGACCCTTTCAGACCAACCATTGTGGTCCTGTCAAAGGTGTCTGCAGCTCTGTTCAAACACCTGTTTCTAATCTTTATGAATATTAAAAGCCTCTGTGATTTTTTTTCTGGAAGCAATGATTTTGAAGTGTTACAGTACACAAAGGCCGTCATCTCAGAGTTGTTCCAATTCACTTCTACTCGGTGTCTCCCTGAGGACATGCATAATTTTTTAAATTAGTGGCAGTTAGATTTGTAGATGTAGGGCATACTGGAAGTGAGAAAATGGAGTTTATTTTGCTGTTTCATTAGCATTATTTGTTGTAGCTTTACTTTATGTGTAGTCTGTTTGAATCTTAGTAAAAAGAAAACGGTAATAAGTACGTACACTGGTTTGGAACTGTAGGACAAAAGGTCTTGTGAAAGATGGACGTAGGCCTTTCCAAAGCCATGCTCTGTCATTAACAACCGTGGCACTGGCAGCTGTGTATGGCAATGGATTCCACCGAACAGAAAATCCCCCAGCAACTAAAATTCCTGCATCTGAAATATGTATGGATTCTCCAAATGCAGTGCATCTCAGCCAATGCAGTTAGCATGGATCATGACTTCTTTCAAAGTTAAATAAGGTATGTGACATAGACAGACAGAATTTATGAAGCTCCGTGGAAACTTCCTACAGATTCAACAGACCATGAGGAATAATGCCAGGCCACCTTCCAGTCGGCATTGCTAGGCTCTTTCTTTTCGTTTCAAATGCAATTGTGTTACGTGAATCGTGGCGTAATAAAATGACCACTTGTAATTAACTCCTTCCAAATGTCTGGTCTTGACCAAATCTCTAGTTTGGTCATGAGACCCAGCACACAGCACTGTCCGAAAACCGCAGCCAGTTTCTGGGTTGTGCCATCCATGCTGTAGAAGAGGAATGTTCCAGTTCTTCTTTAAAAGCAGGAGACAAGACAATGGGTCAAGGATTTCACTAGGGTTGTCTAGACATTTGGATAACTGTTTCTACTCACTCATTGACACTTAGGGGTGATGATAAAATCCAAACCAGTTCTCTACTGGAATAAAACGTTTCTAAGAGGATCCACCCATGTTTCTGCTTTGCTGCCCAGGTATGACCAACCTACATTTTAAGGGTCCTTTTGGCTCTTTATTTTTTGATGGATAAGTCCAAGCATTTATAAAACATAGAATTTGCTACTTACAGACCAGAGGCCCATCTCCATAGGGTGATAAGCCATGAGTATCATTTTTCTGCTCATAGAAGTTCAGAATCTGAATATTCACCTGGATTTTATTTGATCATCTCAATCACAGTGTTCTAGCATATATAGTGGAAGTCACAACATCTCCCAATCATATGTAGGCAAGGTGCCCTCAAGACTAAATGGGCTTGATACAGAGCAGTGGAGTCCTCTTAAGCAGTTCCCCAAACTTTTTTATGTTCTAAAGATTGAGAAATCTTTCAGAGTTAGTTAGCAGGTGTCTTAGTACTGGTCTATGGCTGTAAAGAGACACCATGATCAATGCAACTTATGAAAGAAAGCATTTAAATAGAGGCTTGCTTACAGTTCCAGAAGGTGTGCCCATGGCTGTCATAGTGGGGAGCCTGAAGGCAGGCAAGAAGCAGGCAAGGAGGTGTTACAGCAATAGTTGAGAGATTATTTGATTCCCAAGCAGGAGACAGAGAAAGAAGGAGAGACTGAGGCAAGCCTGGGTTTTTGAAGCCTCAAAGCCCACTCCAAGTGACACACTTTCTCCAATAGGGCCGCACCACCTAAGCCTTCCCAAGTAATCCCACCAACTTGGTACCAACCACTCAAATTTATGCTTTTTAAAACTACTGCAGCAGACATACCCTGCCAGGAGCCAGCCCTGGCAAGGTCAGGCACTAAGGTGAGTCAGAGCATCAGCCAAGGACAAAGGCTGGTGACCTCCGTCCTTCTAACTCTCACTCCTCTGGGGCCCGTAAGCTGATGGCCTTGGGAAATTTAACTCTCTCTTCCTATCCTGTGACTAAAAGCTTCCTACTTTCTGCAATTGTTCTGTCCTAAACTCTTTACTATTGCATGTTCAAAAGGCTGCTGGCTTCTGGAAATTTGACTCCTGCTGATAGCAGCAGAGAAATTACAAAAAAGGCTTAGTTTCTCTCTGGCTGAAGGGCCTCTCACTGGCCAGGGCAAAGGCTTGGAGTCTGTTAAGTCTTTGTGGGCCAGAGAGAAGAGAAGAGGAAGAAAGGGAAAATTCAAATACTCAAACACACACACACACACACACATACACACACACACACACACACACACACACACACACACACACACTCACTCACTGGCTAGACATGGCCCCCTGACTCAACAATTCCACAAGTGTGCATGCGTACTTACATACATACACATATACTTAAAGACTGTCATATACATTTGGTAGATCAGGCTGAGTCTTAAATGCCACACTTTATTTCTTCTCTTCTTATATTTTCTTAGACATAAGTTCTTCATAAAATTAACTCATAGATAAAATGTTACATACAAAGGGAGTTATGGAAGGATGCTAATAGTAAGTTCAGAGCAGTGTTTCATCCTATAAGCTCAGTATAAGTTCAAAGCAACTGTTTCACATGGACTTGCTTTATCATTGTGCATACCTATGGCCTCATTCTTAGACTTGACCTAGAATGAATGTTTTTCCTTGATCAGAAATTTATCCCAAGCCTATTTCTCATAGTGTAACTTATGAAAGCTCATTTTATTCTTTATTATGTAGCCTTTACTTACTATTCTATGAGGAGGGAGTATATTCTATATTTGATTCTATTACATCTCTGTGGCAAAATGACTAAGTCCATCTCCTTAACTTTTCTTCCTAAGATTATCTGAATCAAATCAGGAATTCTATAAAGTCACTAATTCATCTAAACAGCATTAATTCATGAAAGTTCATCTTCATTTTTATCTGCAGGAAATCTTCCCAATAGGGTGTGCTGATGCCCAGGAATTCTTAGTCTATGTAATAGAGGTCAGAAAGGCACATCAGCAGCAGGAAGCAATCCTGGGATAAATTCTGTGGAGCTGTGCCTCTCCAGAGTGACTCATCACAGCTGTGCAAAACGGTGGACCATCTCCAAGAAACTCACCTGATTGCTATAGCCTTTCCTACATGGCTTCTGTCAGTATACCTCTGTTGTCACTTGGCCAAGAGAATTTAGAGCTGTCTAGTTCCTTACTATGGGAGTCTACCCTCAATGGTTCCATCTCTTAATATCATCTATGTCAGAGCTTTAAAACATGAATAAAGAGATATATCCATGATGAAACAAACATTTCATCTGTGTCCCATATGATCATTATTCAGTTTTCCATTTCTCAGCTATAGGACATTGAGCCACCATAAACATAGTATGAAGCTAGCCAGATCATACCCCACACTTCAGGTCTTCAGGAAAAAATATACTTCTCACTATGAACATGTAGTTCAAGAATGTCAAATTACACAAAATGCATAATTGTGGACAACCAGAATGAACACTGACCGTGTGCCTAATTTTGGGAAGGCAAAGTATTTGCAGAAAGTACTTCTAGCCAGCACCGGTTAGCTTCTGGTGTCTGTGCACTGTATGTATGCTTGGGCAAGGGGAGAAAGCAGCAGGAAGAGCAGCTCTGGGCTAGCTAAGCCACTTGCCCTTTTGAGAAAGAGGGAAGATGCCTTTTGGTAACTCACAACCTCACAGGCCCCACTGAAGTGCTGTTTTCAAAGCCCCACCTCTCTGATAGGAGTTGGCCCCAGCGAGTCCCTTTCTAGGACAGTCTAAACACTCAGCTTAACTCTCAGCCTTCAGGATTGATTTTCCGTCCAGGGCTGTTCTCACCACGAGCACATGAACATCACTTTCTAAGGAAAAGTAGGTCCAGTGGTCCCAGGAGTACCTTTCACAAACCACGTCCCCCACCATGACACTCAAAAGACGAATGGTTGCTGCTCTTCTGAGAAAGGAGATGGGCGTGATGATAACCAGATGCTCTCACTTCCAACCCCTACCGTTTGGCTCTTCACTTTAATATGCTGCACCGAATTCCCAAACAACCCTCTGGAGTAGCAGGGTAGCACTTAATTTAGTCTTTACTAACTTCTTAATTTGGAGACTGAATTCCCAGGAAACTATCTTCAGTGAGAGTGAATTTGTAACACACACTTTAATGACTTCATTAATAATGGCTCTAATATAGAACGCTTTAAAGTATCTATTTTCTATACCTAGGATTTTGACCCAAAACATATCTGAAATAAGAATTGGTTTTTTAAAATCCCTAATTTCCTTCAGCTTTCCAAATTAATTAAAATGAGCCCAAATGCTATCTGTATGTGGTATTCTTGATTTTTTTTGACTTGGTTATTCTTCAAAATTCATGATGTTTTATTTGAGTTTATATGAAAACAGTTATGGTAGACATAAATCCTTTGAATGTTAGGTTTCAGAATTGATGATTTTATTTTCTTTGGCAAGTGCTTTTAATGATAGAAAAGAATTCTGAGATGCCCTAAATTTAACTACAAATGTCTGCCAATGCAGGGCAGAGAGGTAAAGAAAATTTTTTAGTTAACAGCTAGAGACCAAGCCAGCAGTAAAGGTTCCTGCTTCCAACCAGAGCAGTCAGGAGGCTGGGGCAGGGGATGTGGGCCACAGTGAGCTCAGTCCAGCTGGAAACAGTGGGGGACACTTTTCAAACAACTACAAAAAAGCCCCTAAGAGTCCAAAGCATGAAAACAGTGGCACTCTCCTGTGTGTTCACTGAAACCTTGACAGGGCTGGAGATAGCTCAGCCAGCAAGGGGATTGCCTGGTGAGTAAGGAGAGACTTTATCAAAAGGAAAAAAAGAAAAATGAGGGAAGGAAAAGAAGAAGAGGAAGAGAAAAATGTGAACAATGCTACGAGAATAACACCTATCGTGTGCTCTGCCCTCATATACACATTTACACACACACACATGTTCACACACACATGCTAGCATATACATTCACTCTTTCTCATATACACAATCGCAGACTCTCACACTCTCTTCCCCATACTCACACACATATACACCAACAAACACACTCACATACACACCCAAACACACATTCCTTCCATACACTCACACACACACACATACACACACACATTCCCTTTCACTCATATACACACTCTTACACACATGCTCATACAGAGGCTCACCCACATATTCACACTCATATACATAAATCTCTCACAGCTCACACAATAACTCACATACTCGCACTCTCTCTCATATACACACTCACACACCAATACACACACTCTCTCACACACACAAACACATATTCTCTCCCATACATTCACACCGTCACTCATACATATGTTCATACACTTCTATACACAGTCTCTCACAACACACTCACACACATGCTCCCCACACTCACACACACACACATGCTCACACTCACATACTCACTCCTTATACACACACACACACACACACACACACACACACACACACACCTACACCTGTGACTTGGGACTACCTTCTTCCTCTTGTTTTCCTGTGAACTTCTGTGACTAAGTCCACCCAGTTCATAATTCATTGGTTCTGTTTGGATGGCCTGTTTTACACCACCTGCCTCTTGTTATCTGGAGCCCACTTGTTCTGCTTAAATCATTCAGTCTTGCCGCCCCTGGTCTTTTGTTATTAAAAGGCTGTTGGCTCTTGGGTCTAACTGCTGTGTGGGCCTCTCTCTGAGGCTTCTTTCTTTCCTCCTCCTTCTCCTTCTCCTTCTCCTTCTCCTTCTCCTTCTCCTTCTCCTTCTCCTTCTCCTTCTCCTTCTCCTTCTCCTTCTCCTTCTCCTTCTCCTTCTCCTTCTCCTTCTCCTTCTCCTTCTCCTTCTCCTTCTCCTTCTCCTCCTTCTCCTTCTCCTTCTCCTTCTCCTTCTCCTTCTCCTTCTCCTTCTCCTTCTCCTTCTCCTTCTCCTTCTCCTCCCTCTCCCTCTCCCTCTCCCTCTCCCTCTCCCTCTCCCTCTTCTTCTTTTTCATACGTGTAACAGCTCAGTAAACCCTTTCATGGAACAATCTTCAATCTCAGCTTGCAAGTTCCGCTTTAACGTTCCTTCCTCTCCCCTGTAGCTCAGAACTCCAATATGAAAAGCTGTCAAATTTTGTTCCTTTATTAAACAGAACTGTGACCCACTGATTCACTGTGTCAGTTAATCAATTAAACCAAGAATGGCTCATAAGTGAAGGGTGGCAGAGGAGTCCAGGCACAAAGCTACTGTGACATCCTTTCCTGGGCCTTCCACTCAAACATCGTGCACCGGGGAAAGCTGCGGTGTGATAAATGTTTAGAGCCTTGTATTCTCATTATTGACTCAAGAGCAGTAAAATGTGTGAAAACATTCAAACATTCCTTATTTTAACCAAACACAAGTGCTAATGTAGCATAATGAAGGATCTCTGGGAAAAGAGCCTTTCCCTATCTTCTTGTGTTCTGCTCCCCAAATGTGTCCCTCAGTGCTCCCTCTAATCACAGAAACCCAAGCTTATCTCCTTCTTGGTTCCATTTATGTTGACATGTTAATTTCCTTTCTTTAAGCTCCATAGGCATTCTTTTCTTAAGGAGGAAAGGGGGAAAGGATTTAGTCCAGAGTGAAGACATGGGAGGGAAGGAGGGAGGGAGGGGAGAGAGGTGAAGTAGGGAGGGAAAGGGGGAGGGAAGAAGGTTCTAGAGGCAATTACAAACCATTGCATCTTTCTTTTTATTTTTTCTCAAAGAATTTGTGTGTGTGTGTGTGTGTGTGTGTGTGTGTGTGTGTGTGTGTGTGTGTGAACGCGCATGTTTCTGTGTGCTGGGGTGCCCATGGAGGTCAGAGGAGGGCAACTGACCTGAAGCTGGAATATCCACACTGAAGCTGCATTACAGATGGGGTGAGCCACCTGACCTGGGTGCTAGAAACTGAATTGGATCCTCTGGACCATCAGAAAACACCGTTAGCTGAGGAGTTATCTCCCAGGTCTATCAGATCTTCCGATGGATGGATGGGTGGATGGATGGATGGATAGATGGATGGATGGATACTCTACCAGTGCTCTGCATCCTACCATTTAACTTTCTTTGTGGTTTCATCCTGTTGACTCCTCCACCCTGTCACCTTCACTGGTCATAACCCACCCTGCCAGAGGACGCAAAGTCAACAACCACTTCCTGGAACTGGTTGTTTGTCCTTAATTTTTCTTTTCAAATTTTATTTTTTATTTTTTGAGAAAGAGGCTTTCTACTTGCTTTTGGACACACTATTTAATCTAGGCTGGCCTTGAACTCTCCATATCCAGCCTCCTGATTGTTGAGATTGGAGCAGTGTGCCCCCATGCCCAAGTTGGGAACCTTCCCTTTTAACCCCCTGCACATTGATCTCTCTTGGAGAATTACCCTTAGACCCACTGCTTTCAAAGTCTGTGAACAAGATGAATTTCTTGAGTTTCTCTCTTCACTACTTCTTTCCTTGCCTGAGGCTGTTTCCAGACCCAAATGCCAGGGGAAAGGACCCTTTGCTTTCCTTTGCATATTCTTAGGAAAGGAATATGATGGTGGAGATGTTAGATAAGGCTCGTCTCCTTCCTTATCTAACACAGCTGCTGCTTCCTGAGCCATCTCACGGTCTCTGCCTCGAGGATTAGAAGAGACCTTTGCTTATGTGCTCATAAAATATTGGTTAAGATGAATAAATACGTAATTTTCTTTAATATCTTGTCACTGTAATATTTTCTACCCTTATGGAGCCAGCTCAAAACTGCTTTCTTCTTAAGGACTTTTCCTGCCTCTCTAGCTTAGTTTAGTTTTTACCACCTTCACCCTCCACAACACTTGTCTCATAAGGAGAACTGGATCCCACATTTCACACTTTCAAACTATTATCGCTGTGTCTCTCCCAACTGTTTCCAGCACACTGTCTGAGAAGGGTCTTGCACAGAGCTGGAAGCTCCCTGGTGTTAACCCTTGCTTCTGAGGCTCTTCACACACCCCTCACTTGGAGAAGCAGCTCAGTCACACATCCCTCACTTGGAGAAGCAGCTTCGGTGCCAACTTGTTGAGCTTATTTTAGCTCACGGACTAACATACTTGGGGTGGGAATCAGCAGGGTTCTTGCTGATTGTGGGGTTACAGAATGTCCACTGTAATCATTAACTGGGGGCATAGTCCTTCTCTGTTGGCTAATTGCTTAGAATTTCATTTCCTTTATAAATGGGGTTAATATTTATTTAATAGGTGGCTCAGCGGATTCTTTAATTAATGATAAAGCATAGCCTACGATCCTCAGAGGAAATAAAAGGATAAACATTATTATATCTCTTATTACTGAAGATTGCAGTTATTAAACTCACCCATAAACAGGAACCAAAACAATTTTAAGCTAAACTAATAGTTTAATAAGAAACAGCCGGGGATTCCCACAGCCAGGCAAACATAAACACTGACTTTCTCATCTTCCATTGCGATTTATACTGGACAAAATGAGCTTTCAGACAACCTCAGTTTCCTCCCATGAAAAGGAAGACACTGGAAAAGTGACCTGAAGAACAACCCTTGATCCCAATAGATTATCTTGGCATTTAAATTTCTTCACGAATTGAACTGTCCTGGTTTGCCACATGATGCTGTTCCACAAACATACTGAGAAAACCTTTGCTGCGGGTTCCACTGTACTCGAAGGGTGGCTGTTGATTTACAGATATGAACAAGGAAGGAGGCCACTGTGTGCAAATTTCCAGGAAACTGGATATGGAAAATCAGAGATTGAGTCTTGCTGTCCCAGAAATATAAAAAAAGGTAAAGAATTATCAGGAGCCAAGTATGGTGGTATGCATCTTTCTTAGCAAATCAATGAAGAGGCAGATAGATATCTGTGAATTAGAGGCCAGCCTGGTCTACACAGAGACTTTAAGGCAAGCAGAGTGAGACCCTGTTCCCACTAAAATCAGGAAATATCCGGGGTCCTCCATCCATATACTAATCAGAATTTCTGAAGGTATGAACATTTCTTTATAGTGTTTCTCCCATGATTTTTCCTGGATCTTTATGGATCAGGTGATCCACTGAAAAAAGTGAAGATGTTATACATTTAGTCTAATACCACAAAGCAGCCCGCTTTCTTAGAGCATGCTCATGGAACAAGTGTCTAGAATGTCTTACTGGTGTGTGCACAGGAATGTGGGAAATGGTTTAACTGCCTGATATAAGTAGGCAAATCAGTCCCAGGAACTGAGAACCACTGGGTATGGTGCCTTCCAGCTTATCCCCACGCTTCAGTTGAACACAGTTCCCAGTGGGTATGCCTGGACAGCCTCAGGAATGAGCACAGTGTCTTTAATTTTTGAAATTTTATTGTGCTGAAAAAAACAAAAAACCAAAACCAAACCAACCAAACAAACAAACAAAAAAAGACCAACCCAACCCACCTGGCCTGAACGGTTGCGTCTAGCACTTTCATATGAAAAGCATGACATTGGTAACCATAGGCACACCATCGCCCGTCTTATGCACCATCGCCCGTGGTATGCGCCTTCTGTAGACACCTTCACATTGCGGCACTTAAGTTCCGTATCCACTGAATAACTCACCTCCTTTCATCACCAAAGACTATTCTACTCTCCTCCCAGGAGGTTAACTGCTCGAGGTATCTCATGTGTGCTTACAATTCCTAGCATAATATCCTCTGTGTTATAAAATACTAAAATACGTTACCTTTTAATCTACATCTTTTACCCACTCTACATATACATCTTGTCTACAACATCTAGTTGATAGCCTGCTGATTTTCTGGGAACTTTCCAGAAACACCTGAATAGGAGTGTCACTGGATCAATGTCACTTTAGATTCAATGGTCTAAAATACAAGTTTGGAGAGACCAAGAATTTCTTCAAAGAAGTCTAAACTTCGTTGACATTTGCAAATCACAATATATTTTTATATTTTGATCTTGTGGTATAATTTGTATTTATTATTATTATTATTATTATTATTATTATTATTATTATTATTATTTTGAGACAGGGTTTCTCTGTGTAGCCCTGCCTGTCCAGAATTCAGCCTGTAGACTAGAATCGTCTTGAACTCAGAGATCTGCTTTTCTGTGCGAGTGCTGGGATTAAAGGCCTGTGCTACCACTGCCTTACTTTGTATTATTTAGGTGGTGTCAGTGGCACTTAAGATAAATGAAAAACCCAGAAAGAATGACCGCTATTGTCCAACAATGCACATTTTCAGTGATTAGAAGCTAACTTTCAGCGAGTACTAAGCTGGAGAACTAACTGTTTCTGGTGTTCACCTGCTCTTTGACTCTTTGGTGGTTCTGTGTCTATTGATGCTACAGTTTTGTTACAAAAGAGACAATAAAATTAGTGTTTTAAGGTTTCCTATTTGTAGAAGTACTGTTGCATCCATCTCACGGGGCTGTAGACTCCTGTGTACATACACATGAGTCACAGTGCTCATGCAACACCATTCCTGTCAAAATGGATGACATGCGCAAACTCGGAGCCTGATCTTCTCTCATACTAGGAATGAGTGCACCCTCTAAAACACCTGGCATCTGTTAGAGGAACAGTACACATGACAGAAAACATACAGAAAGAAGAAAGCAAATGTTGATGATTTGCTTAACTGACAGCCAGGTTAATATCTCTGAGATCTTCCTAGGTCCATATGCTGGGCATCACACAACTGTTTCTATTCAGACAAGAGTCCAACACAGCCTGGCTCTCCAATACTCAAGGCTGCCTGGAGTTTAAGATGACAGAGACTGGATAGGTTGATCACGGAGCATAGATATTTCTCATCGAACATTGAAAGGAAATATGAACTTGACCAGCCTGACCTCCTATACAAACCCTATATTAAAAAACCATAAAACCTGAGGTATTGTGAATTCCTATAGTATTTAAATGTGCTTATTTACCTGGACCACAGCTGAACGGTGCAGGTATTAGCATCTGTCCTGAGCAGTTGGTCTCTAAGCCAGTCTGCAACAACCAGTCAGTCACTGAGTTCTATTTCTCTAAGGCGTCCACCTTGGACCAGACTTGGGTCCTCGAGGCCCATAAAACATGCAGATGATCTTCCAGGCCCACACTTCCGAGGTCCCAGGAGCAGGTGATCATTAATGCAAATTTATGGTGCATTACGGAATCCAAAAGAAATGTAGTGTGGTTGAATTAAAACCATTTGCTCTTCACACTTGCTTAAATTATCCAAAAGATAACGGAATGAAAACCAGGACAGTTATGGATTTGGCAATACTGGTTTTTAGATGAGGTGTTGACTTCTACAATTCTTGACAAAAATCAAACATACAAGAAAAACTACTGAAGACAGGAGATTTATTTTGGCAAAAATGCACATTTCCGCTATTTAAAAACTTATATAAGCTTCAAAAGCAAACAAGCTCTCAAAGCAGGTCTGTGAGTTCTCCTGTCGGTGCCAGGGTGTGTGTGGCAGAGCCCATGCAAAGCCTGCTGTGTGCGCTGGGTGTTGCCCCTGTGTGCTGTGGCAGGGCAGGACAGTCTCTTTCCTAAGGGGGAAAATTCAAATGAAGAAAGCAAATATATGGAAGCACCATCGGTTCCTGTTCAAATCTGAAGTGAGAACAGCTAAACATAGTCTTATGAAAGAGGTATTTTTAGGAATGAATGGGCTAGTCAGAGCAAGAGCAGCAGGTTTCAAGCAGGCTATTGCTCCATATTAGCAAAGAAATGCAGTTGTCTGCCACAGAGATCTTTGCTTGCCAAGAAAATACCTTCTCTGCAGTTGTTTTAAATTGCTCTCTATTCACCAAAGCTAAAAAATATTTCCTTCCCAATGTGCCCAATGCTTTTGGCAAAGATATTAAGTGGCTGTTAGGACCTTTGAAATCTTTCTTATGTGTTTTCTGTTTTTGTTTGTTTGTTTGTTTTTGTTTTTTTAAGAGCAGAAATATTTTGAAACTTCACTTTAAAATGTTATTAAAACAAAAGGTCTAATAGAAACTGTAAAAAGAGATGCTTTATTTTTTTGTGTTAGCAGTCAGATCACTTCATTTCTATTTTGCTTTATTAAATAAAAAGTGCTATCTCCTCTGACATTTATTTTTCTGACCCCAAGCTTAAGAGAGCTTGGTTGTAGGAAAAGAGCATTTACTGCCACAGTGCTTAACTTCTACTTTAATGATAAGAAAACTGTTTTCTGAGATCTGTTGTAGGTTGAAAATACTTCATGCAATCTGTGTGCATTTTTAATATCAGTAAAATAAGAAAGCCCTCAGATAACTGCATTTGGGATTAATTTTTAATAACCGTGCGCCTATTAAGTTGCCCTCTGTATCTTGGTGGTGGGCAGAAACATCTTTATAGGAAATAAATCAGAAAATAAAAGCATTTTCCATGCCTCACTTATTGTTGGAGCTTATCAGTGCGGCAGTGACACACACTACCAAATATCTTTAAGTGTGTGCCTTTGAACCATGCCTCCAAGGCCAGTGGCCAAGATGACCAGGTTTAATTTCCTACTTAACAACATTTGCCTTTCTTATGGCTGATTTCTCCTTGTCTCTACAGTAGTAAATTGTCTCAGCAAATAATCTCTGTGATTGATTGCCACCAGCCTGACAATCCCTGGAGTGGTCCCACTGGGTCCACCGAGTGCCGAGTGCCGTGCACATGGTGATCACTACTACACTGGATCCACTGAGTGTCATGCACACAGTGGTCACTACCATTCTCTCACTCAACAAATTACTGGAAATTTCCCAAAATACCTCTCACAGTGTGGAGTTTGTTCTGGGCTCTAAGGGTCACAACAGAGACCATTCCAGCCATGCTCTGACAACTGATCTGTGGGGACACAGCTAGCTGCCATACATACTTTTAAAAGTATCTTTTTGGTGTCTTAAGTCGCAGGGAATGTTTAGGAAGATCTTCATATCTGTTTCTCCCTTAACCTTTGACCCTGCCTGGCTTCATCTTCTTCATCTGACCTACAGAGATAAAAATGTCTCTTTTGTTGTGTTATTGTGAGGACTGAATGGGCTGTGCTGTTATAAGGTATGCCATGAAGAGCACTCCTAAAAGGAGTCCATACTTATTACAGATTATTCACTGTGAACTATGCACTTACATGGTGGTCTCTGTGGTGAGCATTTGAAGACATGTTGGCTGGTTATCTGTTACCAGTTCTCAGAGCCGTGGATGATCACTAGGCCTAAAGCAGTAGGTGTTAGCTCATGGACTTGGCTTCAGACTCTGGCGAGTCCCCTATAGTTAGTTCTGTGTGGATTCCCCACTAAGTGCACAGAATGCAAAGAAATAGCTTGTGGCACAATCATCCAGGTATTGTTTGAGAAATGAAGGGGTGATGAAAGACTCCTCCTGCCCTACAGGTTTTCTAGAATCACAGATGGGACCATGCAGGGCCAGTGAGAGACAGAGAGAATCTACCATCTTAGTGCTAGCCGTGGTGGGTCGACTCCTCCCATAGTTTCAGTACACTGTTTGGCCTCCATTTCTTTGTGTGAAGTTCGTGAAGGCATTGGATGGCCTCCCAAGTTGGGATGAGAAATGTATAAAGGGATGTCAGCACTAGATGTTCTTTCTAGATGAGCTAATCAAGGTAGTGAGTGTTTCCAGCCTTTTTAGTGGTTTAGCAGTTCTCTGAGAAGCTCCGAGTCTTCTGGCTCCTTACCCCCGCCAAATCCAAATCCAGACTCTTTGTAAGCCTCCACTTTTCCCTGGCTTTCTACACACATCTTCCTGTGAGGGTGACTTGGACGCTGTTCATTACACACTAAGGAATATGTGCCACCATATTACTGTGATACGATGTTATCTTGTCCCTAAAGCCATCACTGTTTTCAGGTAAATTTGGCTGAAGAGCCTCTTCCCTGGTCATGAGTCACCTTTTCATTTACATCCTTATCCCAATTGGATCAGCATCTTCCTATCTCTGCTTCTCACCATAAGCCACATGGGACCTACTTGTCAGAAGCCGGGAGCTTGTCCTTTTAACTGTATCACTAAGCGGGGAGAGGCTCGCAACTGCAAATGCTTTTCTCACACTGCCCAGTTTGAACCTGAGCATTTGCACAGCCGCACTTCTGTTGCTGGCAATTTTGGTGAAGTGGAGTTTGTAATTAAAATCCTCCTTGGGTTCTGTCGTTTCTTTCCTATTCAAGCTACATGCTTCAAGTGCCTATTATGCTTCACAGAGCAACTGTAAAATGGGAATTAAGACATTTAGGGCTGAATGGGAACACTGAAAGAAATACCAACAAGTATTCCCAGGCTGTTTCTACATGAAACAGTCTTTGATAAGCAGCCCTTTCCAAGGTTCCGTGTATATTGGAAAGCGAACACCCACAGAGCCAGCTTATACCTGTTTTAATTATCCCCCCATCTGCTTTCTCTGAGATCATAAAAATAAGATTATTCCACTAAAGGCATATAATACTTAGAAACAATTAGGAAAAGTTAATGGAAAGAGTAATTAAAAGGATGTTGAGTAACGGTATATTAAGTATGACCTGTGTTTGGGGTGAAGATAATTCCATAAGAATAATTCTGACTGATGTTGGTATGAATCTTCATTCTCCTGTAGTCTCATCTCGCTGCCAATGTTTCTCCCTCTGTAGGGTTGTAAAATGAAGCACATTTTGTTTCCCACCAGATTCAAGCCTGACTCACATTACCATATTTAGACTTTAACATTCCAGTAGTACAGTAGGGAAACACCCTTAGAGACATGTCTCGTTTTCTGCAAATTATGTAAGTGTCTTCTTCTCCGCCGGTGTTCATAGCTGCCTGCCTACCGCTCCCAAACTTGCTAACTGAGTTTTGAAATACTCCCCTTTAAACTTTAAACTTTTCTGTCTAGACACTTTCATTTAAAACCCAGGAGAACGTCTCTGTATTGGAGAAGGTACTCTGCAAACCCCACCTGAATACTAGATGGCTTCCTGCCATCAAGTTTCCCAGGAGTAGAGAATATTCTTCAGTGTCCGTGTATAAGCAGGGAGCATATAAAAGCTTCCTTTCCTTTCAGGTTGTTTCCCTCTCTCTGGGGTATTCTCAACTCTAGGGAAACAAGTGGTCTACGCAGTTCAGAGACCAAGGATGAAGCATGCTTTTCTGGCCTCGTTCTAGCTTGTCTGTCATTATAACGAAGGACAAACAAACTCTCATGAAAAGGCAATCGTCTCTCTCCAGAAAGCCTGTTTTTTGACTGAGGCCCTCAGTATGAAGAAAAAATCTCTTGTAAGGTTTCCTCATGCTATGACATAACTAGTGCACAATAATAAACCTGTTTCAAAGCATGAGAAATACACTAGGGACACTTAAGGGTCACAAAGTTGTGGCACAACAGTGTCACAGAAACTTCATTAATTTTCAAAACCAGCATCGTGTAGCAGAGAATGGAACTAGACACCCAGAGGTTAGAGGTTAGAGGTTAGGGGTTAGAGGTTTGAATCATAAGTACAACAGCAGCAGCCTAGAGGAACGGAAGCAGCCCTGTTAGGACCCTATCCCCTTTTGCTTTCTATTAACCTTGGCCCATGGAATACTTGACATTTCGGTCATATAATCTCTGAGTATTCTTTCTCATCTGCTATATGCCGCCGCTGGTGGTACATCCCTAGGTCTTCCTCTTTCAGCCAAGCTTCAATGGTGTGCCTTGGGTTCTTATCATTGGCTGTTGAGAGTTTAGGAGGCAAGTGATGTATGCAAAGTCTTGTTAGAGCCATTACCTGCTGGTAGCATCCCACAGGGGTCTTTCACCCATTATCTTGGTGACTGGCCATGCTCAAGGCTGGCAGTATTTTCACCATCTTGGGTTCTGGAATTACATGTGTAAAGGTAGAGACGTAACAGCGGGTGGGTATGCAGCCTGAGTGAATATAAACGTTTGTCTGAAAAGCTACCACGGTCTCAGGGTTGCATTGCTTCTGCCGAAGGACCTAGCCATTCTAGAATGAAGAAAACTTTAAGCCAAAGAAGACCACATTACATTACATGTGTGGACAAAACTTTTGCTACTACAGGGATGACTTTGTTGACCTATTAACTTAGGTTCCCCAGGGGATCGATCAAACAGTGACTTTGTATAATTTATTCTAAATCCTCGTCCTGGAATATGTGTCCTAAAGAGAAGACCATGACCTGAGCTTTAGAGTCACCCAATGATCCATTTAATCTAAAGCAGGCAAAAGTATGTTTGGGACATTTCCTTGATTGCATGATTTTTCTTTCTTGTGAGGGATTAATGCATATTAAATTTTGTTTAGTTTCGGACAATTTTTATTTCATAGCACAAACTGGTTTTTAATTTGTAGCAATCTGCCTGTCTCAGGTTCCAGAATGTTTGTGTTTTAGGCATAACCCACTATCTGGTTCTAAGATTTTTTTTTTCTTGTTTCAAAACCATAGATTTCTTTTATGTATATTTATCTTATTTGTGTTTGTACACATGTGCATATATGTGTATTACATGCGAACACTGGTGTATGTACTATGTCTGTGTGCTCACACAGAGGCCAGAAGAAGAGTTAGAAAATCCTGCCTCATCCCTCAATGCTTTATTAGCCTGAGAAAAGGTCTTTCCCTGAAGCCAAAACCAGGGTGCCTGGCAGTAAGCCCATGCTGGCAGTCCTCCTGTCTAAGCACTCCACAGTGATGGGTTACAGTCTAGCCACCGTGACTGACTTACATGCGGGGGCTATGCGTCCTAACTCAGGTCCTCAAGATTACTTTACCCAAAGAGCCATATTCCCAGTCCCACAAAACTGACTTCCTTTTACAAGACCGAGGTTTATGCACTAACTTTCTGTTTGAAAAGTATGCTCAGAGTGGCAGCAATTCTACCCAACTGAACATGCAGATGTAAACATCCACAAGATAACGCAGTGAGCAATGTTTTGTAAGGCACAAAATCCTCTAAACAAAGCATCGGTCTCCTTTCACAATTACCTCTGCAGAGGAGACATGTAGATAATTCCACATCTCCTGAGTGAGGGACTTTGGATTCAGGGAAGTATTTGTGACACGCTTAGAACTATCCATATGTGGTGAATCCATGTTCCTGGATTCCCCATCTGTGTCATCTTCTGTCTCCTTAGAAGTTAGAGAAAAGCCAGTATCATGAGCTCTCAAGCAAATCTGTGGGTGTTGGAGTCAGGGAAGGTGTAACAATGTAGGCTCATTGTAGCTTTTAAGTGCCCTCTCCAAGATGGAAAGCGCCACCCTCACTAACATAGTCCTTGTTCACTTACAGAAGAGAGGCAATATCCATCAAAAGGGGGGGGGGTAAATTCCAGAAGGTTCCTGGCGTAGGTGAGACACAGTTGTACAGTGCAATGATATGTATGTGCATGTCTGTCTTTCTACACTAGAATGTGACCTCAGTAACTGGAAGAAGATGCTTACGAAGGAGCCCCAAAGTCTTCATCCTGCCCCATATTTTCCATGTTCACGTTAGAACCTGACTCTGACAAAGTACAAATTACTTATGTATATGAATATGCTCTAAGCTAAATCAATTTAAGTAAATATTTGATGAGTTTGCTTTAATGTGTGCTCCATTGTTTCTTTCAGAATGATGGTGAGCATCTCTTGGCTGTTTCAGCAGAACTGCAGGAAGGAGTTGGTGTTAAGTCTGAGTGAGTGGTGGTGGCCAGTGATCCAGATCTTGGGGGAGACAGGATCTCTCACTTGTGGGAAGTATGTGTGGGTATCAGAGGTGCATCTCATCAGACAGGATGTTAGGAAATTGCAGAATGTGGGGAGGGTCTGAATATGAGTAGTTGACAGATTAAGGAACTAGAAGCTAATGCAGTTGAGCAAAACAGTGTGTATGTTGCATGTTCTGTAAGATTATGGTCACCCCTGAGTTGGTGAAGAGGGAAAGATGCCACGGTCTTAGGAAATGCAGGCTTAGGCTCTTGTAGTCTTCTGCTCACAATATCTCCATCAAATGATTAACATAGCCTTACTTTCTGTGCTTTCATAAACATATATCTATACAATCTTTGCATATGTTTAAGTATATAGCTATCGTATATTCTATGCATATATATTAATAAGTAGATCATATTGTAGGATGATATATATGTAAATATGTAACATATAAATATATAAATTCTAGATATCTATATATAATTTCTTGATCTATCTATCTATCTATCTATCTATCTATCTATCTATCTATCTCTCTCTCTCTCTCTCTCTCTACCTCTATATCTGAATATATCTCTATCTCTGAATATATCACTATCTCTATCTCTCTCTATTGGACTCCCAGCCAATAGCACTATGACTGATGCTCAGACAAGTGTATCCCATACATGTATCCTCTCCAGATGGTAAGTAATAGCCATCTTGGACCTGCGAGCACTAGAGTACATTGCAGCCCTATGCATGGTGGCATTTTAAACTGTGACATTCCCCACATAGGCACAACAATTCAGAAACCATGGCACTGAGGAGAAGGCAGAAAGAACCCTTGTTGAGAATACAAGTGCTGTCAGAGGCTGGATGCTTTTACGTTCCACCTCAGTTGGGGCCCTGTGTGCCAGGTCATCAAAGTTTTGACTCTCTGAACACATTTGCCAACATCTGGAGAAGTTCTCTTTGTCCAGATGCTGGGATGCCAAGTGCATGGTAGAAGACTTTGCAGTTCTACAAATATAGAAACCATGAATAAGAAGGGTGGACTGGGCTGGGGTTTGCATATTGATTCTCTGCTTTATAGCCTGTGTTCTGTCACATAAAAGATGACAGGTCCTGGTTTTAGAGTGGTGGAGACCCCTGTGATAATGTGTGTGAATCACACAGTCTATAGTAGACATTTAGTCAAGAGCGAGTTTGTTATCATCAGCATGGAGATACATAAGGAGAAGGAAATACCTTAGTGCAATAGGAAAATAAGAAGCACACAGACACACATACATACACATGTATATACACATGCACACACTTGTATACACATGCATACGCACACATTCACACACACACAAATTCTGTTTCCCAAGCTGTGTGAAAGCTGTAGCTGTGTGACCATGGGTAAATTACATTTGGTGAGATCCAATGTTCTATTCTGTAAAATAAGCAAAATAGTATGATGACTTACTGTATTACGTCTAATGTGTGGGCACTGTTGAAAACTAAGCAACCTGTCTGTCTCCAGGTTGTCCCACCATGTAGGACTTCTATCCAACACATGAGGGTGTTTACAATGTTCAAATAAAAGAGGACATGTCTCTCAACCTTCCATATAGGGAGCAGGGTTAAAGGTAAAGCAGATACCAAAGGGCAGGCACATTCTTCTATCAACATACGCTTCTACTTCTAGATATAAAATACGAAAAGACAAAAAACATTCTGCTGCACTGATTTTTTTTTTAAAATAGTGTTTGGAAATCACACTGTGAATGAGAAAAATAAAAGATGACCTTTGTTCTTAATACTGCCCTAAATCTGGTCCACTTGAGAGATTCCTAAAGCACTTGGCAAAGGAGACTTGGCTGTGAGAGAAACTCTGTCTTAACTTGGTAGAAGGTGGGAGCTGTCTCCTAGGTTAAAGGTTAAGTGACAGTCACTTCACTGCTGGGGATCTGCAGCAGTGAGCTGAGGTCAGAAGACAGCCTCATTTTAGGTAACTTTCGGGATAAACTGCTAAGCTCTGCCAGAGCCTCAAGACACAGACACCACAGAGAACTGGATGACTTAAAGCTCTTTCTCTATTAGCTTTTTCTTGGTTTATGTCACAGTATAATTATGTGACATCTGTTGAACAAAAAGATGCAGACACTGTTGAGACACGAATATAGAAGCTGCTTCACTCCTGGAGAAGTCTGATGGGGGCTGCATCTCCAATACTGAGATCACTCTAACCTTGAAGTGTAAAGGCAGACAGAGAGAAGCTAAAGAAAAAAAAAACTGATTTAAAATGAGGATGAACCAAGTTACCCTCTAAGGGTCTGTTTGGACTGATGACATGCCACAGGAAATAGGAAATGAACAAATCATAACTAAACACAAACAGCAAAGCTCCTTAAACTACAGCACAAGGGGAAATGCTCCCCACAGCCGAGCAGTCAAAGCAATGGTGAAGTTCGGAAAGAACAGCGGAAGTGACAGGATGCTAATTTCAAATGACAACAGGTCAGAGAAGAAAATTAATGAGCCATCAGCACAGAAACACACATGCACCAAAGAAAGACCCAGAAATAAACCTGTCAGGGACAGTCACCTGTTTTCTCTTTCTTCTTCAAAGGTGAAAAAAAATACACTTTAGAAAAGGCAACCTCCTCCACACAGGGTGCTCGAAAAACCTGATTCTACATCTGTGGAAGAGTGAGGGTAGACCCTCCTCTCTCACTCCGCGCAAAAACAGAGTCTCAGTGGAACAAGGACCTGGGTGTGAGACACAGAAAATGCTGGAATAAAGAACCTCACTATGTACACACAGGCAAATCACTCTAATAGTTCAGGAACCGATTCTAAAAATTGACCAGTGGAAATGCATGAATTAAAATGTTTCTGTACTGAAAAGAACATGAGAGGCAAGTTATGCAACTGAAAAAAAATCTTGCCAACGATATATCAGACAAGGTTTTAATATATAGAATATATAAATAATTTTAAAACTGAAAAAGCAAACCATCCAATAAACATACCATCCAATCAAATCATCTGATCAATAAGTGGGCAAATTAAACAAAGAGTTCTCAAAAGCAAACATACAGATGGTCAATAAATGTATGAAGAATGTTCAACATCCTTAACCATCAGGGACATACAAATCATAAGTTAATTAGGCTTCTATTTTGCCTCATAGAGGCTAGCATTATGGAAACAAATAAACAAACAAACAAAATAAACCAGTGGAGAGTAATCCTGATAACTATTTCTCCAAAGTGAGCCTAGCTCTGTCACAAACCCAAGAACAAAATAATCATGTAACCCAGCTGGAGCAAACTTGGTGTATCCAGCTCAGCACCCCTGTGCATCTGTGTTAGCTGTGGCACAGTAGCTAAATACTGAGTCAGCCTGGCTGTCCATCAACAGCTGAGTAATTGATAAAACTTGGTTTATGTATACAATGGAGTCATATGCAGTTATAAGATCAGAGTATGGGCTGGGGAGAGAGCTCAGTGGCTAAGAAGGCTTACTGCTCTCGAAGGCTCTAGCATCCATTACAGGTGACTCAGAACAGCTAATGACTCCATTCTCAGAGAGTGGTGGGGATCTGATGCCTTTGCCCTCCATGGGCACCCAACACATATGGTACACACAAACCCAGGCACACACATTGTGAGGGAAAGTGGTAGTACTCACAGTTTTAATTGAAAAGGGTTTGGAATAACATAGTACAGCAGTAGTTGCTTGGCTCTTTGTTAAGAAAGAGGGGCTGTTCTAAGAGAGGCACGTATATCAATGGAATAGAATTGAAGACACAGAAATGAACCCATACACCTATGGACAGTTGATCTTTGACAAGGGAGCTAAACCAATCCAGTGGAAAAAAGACAGCATTTTCAACACATGGTGCTGGCTCAACTGGCAGTTAGCATGTAGAAGAATGCTAATCGATCCATTCTTATCTCCTTGTACAAAGCTCAAGTCCAAGTGAATCAAGAACCTTCACATAAAACCAGATACACTGAAACTTGTAGAGGAGAAAGTAGGAAAGAGCCTCAAACATATGGGCATGGGGGAAAAAATTCCTGAACAGAACACCAATGGCTTGTGATGTAAGATCGAGGACGTCATAAAATTGCAAAGCTTCTGTAAGGCAAAGGACACTGTCAATAAGACAAAAAGGCCACCAACAGATTGGGAAAAGATCTTCACCAATTTTACATCTGATAGAGGACTAATATTCAATATATACAAAGAACTCAGGAAGTTAAACTCCAGAGAAACAAGCAACCCTATTAAAAATGGGGTACAGAGCTAAACAAAGAATTCTCAACTGAGGAATACTGAATGGCCAAGAAGCACCTAAAAATGTTCAACATCCTTAGTCATCAGGGAAATGCAAATCAAAACAACCCTGATATTCCAATTCAGACCAGTAAGAATGGCTAAGATCAAAAACTCAAGTGACAGCAGATGCTGGCAAGGATGTGGAGAAAGAGGAACACTCCTCCATTGCTGGTGGAACGGCAAGCTTGTACAACCACTCTGGAAATCAGTTTGGTGGTTCCTCAGAAAATTAGACATAGTACTCCCTGAGGACCCAGCAATACCACTTCTGGGCATATATCCAAAAGATGCTCCAACATGTAAAAAGGATGCATGCTCCATTATGTTCATAGTAGCCTTATTTATAATAGCCAGAAGTTGGAAAGAACCCAGAGGAATGGATACAGAAAATGTGGTGCATTTACACAATGGAGTACTACTCAGCTATTAAAAACAATGAATTTATGAAATTCTTGGGCAAATGGATATATCTGGAGCATACCATCCTGAGTGAGTTAACTCAATCACAAAAGAAGTCACTACATATGCACTCACTGATAGGTAGATATTAGCCCAGAAACTTTGAATACCCAAGATATAATTTGCAAAACAAAAGAAAATCAAGAAGAAGGAAGACTAACGTGTGGATACTTCATTCCTTCTTAGAATAGGGAACAAAATACCCATGAAAGGAGTTACAGAGACAAAGTTTGGAGCTAAGACGAAAGGATGGACTATCCAGAGATGACCCCACCTTGGGATCCATCCCATAATCATCCACCAAACCCAGACACTATTGCACATGCCAGCAAGATTTTGCTGAAGGGATCCTGATATAGCTGTCTCATATGAGTCTATGCCAGTGTCTGGCAAATACAGAAATGGATGCTCACAGTCATCTATAGGATGGCACACAGGGCCCCCAGTGGAGGAACTAGAGAAGTACCCAAGGAGCTGAAGGGTTCTGCAACCCTATAGGTGGAACAACAATATGAGCTAACCAGTACCCCCAGAGCTCATGTCTCTAGCTGCATATGCAGCAGAAGATGGCCTGGTCAGCCATCATTGGGAAGAGAGACCCCTTGGTCTTGCAAACTTTATATGTCCCAGTAAAGAGGAATGCCAGGGCCAAGAAGTAGGAGTGGGTGGGTAGGGATAGCAGGGTTGGAGGAGGGTATAGGGAACTCTCGGGATAGCATTTGAAATGTAAATAAAGAAAATATCTAATAAAATAAAATAATAAAAAAAGAATTTTTCACTTAGAATTTATGCTATGAAAATCTTTGCATGGGTGAAGGTTGTCCTTGTCCCTGAACATGATGCTTAAATCTGTAACTTCTTGGTCTTGCAGTGTCAGCCCCTGATCTGTTCTAGCTCCGTACCCCATTTTCCTTGAAAACATGGCTGATTTATTTTAATGGCACTAGCCATTGCTATCTTGTTGTTTCTTGAAATTTCACTTGGGTCCCATGCATAGCGCCCTAATTTAAATCCTTATTTTGTGGGAACCTGGTATTTACTCATGGCCCAACTCACTCATTAGGTTTCCAAGGTTTCCAGGTGAAAATATAATTAACTTTTGATGAGCTTCTAGTAGTTTCATGGTATTTTAAGTACCAATTGTGACTTCAATTAAAGTTTTACATTTTTATGTGTGATTTACCTGGAAGCCAGCTTCCCTCTTTGCTGTATGATGTACATGGCTTCATTCTTCCACTGTGGCTTGGATTCTACTATTTGAGTTCCTTACTCTGTTTCACTCAGATGTCAATCAAGCATAGTTTGATTGTCAATCAAGCTTGTTTGATCTCAGAACACACGTCTCTCTGCCTGGATTTCTGCTTGAGCCATGGAGTTGGTGGCCCTGTTCTACAGTTTTCCCAACTGTGTGTCATGGGCAGAGCCAGCTGCTTGTTTCTCCATGTGTACTGCCAACCCAGGATTACTAAGTATTTGTGATAAGGCCAATATGTTGCTTACAAATTAAAGAGAGTCATGCTTGGCTCTCCGTCATCATCGGCTTGCCTGGTACAGACCCAAATCACGGGAAATAATGAGAGCGGCCACAAGCAAAAGTGCATTCTTTCTTCTTGGTACTTCTAAACCACGCACAAAGAGTATCAAAGGCTTCGGACTTACGCTTGGGTTGGGTTATGAGCCAAACTTCAAGGCCCCTTTTAGAAAACCATTCCCCTTCTTCCAGCCTCTGTTTTCTCTTTTGCAATATGTAGGTTATTATCCTGAGTGAGGTAACCCAATCACAAAAGAACATACAATGATATGTACTCACTGATAAGTGGATATTAGGCCAGAAGCCTAGAAGCTCAGAATACCCAAGATACAATTCACAAACCACATGAAATTCAACAAGGAAGACTATAGTGTAGATACTTCTATCCACCTTAGAAGGGGGGAACAAAACACCCATGGAAGGAGTTACAGAGACAAAGTATGGAGTAGAGACTGAAGAAATGACCATCTAGAGACTGTCCCATCTGGGGATGCATCCCATATACAATCACCAAACCCAGACACTGTTGTGGATGCCAACAAGTGCTTGCTTACAGGAGCCGATATAGGTCTCTCCTGAGAGGCTCTGCCAGTGTCTGACAAATACAGAAGTGGATACTCACAGCCATCCATTGGATTGAGCATATGATCCCCAATGAAGAAGCTAGAGAAAGGACCCAAGGAACTGAAGGGGTTTGCAGCCCCATGGGAGGAACAACAATATAAACTAGCTAGTACGCCCAGAGCTCCCAGGGACTCAACCACCAACCAAAGAGCACACATGGCGGGACTCATGGCTCCAGCTACATATGAAGCAGAGGATGGCCTAGTCAGGCATCAATGGGAGGTGGGTGGGAAGAAGGCTCTATGCCCGAGTGTGGGGGATTGCCAGGGCCAGGAAGCAGAAGTGGGTGGATTGGTGAGCAGGAGGAGGGGGAAGGGGGGAGGGGGAAGAGAGGAGGAGATAAGTGGAGGGTGTTTTTCAGAGGGGAAACCAGGAAAGGGGGTAACATTTGAAATGTAAATAAATAAAAAATCCATTAAAAAGAGAGAGAGTGAAAAGAAAAAAAGAAATAGCCTGTGTTTGTAGAATGATCTAAAACATTCTTCTTTTGTTGTATATACCCCATTGACAAAAGATCTAGTAGTAGAAAGCACTGGCCCTCTGTGCCTTCCATTTATATTGGAAATTACATTCCAGTGTCTACTAGTGCTTCCGATAGAAAGAAACGCAAGATCACACAGTACGAGGAAATTAGGGGGTCAATGTGCACTAAGCCCGTTAAATGCAGGAAATAGTGAGAGGTTACCCCAGGACAGCACTTTTCGGAACTGTTTTGGGGGGGGTGCAGAAAGTGGGGAAACTAGCATTGAATGTCTCACGTGTATCTGTGCTGAGGGGGAAAGGCTCGGGAGAGTTGCTATAGCCTCATTTTCATGTGCAAATGAGGAGAATATAACCAGTAAACATCACTCTTTTCCCAAGGCCTACATTTTCATTCTCTCTCTCTTACTCTACTGCCACTTTAAAAGGCAGCAGTCTTTGAAAGGTAATTTTATTTTTATTATTGTCTCATGTTTTTCTTTTTACCCCATTGCTCCTGAACATATTCAGTAATGGATGCTAAAGAACCCAAAGGCATGGGACTGCTTCTGACAGGTGATATCATGTGGGAACCCTTTCGGTGGCCATTTGTTTCATGTACATATGTGGTGTATATATATGTATGTGTATATATTTGTTTTATATTATAAATATCTTATAGGATATCTATCTATCTATCTAATCTATCTAATCTATATAAAGGAGGTCTCTTCATCTTTTCTGTAGTGACCATGTGCATCACAATGAGCTGGGAAGCTTAGAAAATCTGAAGTATGGAAATCCATTCAAACCCAAGCACCAGAATGGGGCAGAGGCAGAGGAGTCTGAATTTTTAATGATGATCCCCTGTGGTGATTCTTATGCAAATTAAAATTTTCAAGCCCCTGCTGTAAAGGTTAGGGCACTAAAGGTCTCTCTGGGAAGCCTTCTGCCTCTGGCACCTAGGCTTCTAAATGCAGAGCTTATGCCAAGCTCTGTTGTTACCAAGGGCTGCAGCAGGTGTGGCAGCCTGGGGGTACTGGGGGGTCATAAAAAGGAGACACAACTTTCCCAAGGCCCACATCATAGAGAAAGGGTTGTAGAGACAGGGGAAAAATACAGTTTAACCAGCAGATCTATGCCCATCTCAGAGGCGAGCGCTGGGGTACGGTGTAGTGTAATCAGTGAGCTGGGACCCTCCTTGCCCTTGTAACAAAAAAGAAAATGTTGTCTTGATAGATAGCCCCAAACAAATTCTGTCATCTTCATCTCTTCTACCTCATGAAAGATTCAGCCCGAAGCAGCTGCTTCTCCGTCATTTATCCACCGTGGGCACCGGGCCCAATGTGAATGGAGAATTTGATTGGGGTTGTGTGAAGTTAAGGAGTGGAACCGAGTTCTTATCTTTTGAGTCATCTGACTGTCTTGCTGCGTCCCTGGAAATGCACTTTTTTTTTTCATTTTATGGGAGGAAAAGGTCTCCTTTGGTTGGAAGGGTTACTTGATCTTATCAAGCGATTTCAGCTCACTGGAGACCCATTTGTGAAGCAGCTTCAGGGATCTCTGCAGCCTGAAATAAGAGAATTTTATGTCTACTTCATGTTCCCTGATAGAATCCAAATCAGAGTCAAAATTCAATAGACGGCCATTATCCCATGATTGTGTTCCAATTTTAGAGACAGAAATACCATCCTGGATTTAAACAGTGTCAGCCAGCAACTGCTTCTATGTGCTCTGCGCTGCTGTGCCCACTACCTGCAAATTTCACTTCAAATTTTGTGCAAAATACCATATGTAAGTTTCATTATGTCCGTTATTGAGGAAATGAAGGACCTGGTATATTGTATCACTGGTGCTGGGATGACCGGGTGCGTTTAGAGAAGAGCATGATGAGAACCAATGTTTAATGATGCCACACTGTGTCCTTAGCTACAGTGCTGGGTGGTTCTTATTAGTAACCTGACAGGCTGTAGTTCCAGAGAACATGGACCCCTAACTGAATAACTGCAGGTATGACGGGTCTGTTGTCATGTCTGTTAAGAGACTGTCGGGAGTGTGACTGATGATTGAAGAGGAAGGTTCTAGTGCCCTGCTTTGTCATGTGGTCTGTGATGTAAAATAAATGCCGCTGCCAGCAGAGGACCTGCTAGGTTTCCCGCCCTGACCTCCCTCACTGATGGACCGGGACCCAGAAGTATTGCCCTCTTAACCGCACTTGTTTATAGTGTTTATTGTAGCCACACAAAGGAAACCAGGATGACTATCATAATGATCTTTCTGCATGCTTTTAAAAAACATCATAGAGGATGTAGATGTGTTTGCTTCATAGGAGAAAAACACCATGGTTTCCTAATTGCAGTGAGAACTCTTTTATTAAATGTAGGGTTTAGTATCCTTGAACACTGGTGAGGCAGAATAAAATGAAAGAATCATTGGATACACTGTAACCCAATTGTCCTGTGGCTATATGGTCACAGTGTACACTGGAACCCAACTGTCCTATGGCTGTGTGGTCACAGTATACATGCAATCCAACTGATCATATGGTTGTGTGGCCACTCAGATGTTGCAGAGAAAGGCAAACCTCCCCGTCTGTGGTGGGCACACATCTTTCCATCCACTATTGTGTTTTCCCCTTTCAATTTCCCACCTTTGACACCAAGGTAGATAGATAGATCTGATGCTGTAATTTCATACAGATGTACTCGAGGATGTTGGTTTAAGGTCAGAAATGTGTGTGTTTGGGATGTTTCTGAAAGTGAGGCTGAGAGCATGTTCCTGAAGAGGAGTGCTGCTGTGGGATGCTGCCTTCTTACAAGACCTGGCTCCTGTGCTTCTGAACTCCAGCAGATCTGGTTACCTCCATAAAGGTCAGGACGAAAATGCCCAAGAAGGCAGTCTGAGCTCAGCTCAGGCTGAACTCTGACCCAGTAAACACTCAGCATGCCTCAGATACCTAGTAAGGTGGCTTGCTGTTTGCCAGGAAAAGGGGTTGCTCTCTCATTGACTCTGACAGGCCCCTGACCTCCAGGAAGGACATCTCGTTCTCCAGTAACTCAAACAGACTCCAACAGATCAGCTTCCCACATGAGTTCCCAGGTTCTGGGATCCAGAAAACCTGCCCTCCTTCTGCTGCGACAACATAACCCCTTACAACTGGCAGGGCTCTTCCCCTGTATTGTTGGTATCTTCTCTGCTCCCAGAGCCCTGACAGTTATAGTCTGTACCTCTCCCTGCCCTTTCTCTGTCCTGGAGAGAGAGAGCATGGCACCCTCCCCCAGATACCTCTGGCCATTCTCTCTCCTATCAACAATGAAAACCTTCTCTCTACCCATGGGGTGGTCGTTTTGGTGGTTTCTTTTTGCTTCTTTAAGCAACTTATTCTTGTGATCTGAACAAGATAAAATCAGCATGGATGTGAAGAACTCCCTGACCAAGGAGCTTCTGACAGCTGGTAGCTGCTGGGGAGGGAGAATCATTCTTCTTTGGGGTTATAACCACTGATACGTGAACACATGCATACATATACATACATACATACATACATACATACATACATACATACATGTGTGTGTTTGTGTGTGTGTGTGCTGTATGAGTATGGAATTATCAAGGGATGAATTTTAAAAGATTGGTGTAGCCTTGGCTGATTTTCAGACTGAACTTAACTCCTATTTAAAATGGGATTAAAAGTTTTCTCAGGCCATAGCTCCATGAGTTATCTTGACCATTGCATTCGGTGGGACATTTGAAGCTACATTACAGCTATAGATGAGAATGTAGCCCCAATCTGTGAGGAGCATGGCAGTCCCCTAACCTGTGACGCAGGCAGGCGAGCACTTGCAGACTACAGGGTGGCCACTCCACCTAGCTGGTGAGAAAACCAAGGCTCCAGAAGACTTGGCAATATCACTCAGGTGCACTCGACCTTGTTCTTCTGAGTTCAAGTTTGAGCTCCTTGCTGTCTTTTCTAGGAGAGGCCTCCATTACCATAAAGGAGAAGACCTGAAACAGTTTTGAGGACAAAAGCCATTAAACAGAAGCTGTGTGATTTGCATAGGAAACAGACCAGTTTGCAGAGAGCTAGACAGGAATGTTCCTCCCATAGCTGCCACATGACACACAGAGCATGTGCAGAAAAGGCCTGTGGTGTGCAAGGGCAGGGTGAAGCTGGCACCACACACACCAATGGCCCAGGAGTCCCGGCCTCTCTGTCCTTCCCAACCCTTCTCCAGTTCCACCTTCTTCTTAGTAACCTGTTTCTGTTTCTGCCACTCCATGTCTTGTCCAATTCTTTTCTATTGTTTGGGAAAAAAACCCTTAACCTCCCAGTAGATAACAACCGGAGGGAGATGCACCCTGCCATACCCAGAGGTAACAGTCTAGTCTTTTTCTTTGCTGTTATTTATAGCATATTTGAGGTGGAGTAAAAAGCTGGCCTTAGCCACAATGTAAATGTCCCTGACTTTCAAGGTGGGGTTCTGACTCCTGTGAATGCCAGGAGGATAACTAGTGGGACAGGCATCTTTCACAGACCAGGGGATAGTGTCACCATCAACACCCCATCAAAGCTTTCTGAGTACTCTATCACACATAAGGAAATTACTATTTTAAGATGCCTGATGTCTGATATTGGTTGTTCAAGTTGGGAAATCTGAAAGAAAAGCCTATGGAAAAACCATAGTCCAGAATTCACAGCATCAGACAGTTGTGGTGTTGTGGAGAAAACTCACAGTCCTTCATTATTACAAGAAAAAAACACCAGCCTGTTAGGAGGGTGGAGTAGCATGTTAGCATGCTTAGACACCATGCAAAGTCACTGCTTATTCTGCACGTCAGTCCACGCTCTGTAAACTTCCCATCAGTATCACTGAAAAGCACTTTAGAACTGTAGTGTGATGTGTGGATGTGCACACAGAGGTTGAAAAAGAAGGACTCATTCTGTATATTCTTTACTAACTGAAATTTACACATCCTTAAGCCAGGAGGACAGACTGGGGGAAAAATCAGTTACCCGATGCTGTTCTTTGTTTTCCTTAAGTAGAATGTCACACTTTAAATTGTATCTTTGCCAAAGTGCTGAAAAGAATTTAATTAAATGTATCTATTTCAATAAATTCTTTAGACAACAAGCCTACAACCAGGCACATAAAGAATGTGAGCATTAATTGCACTTGAGATTAGCTCAATAGAACTGCATTCTCACACAGTGCCGCCCTTTGTTCTTAAGCCACGGCGGCAGGTGTTTGTATATCTAGCTGTTGATACATTTACTATAAAAAGAATGCTGGCACCATGAAATTTAAATATAAGAAATAAAGCAAACAAAACGACAACAGCAAAAAACAAAGACAAACAATAACAAAAACACCAAAACTTTAATACTAAAAGGACACACTTGAAAATTACCCAAAGGAATCACAATGCTGTTACTGATAACTTACAGTCCTATGAAGGAGGATGCCTTGACTCTTTGTCTTAATAAAAGTCCTTTAGGTAGTTCAGTTCAAATTTACATGTATGTGTGTATCTATCTATCTATCTATCTATCTATCTATCTATCTATCTATCATCTATCTATCTATCTATCTATCTATTGTATATAAAATATAGATATATAGATATAAGTATATAAAATCTAAGTATATGCATATGTACATATATCACACATATATTATATTATATTTATAATATAAATATAAGAGACACAGAGAGAAGGCCAAAATACCTAATGAAAACTCCAACTCATTGGTAAATTAATTAAATTCCCTACCTACCCAACCCTGACTGAATCTGTTCCCCAGGGAAGTGAAACTGAAAGATGAATTTGCTAATTAAAGTTAATACAGTGACTGGCCCAATTATAAGTAACTCACAGAAGGAGGAGCACCCCTCGGTGAGGCAGTTAGTACACGTGTGCAGGGGAATTTGCCACACAGGCACAAGCCATGTGGAATAGCACAACTGAAATTCTATTACATCTGGTTCCACCGTGATAATGCCTAAGGTAACATGATGGAGAAATGTAAGTCAAATCTGAAATGACTATTATTTCAGGTTGATCTTTAATCACAGTTTGAAAATAAATCCTAAGAGACTGACTTTTTTTCTTTCTTTATAACAGATACATACGTGCTAAAAGAATACAGAATGTGTTGCCCTTGCTCTGTGACAGTGGATTTTCAAAAAATGTTTATTACTGAAGGTTTAACAGGTTGATTACAATGATCCATTCAGCCTGTTTTCCCACCATGTCATGTGCCTTGCGATGTGATTTGTGGTGTCTCCTGACTAGAGGTTAGGAATATCTTCAACTTTTATTTGTGATGACATCAGCATTGTTCCTTGTTTCAACCCATAGAAAGCAATGGAAATGATGCCCTGTATTTGAACCTTAAGACACTTTTACTCAGTCTGGCTTTGTACCCTCCATTAGACAAGCTTTGTGAGACAGAACACTGGAAAACAGGGACAAGCGACCTCAGATGATACGGTGCCATCTACATACAGAGTCATGAGTGAGCCTGAGGGATGTGCTCATTCTAGTCTAAACAGATGAAGTAAACAGTCGCTAGCTAGCTTTTATATAAGCTTTTTAGCTGTTTGTTATCTAGCAACAGCTGATACAGGCACATGGAGACTACTAGTATTCTCGATTTTTTTCTTTTTAAATCTCAGGATATCTTTAAATATTGAGTTATTTAGAATGCTCACTAATAAGTCATAATTCTTGTTATTTTTTTTAACTTACTTCTACATTAGAGTGGAAATACAAACACAAAGAGCGTAAGTTTAAATCCTGGCTCAACATTTGATAGTTTTGTGGTAACGTTTTCTGTGATGCTGGGGTCCAAATCCAGGGCCTTTCACATGATAGTTGATCATGTACCAGTGATCTCCATTTCCAGCCCATGGAACTTGACAGTTGCAGCACTAACTTCCTACTTCTCCTTGTCTCTGCCTTGATTTCCCCACCTCTAAAATGGCCACATTCAGGGTGTATGTTTCTAACCAATAGCATGTGCCTCTTTTGTATAACTTAAACTGTAGCATGCACTTCAAAGTAATCTCATGTCAAGGTCTGTGGCTGAGATCACTGTACAAGTAGGCAGGCTGCAAGAGAGGGCACGTTTGAAATGGCTAAGTACAAACGAAATCATATGATTTCTCACACTCATAAGCACGTTTAAGTACCTAACAATTCCACACACCCACAAATTCCCAGGAATCCCACGTCCTTTAGAATGCGCCTGAAACAGCTGGAAAACTGAAAAGCATCACATACTTATTCTGTGGCAAGTTTTACAGATCCCATCTCAGGCACACATGAATTCTGCAGATGACTCTCTCATGTTACGTATTAGTGAGCAGGCTCAACAAAGGAAAAAAAAAAGACAAGAGTGCTCTTGACTTGGAGTTGATTGCATTCTCTGTCAGAGCTACTTCCAAATAGGCTCAGTTTCTTATACATATTTATGAAATAGAGGAAATCATGATTTGTTTGAAGTAAGGATTGAAGTGTTTAAAAAGGAAAGAGAGAAGAAAAAGAGGATGATTTCCTGGTCCATCTCTGTGTGGCACTAACAGGTCCATGATATTGAATGCTTCTTTATTTTAAGATAGAAAGAAGGGCTTCCTACAGTGTCTCATCAACAGGCAGATCCCATTTACCCAGTTACAGAATTGGATATCAAAGAGTGTTAATATGGTCCTCATTGATTTTGTAGGCGAGAGATTCGTTTGGGGGAGCATTTAGCACTCATGCCTAACGATAGTTAATTATCTCCCTGAACCAAGAGTTTGTGCACATCTATTGGGTGTGAAATACAAAAATCATATTGATAAATTTCTCACACATCCAGAGAGGTTACAGAGTTACGTGTTGTGATGGGCTAGACTCTTTTCTCGATTGTAAATAGCTCCCTGGAAATTGTATCGGCTTTTCCTGTAACTCTGTTTGTATATAACAGGGCCATGAAAATGACTGGCCCTAAGCCTGCAGTCTTTAAGCCACAGACATAAGAAGTTACTAACTCTGGCTCTGGACAAGTCATTTACACTTTTAGGCATTTAGGTCCCTTGTCTCTAAGTCAGCAATGATACCAATTACTGTTTGGCTATTGATGTCTTCCGATGGTGCCTGAGTGGTGACCAGGAAACTGGGTCTTTTCTATCTAACTTACTCTGTTTATTTGGGTGCTGTTAACCACCCACTCCACACATGAATAAACTCCTTAAATAAATGTAATTGTTATTACTTATAATTGTAAAAAAAAATAACCTTGATCTGAAGGGACGGAGACATCAGCCATCTCTATGTTTCTTTAAGGTCTCCCATCGGCAGAGCACGTTGTGTGGAACCAAGGCTGAAAGGTTCTTGATTTACAACTGCTTATGTGTTGAATCTTGGCTAGTGCACACAACACTTTTTCTAATCAGTTTCTTGCTTAGAGTAAATTGCTCTCAAAGATCCATCTGTTATTTAGTGCACCTAAAGTGTTACTTAGGACACAGGGGCTGCGGGGTTATTGGGTTATTAGCATTTCCAGGGGAGTCAAAACCAAGCCTAAACAGCCCTCCTCCCCACCCATGACCCCACCAGATCACCAGCAAAAAGCAGTACAATGATCAGGGACCATACAAATCCAATGGTTAGGTAGAGCTATAGCCCCAATTTTTTCAATGTTTGATCTTAGAAGGTCCCCAATAACTGTAAAAGGTCAGATTGTCAGTAAGATTATTTCAGAACTGGATGAGGAAAAGCAAGGTGACAGACCAGGGCACAGCCCTCCTGCTCTCTTCCTTTGTTTCCACTGAGACAGGACCTGGAACCCAGAGTGAATCTTTCTTATCACACTTTTTAATGGTGTATTTCTGTAGGGACATTACAGACTACTCTAGTTGCAATCGATATGATAGCGCTAAATATAGATTTACTTGCGAGGTAGACTGAAGGGAGCCATGGCAGACAGACGAGTAAATAATGTCTCTTTTGACAAGTTTATAATTATGTATTTATAACATAGGCTCTTCCTCAGGAGGCTCCAGGGAGCAGTCATGAGCCAGGACTAAACCCTGCTCACTCTTACGAAGTTGTAGGGGCAGCCATGACACCAGAGCATAAAGTACTTGAAAGAACTAAACCAACTTGGGCCACAGTATTGTTTCGCGTTCCTGCCTGAGAGGGGAGATGAGAACAAACTGGATGAAGAGAAATGTGGCTTGCAGAGAGAAAACAAGGAAACCCAAAGAAATTTATTTAGCATGGAATATTTGACAGCTATTATATGCAGTGGGTAAAGATAATATCAAATATTTGTTATGCAAACCTATAAACTGTTGCAGTAAATCTTTCCAACCCAAATATGCCCCAGCAATAAAAACACAACACAATTAATATGGATACATGCTGTGCACCTAGATGGGCAGATCTACTACTACACTATCACCTTCCACATCTATGAGACCCCTTACAACTTTTGGTTTCTCCAGGCCATGTGCTTCTGCTCCGCTTTTCTTCTTCTTCCTCCTCCTCTGTGTCCTCTCCCTCTTCCAATTTTCTTTTTCTCTCCCTACCTTCTGTTCCACCTTCCCTTTTATATGCCCAATCATCAGCTCTCCTTTATTTTACAAATTAAGGTGGGAAGCAGGTTTACAGGAAATCGCCTGAGTGCTGACTCATTCCTAGTTCTCAACCACTCACAGGAGAATAGAATTAACATCAAATATAATTAGCCCCAGGGCTATCCACAACAATAAACACCACACAGGAAATAAATATATATATAACACAAAATATGCATGTATATATGATATAGACACTCTTTTTTACTTCAGAGCAAATAAAGCATTGCTTTATAATTGTCATTATCTATCCATTATTATGATTTCAATGTTTAATGTCACCCCAGGATTATGTTTTGAGCCCTTGTTCCTTAGGAGGTGGAGCCTAGCTGTAGTCATAGACATAGGCAAGTCTTTGAACATGATTGCTCTCCCAACTTCTCAATCAGCTGTGACATGAACAGGCTCAGCCACCAGCTCCGTCACTGTGAGATTAGTGTTCCTGCTATCTCTTCACTGCAGCAATGGTAGAGTCACAAAAAAATCTCCCCCCTTAAACTGTTTCTGCTAGATAGTGTGTGCTGCTGCTTGGGGTGACCTCGTATATCCCCCAACACCACCACCCCCACACACTTTGTTTGTTTCTTGTCCCCTGTTCTCTAGATTGGATGTTTCCTTATATCTCTGGGCCCTACCTTCTGGACCCCAGTAGCAACTTCCAACATAAGCCTGCTGAGCTAGGCATTGGTGTCACTAGGCGTTGGTGGTGCTACTAGAGAGCAAAGTTCTATTTCTATCCATTGAGATCTGGGTTCATTTATGATCAGGAGAGCCCCATGCTATCTGTATTTGAAATACTATCTTTTCTATTTCACTTAAGAGAATATCCCCCTTGCGGGCCTGGAACTCAGCATAGATAGCCCAGGCTACCTAAAACTATAGACCCTTTTGCCTCAGCTCCCAAGTTCTGAGATTCCAGAACTCACCTACCACCACACTGTAAATTCTCTCTAATAGTGGAGAAGAGGCCTCATTCTTTCCAGCTTCACAGAGGAAAATAAAGCCACCAAGCATAAGAACTAACTGCTACATGTAAGATGTTCCCTAGTTAAATGTGTAAAAAGAACAGCCACAAGCTCTCTTAAAGCAGATCAGATGTGTGCAGGTGCATCTGCACAGGGCTGGCAGCTCAGGCCTCTCCACAGCTCTGGCACTTAGGTCAGGAGAGGATGAAGGACGCGTGTAAGATTTTCTGCTGTTCTTTACTTGCCCTAGTCTGATCTTACATAACCAAAGGCAGCTCAGCCTTCCTTACACCTTACTCTAAATAAATGGCTAACACATAGACAGTGTTAAGTTCACTCACATCACTACTGCACTCAAATTCAGGCCACGAGCATAATGGCCATTTGAGATTTGCTGTGATCAGATGGTCCAGATGTTCACAATTATGAGAACATGCGCCTGGGAATGAGAAGTTCAACCTTGGGTCCATAGATTTTTCAGTATCTCTGTTTGTTGGACTCTGACTAGCAGCAACTAAAAAAAACATATATGAGAACTTAGAAAACCAAATGGAAGCCAAAGGAGAAAACCAAATGCAGATAAAGGATCAAAGAAGTGAACATTACAGGTTACATACAGATACTGTTAGCACACCATATGATGTTTGCATGTGTAACATTCGACTTTTCTTATTTTCTGGTCACTAAAGATTTCAATCCTGTTGAGGACAAGATTGTTATACCTGACGTAAAGCTGAATTTTATTGAGTTTAAACAGTGTAAAGGCTGAGTTTCTGATGATACTCTTTGTTTTCTTACTTTATTAAGTCATGTTGTACTTCATAAATTAAAGGTAGTGTTTGGTAATAAATAAATATTTATAAAAGAAATATCCAGTAGATAGCTACATGCATGGAGATTGTAATGCCTGAGAAGACACTTGCATAAAGCCAGTGGCCTTAGACTCTACCAGTAGAGATCACAATGTTTGCACATAATTGATTCTAGTTGATAGAATTCCGGAAGACCTGTCTCTCCTGACCAGTTCAGGGGTTCAAAGATTGAAGGCAAATGAACCAATACATTTGAAAGAAATGCCTGAACGTTGTGTTTGTTTAAGAAACCAATAGCAGGCTCAAAGCTTTTTAAGTTCAAAACAATGGGATGTGTTATTTTCCTAACTATCATACAAGTCAGTAATGTTTGGCAGAGCCCTGAATGAAGGCAAGCCTGAGCTAATTAGAATAGCAAAGGCAGAAAAAGGGCTTTCTGTTTGTACTGCCAACAGCACACCTCCATCTCCGGTGGAGTGTGAGGACAGGAAGGGCTGCTTGACGGGCTTTCTTTGGCATCCTAAAGCACCTTAAACTCTAAGATATAGAAAATGTATTCCTTCTCTATCCTGTGGGATGTGTACATGTCTGAGGCTCTGCCCTGATCCTCCAAAGGATTAGGTACACCCTCATTCACATTTTTGTTTGTTTAGAGTGGCAAACCTTTCTGTTTATCAGCTTATGGTATTTGTGAATTATAGAAAAGTAGAATTTTGAATGTGAAAGGATTTGCTTGAGTTCTCTGGTTTTTTATATTCAAGATGTTATTTAAACACCTTTTCTTGTAAACACACATGTTATTTAAACACCTTTTCTTATAAACACACATACACACAAATACACACACAGTAGGGAGAGAGGGGGATGGGAAAGATGAAGGGGAAGAAAAGGGAGAGAGAGAGAGAGAGAGAGAGAGAGAGAGAGAGAGAGAGAGAGAATGAATGAATTAGTAGATCCTTGGTGAAAATTGTTGACTGAATTTATACTTTCATATAATGCTCTGTGGTTCCAAAGCAAGAAATTATAGACAACAAAAAAGCAAACATAACAATTTAAAAAAGAAAATGAGGCAGAGTGATATAAGTGCTTACAGAAAGTATAAGCATGGGCATGGAATAGAATATGAACTGGATGCTCCAAAAATTATTTGATAGAATTCCCAGAAGGAAAAACGGAGACAGTGGGAGAGAGGAAATTTAAAGGTAAAAGCTGTGGCTTTTCTGGAAATAGAAATAGAGAAGTAGGTAAGTGTGGTGTTCATCTACCTAGACTTGATAAACTGCATAAAAATAATTTAGAATTCAGACTCAGCATTCTAATGTTATGTCGGGGGGGCTGTCAGCACCAGGTTTAAAATGAATGGGTATTGTCTCTCAAGTGAGAAGCAGTGTAATAAATGTACTCCCTTAATATTTATTATGGTGGATCTGAGGACAAAGGAGATTAAATATGACACATCATTTGTTGTTTTTTACAAACTCTGGAAAACAACAGGAAGTAATAATTTGAGATAATATAATTGTGCAAAGCGTCTCAGTAACAATATAAATGAATTCTCCCAGAGTAGCTGGGTGCAGGCAGCTCCTCGCTTCTGTTTTCTTTTACTTTAGAATAATCAGGACCTGTTAAAACCTGGATCTGTTTAGAAACAAAACAAGGCAAAATGAATTCCAGCACCATAAACAGAGGCCCCACTAATGAGCCCTGCATGGATAAATGTGCACAGTCTGTGTAATCTGTAGAGGTAGGGGCATTTGAAAGTACAAGAACTCACAAAGAATGACCCGAGGCTCTGTGATCAAGGAAGCTAGTGATTTCCTAATGCTCGCTTCCCGGGAGGTGCTGAAAGTGGGATTATTCTCTAGGTCTCATAGAGAGTTCGCCTTTGATTTCCTATCCACTAAAAAAGGAAGCTTGTTCTCAGAGCCTTCATCTGGGACCTTCTTTACAGACTCCCCCTCTTGCCTTCCAGGCTCTATTAGCTTCCGCTTTACCCGCGCTGCTTGAGTCAGCAGCCTGCCCGCCCCCTGCCACCACACCCAGCCTCCCGCTGAGTGGAGTCCATGTTCTTCCAGCCTCCTCCAGCAGCTGCACCTTTCTCTGACTCCCTTAAGACCAGGTGCATCTTTGTATTTACTAAAATTATTGTCGCTGTGATTTCCCTTAGCTCTGACAAGTCAAACTGTGCAAGGACTTTGTGTGGAATTATATGGCACACCTTTAATCCCAGCACTCGGGAGGCAGAAGCAGGTGGATTTCTGAGTTCAAGGCCAGCCTGTTCTACAAAGTGAGTTCCAGGACAGCCAGGGCTACACAGAGAAACCCTGTCTCAAAAACCAAAGAGAGAGAGAGAGAGAGAGAGAGAGAGAGAGAGAGAGATATATTTTTAAGTCATCAGTGCTGTTTTGACGAAATTTACAATCCAATAGAGGACCTGCAATAGGGCATTAGTTTATTCATAATTATTCATAATGTGGCAGTAAGTAAGGACCAGAGGACGGTGACAGGATTCTGACATTCTTTAAGAGCACTGTTTACAGAACAGGCTTTTCTCCTGTCTTTGTCACTGGCATCTTTATGATTTTATGAACTGACTGGCTTTATGTGCAGCCTACCAGTGCAAGTAGGCAAGTGACCAGCAACTACGTCTGTGATTAGTAACTTTTATCATAGTTTATACATAATAAATCCTTAAGAGTGAGATGAAAAGGGCAGTATGTAAATCATCTCTTCCAAAGATGCTGCGATTTTTGTCTTCCTTATGTCTTGCTTTCTAGAATAGATTAGGGGAAGAAGGTTACCTCCACTCTTAGCCAGTCTCAGGCACACACAGTTTTGACGTCCGGTTTATCATTAGAAACATTGCAAAAGTCCTCGCTCTGTCTCCTCCCCTGTGCCAATGTCAGCATATTCCGGGGGTGATTCATTTCTGCCACCCAAATCACAATCAACCTCAGAATCTGACTCCGCCATGCATCACTGTCAGACCCCTGACTTCTTGATATCTCTGTCCCTGTGAGCAGCCGGGAGATCAGATCACACCTGATGATGCTAAGCTCCGAGCCAGCACACACTGCTCGAGGAAGCGAACCGTGAGAAGCTCATTTCTCTGTGCTAACGGGATGTCACCTCCCAGGCAGCCCTCGATCATGTCTCAGTTTCGTAAGGGGTGCCTTGATTTGTTTGATGTTAATCACTTCGTTAGGTCCTGAGGCAGAGTCACTCAACTGTCAGCCTGTGCTGCTTATGGGCTGCTTCTCTCCAGCCTGCCGTCATAGCAGGGACCATGGCAGGGACCTCCTGTACACTCTGTGCTGTACAGTAGGTGGTTTCTTTTCCAACCATGTAAACTTCAAGTCCATCGCTCTCACCTTTGATTGTATTGCACTGCCAGGGTCACATGGCCACTTGCAGGGATACACTCTGGGCTCAGCTGAATATAAAGAAGACAGTGTCATCCCAAGCACCTTCTTTCAACGCCATCTACTGTGATAGTATGATTCTTTCCTCCATAGACTGAAAATGAGGCTGCCTGCCTGTTGTCAGCAGAGCACAGGCTGATTTGAAAACAATCCACCGTTTCGTACCCTCATCTGCCCACGGCTTGCACAATCCAGAGCTCATTTGGCTGCCATGATCTTAGCTCTGCTCCCCGAGCTCTCTCCTCACCAGCTGAGCTAATGGCCGTAGGCACACAGTTTTACCCAGTGGTAATGACAGACTCATGTGTTTCTGTGGTTAAGGGGATTCCAGATATAACACAGTTTAATTCTTCATTTTAAAGCTTAGCCTGTGAAGAACAGAGAGATTAAGAGCTTCGCCCAAGGCTACCGTGCTACTGCAGATTCTTCTCTACGGCATTAGCTCTCCCTGACCTTATAGTCCTCAGGGAACACGTCCAGAAGATGACTCCTGGAAACATGTAGAGCATTCTTTACGCAACATAAATCCCTCTTTCAAGTTGCTACGTGTGCTCAAGGATACAACTGCAGAAGAGAAGAGGAAGAGGAAGGAGAGAAAGTCCTCCATCTAGAACATTCTACAGATCAACAACAAGCAGCATGCACTGGTGCTTGCCATGACAAGGCACTGTTGAGAATAATTTGCTACACGTTACCTACCCAGCATGCACTGGGTGTTTGCCATGTACAAGGCGCTCTTCAGAATACTTTGCTACATGTTACTTACCCATTTAGTTCCTGAACAACTGAATGTGATAACTACTTCTACAGTTCCCGTTTTACAGACAAGGGGATGACAGCAGGGTCACCCAGCTAACAAGTGTTCTAGAGGGATCCACCCCACGGTCCCATGATTCTTCAACTATGGGAAACTTTGGCATCTCTCTGAAGCAGAGGTTTAGCTGCATTTACAGATGAGGCAAACAAGGCCTTAAGAGCTATGTAACTGGCGCTCATTCTCCATCCTCCTTTGTCTCTGCTGAAGCGCTTCCATAATCTATCAATCAAAACACGAGTGGGGTCCACAGCAGCCGAGTTCAACTCAGCGAACCAAACGAGCAAGAGCGGAGGAAGCTTCAACAGTGTGCTTTGATGCTCTTTCTCATTCCGCTGTAAGGGAGAGACAGGCAGATTTCAGCTGATGGATTAGGCCTGGTAATGCTCTTCATGGGCAGGGGATGAAATGCTCGCTATGGCTCTTCTCCCCAGATGCCTAATGTAGCTTCCAGCACACAGGCTGTTGAACAAGCAGGCCGCAAATGACATGATTATACCAGCCTGGCACATCCCTGCCCTGAGCTCTCCGCAGTGGTTTGGATCCACTGCCTTATCTGAATCATAAGGAAAGTTCCCCTGGTTGATTATGTGGAGAAGGCCCTCCATCTGTTGGTGGCTGTCTTTAAAGTAGCTGGGGCAGAGGACTGCGTGAGAGCAAAGCTCTAATCTGAATTCAGTCAAGTCGGACAGCTTCATGTGTGAATCCCAGCTCCAGCAGGGGGTTGAGCAAGCAATATTGTCATGGCCTTACAGTTCACACACAGTGACGAGGAGAGAAATTGCTTGTAGAATGTGTGTTAGCTGGATGCTTTTCAGGCAGGAGGTTGTTCCGGGGAGACTTCCCTGAAGATATTCTCCAATTAGGGATGGGGAAAGGCTGCTTGGAGTCACCAAGTTTCATTACACTGACAGGATAGGGTTTATCCAGAGAAAATACCCTCCAAAAATCTCACTTCTATGAATTCATTTGGTGGAGGGTTGTCCCTAATCCTATAACCCAAAGATTGTTTCTCATTAATAATTTATTTTTTATTGTTTTTATGCCAAGAGGTAGCTGTTTTCTAGTTTTATCATTTTTTTTTTACTTTATTTCCTCAAACAAAAGAATCTTATTTCTTTAACTACTCCCCACAAAATTGTTACTCACAAAACCAGAAAATGGACCCAGAATTCTGTGACTTCTTAATCTGTCACCTATATTAAGATGTTTGCTTGAAACTCTTACTTTTCTCTCTTTGATATCTTATCTTCCTTATTTATAACCAATAACTGCTACTTTATAGATTATGAATCTAAGCTATTAAATTCAGGATGGGGTTTCAGAAAAAAAGAGGGGACTAGAGATGAGGAAAGCTGTTTACAAGTACTGGATTAGGAAAATAGAATTTGATCAGGGTTAGATCTCTTGCTGTAGGGCTGTGATTAGAGACTTATGGGGTACAATTAAACTCAAAATATCAGTCTTCTTGCAAAAGAGCTGTACAGAATCAACATTTTAAAAGCAAATCAACATTGAAAATACCCAGCATCACAGCTGTGACACATAGCTCCAGATGTTTACTTGAAGGAAAATGTCCTTTTCATGCCACTGCTAAAATTTTACATTCTTTAATAATATATTCCACTCAACATTTTGATGTTAAATGTATATTTATCAAAGGCGAGAGAAGAGCGTTTACAGGTCAGAGGCACAACAAGAACTGGCCCAAACATACATCCTCTGTTTTACTCCTACTTGTGGTTACAGGTTGTATTGTGTCTCCTAAAACTTCCTACAGTGAAGCCCCACCCTCCAAGGTATTTGGCAGAGAGCATTTGGGGACGTGATTATGGTTAAAGGATGTCATAAAAGCAGAACCCAAGGTCAACAGGGCTTAGCATCCTTCTAAGAAGCAATGCCAGAGAGCTGGCATCTCTCAGCTGCTCCAGGACACAGTTAAAAGTCAGCAGTCTTCCGAAGGTCGGATAAGGACCCTTTCAAATCCTCAGAAAATACCTGGTTTGTGGTATTCATTACTGCATCCTTAGCAGACTGACATTGTTACTAAGTATCCTTTCCTAAACATGACAACCTATAGAAACTTAGAAGCAGAACTTAAGTAAAAATGTGGAGAGTTTCTTGAAGTCTGGAAAGGGGAAGGTGCCCAGCAGTGGTGGGGTTTCCTTAGTACCCTGAAGGGAGCCGGTGGTGGGATAAGAAGTATCTCATGGAATTTCCCCAGCTCCATTCCTTAAATGGCTCCATCTCTCGAGCAACAGCATTTCCACATTCCTGTCCCTGTAGATTTCCATTTTGAGAGCTGAAGGTCCCAGATCACTACATTACTTGTATACTGATGGTACAAGCTCACAGTTATTTTTATCTCGATAAATGTATGAAAATCACACAAGCTGTCATTCCTCTGACTTAATCCACAAACCAATTAGCACAAGGTGGTCAATTAAAGTGTCTCCTTCTCCCACAGTTGGTACATCAGTGTTCATTTGGCTTGTGTGAATGGTTCAGACTTGAAACAATTTTCCATTCAGTCAAACACAGTCATGTTACATACAGTACTGGGCAAAGGTGGGAATGGACCAAATAAAGGCTTGCTTAGCAGACACCTGGATCAGCTATTCCAAGTGGTTTTGACAGGTCGTTTGAAGTCTATTAATCACCAGGAGGAAATTCTTCAGCTTGTTCCAGTTAGTTTCAAGCCTACCAGCAATCGGCCTTGACAAGTTTACTGTAGTCCTGGGGAGAAGCAGACATGGCAGAAGACAGGGCCTTAAAGGGAAAAGGTCAGCACTGGGCTCAGCCTCACCCAGCAACAACAGAGCATTTTCTACTGTTACTTCTCTATATATTTCAAAGGAAGATACTTTTCAAAGCCTGCTCTCTTGCTCAGAACCTTTAGAATAATGATGGTTAGTGAGATGGAAAGGTGCAATATATTATATTATATTATATTATATTATATTATATTATATTATATACCATGAGCCTGACTTTGTGGTTTTCAAAATATAGCAGCTTTGGAAATATATTACACAGCTGAGATAAAAATTTAAGACATATTTCTTACTTGACAACAAAAAGAATTGTCCATCTTATAAAAGACATCTGCTCTAATCCTTAACTAAAAATAATTGAAAAGGTTATTCTAGCTAATTGTGGTCTGGATGATTCTCTCTCTCTCTCTCTCTCTCTCTCTCTCTCTCTCTCTCTCTCTCTCTCCCCCTCCCTTCCTCCCTCCTCCCTCCCTCCCTCCCTCCCTCCCTCCCTCCCAATCTATTTCACTAGTGGTTTCACTAGATCTCAAAGGCTATCTATCTTTGTCTACAAAGAACATCTTGGGATATCCATTTAATATGTCAGCATCAAAGAGAAAATTTATTCTCATAGCCTCAAGGTGCTCCCAGCACACTGAGCAAACGGTCTGAGCATGAAGTGGATTTTGGCTTTGGACCATGTCCCAGGAAAACCCCCACCCCATGCAGGGTTTTCCCTGAATAATGGCAGCTGTGGGTGACTCTCAGCCACACACAAAGTACAGTTCTTTCTAAAAGTTAATTCTATGGACTCAGTCATGGGTCTCAGAAGTGTGGGACATGTATGTGTTGCCTCTTCAGATGGTGGCCACTCAGATGCTCACGCGTATTTGGGTTTTTAATGCCATGCGTCTTTGAACTCTTCCCACATCTTTTAAGTTTTGCAGAGAGTTGTTTACTTGCGTTACCTCATGTTTCCTGAGGACAGTGCTATAGGGAATCTATAATATAATGCTTCCTGAAGACAGTCCTATAGGGAAACTGCAATATGCTTGCTTTTCAAAGACCCAGAAGATTTTTGAATCAAGGCGGTCAGCTCCAGAACAACTAGGTGGGCTGACACTTAGTGGGGAAGCTTGTTTATATATGTTAATTTTATTGTTTAAGAGCTTATGTATATTTCTGAATTATAGGAACCTCTAATCCTCTCAAACTCAGTCCCTGAATCTGAAGGCACTTTCCATACCACAGTGGCTTCATACTAGGGTTGCCAGAAAAGAAACTGAGAAGACAAAAGAGAGTTCAACTCCTCCTTTGAAAACTGCAGATGAGGTGCTGTATACAGGACATGGTGATATCAGTGTTTACCCTGCCTGTTCAGAAGAGATATACACAGAAAACAGTGACAAAGACAGACTGGAACAAAGAAGGCTTTAGGTCATATCTTGTATTTGGACACCTGAACTTCTAGATTTCTCTCCTGGATTTGTCCTTGGAGGAAAGGAGAGGGGAGGAGAGAGAGAGAGAGAGAGAGAGAGAGAGAGAGAGAGAGAGAGAGAGAGAAAGAGAGAGAGAGAGAGTCTCTCTGGCTACAAACACAAATACTCACACATGTACATACTCATACAGATACATATATGTGTGTGTATAACAAATATAAGACACAATATACATATATGCATATGTATGTAAATATACATGCATATGTATGTATCAGGGTTACAAGAAAATATATAAGATGCCCTATTAAATTTTAATTTCAGATTAACAACACTCTTTTAGTAACATGATATTTCAGATATTGCATGATGTTGCATGATTACATGATATTGCAAGAGATAAATTATGAATTTATCAGAAATTCAAATTTAATTGCACCTCCTGCACTTATACTAAAAACAGCAGTCTGAGTAAATGCTTGAATGTATTTATGCATATACACACATGGATATATAGTACATATGAATATACTAATCTCAAATGTATATATGCAGTTATATGTAACACTTGCAGATCCTAACAGGATTCTGATCTCAATGCTAACCAAAGCATCATCCTGCCTTATGCGTGACTGTATCCTCCATTTGTCAAAGTCTCCTTTCTGCTAGTTTGACCTTCAGAGTGTCTTTCTCCTAGATCATTTGCTCAGTGACTGATGAGAGAGGTGCTGAACTGCAGTGGGAAATGTAGCAGGTCAGCTAAAGAACACAGGTTCCAAGGAGCCCCTGTTAGTTAGCAGTAAGCCAATAGATGAGACTGGTCAAGGGAGCAGGGGGGAGTGTCCAGCTGTGGGCAATAGCTTGGGCTGGCAACTGAGACCCACTGAAGAGATAAAAGGCTTGGGTTCGGAGACCTCATTGTGTGACAGAAACGACCATGTACACCCCAGCGTATTTGATCTCAGGGATTGTGAACTGCCATTTTTAAATCATGTTCCTTTTACTACTCAAGCCAGCCCACTATACAATGGTGACTATGCACGGGTCCCTCCCTACACCCTGGCCTATAACCGTGACCACTCCTGCCACACCAAACACCTACTGGGTTCTGTTTCTGTATTCCATGGCACATTCAGTGTGGTTCCCCTTGTGGCAAGTTCTGCTAGTACAATGGCATTTTAGAAATTTTTATTTTTGCCAAAGCATTTAAAGTTGGGGCTAAAAGAGAGGCCAGAAATGGAAGCCTCCGCACTCTCCACAACACATTAGTGGCATTTTAGAATTACAGCCTCACGGGTTTCCTGAAGAAACGCGACATTTTTCATCTTTGGTGGCTGTGATTAAGTAACGCGCACTTTGCACAATCCCTGTGGTGACACAGCTCTGTTACAAAGACCTCCTGTGTGGCACTCTGGTCATTATCAACTACACAAAACATTAGGAAATGGTAGCGGGGTTGCTAACAAACCCTTCAAATTATGGTTTCCTTTCCAATGTGACAGGGAGGAAAGTGAACGGGTGGTTGCTGTTGCATAAAATGGGAAGTTGTAGGCTATGCACACAGTGGGAAGTTGTAGACTGTGCACACAGTGGGAAGTTGTAGGCTGTGCACACAGTGGGAAGTTGTAGGCTCTGCACACAATTAGAAACACACACAGAAGGAATCCCACAACATCAGATACATCTCTCAGAACATTTCCCAATAGAGCACTGGGTAAACTATCCTCATCCGAAGGATTAAACTTCTAGTTTTCATTTCTGGATCCCACAGATTCTATGAATTGTCTCCCTCAACAGCTGACTCTGTATGTCTTTAGGTACTTGCTTTAGGCTTTTAAAATCTTTCAACCAGTGGCCTGCCTGAGCCCACAAATTGGATGCTATTGGAGCTCAGTCCCTGCGAGGAAAATGGAAGCATCAGACAAGGCTCTAATGAGGTGAGCAGCCTGTGGGACTCTGCTCCTCTGTGACCATGAGAGGGCCCCTCACTGTTAAGGCAGGTCTGGCTAGGCAGGAGGGACACATACCCCACAACCCCTCAGTGTGTCCCAGCATCACAAACATTTAGCCTGTTTGTCTTGAGCTCCTCTCGGACAGTGAAACATGGACCCGTGTTTTACTGGCACACTGACTAATCTTTAGGGGGCAATCCGGCTTGCGTGGGAAGTGATTGACTATGTGGTACTCTTTCCCTTGAGCTAGTCTAAGCCCAAGACCCCAGCTGTGCTCTTGGCATTCCATCTTCCCAGTGACATATAAAAATGAGAAGCCAAACACACTGGGCTATTAGGACTCCCATGGCACTTTTAGGAAGGCCAGGGCTTCATCCGTAACATGTGGCAACGTGCCAGCGCAAGGTGAAGTCTCAACCACTCAGAGTCCTTCTGCTCCTTAGAGAGTGCTCTGCTTTTGCCCCTAAGATTAAATAGCATAGAATGGGGTGGTGGTGGTGGTTGGGGGGACATCTATTTGTTAACTCTCTTTTGTCTGCCCTAGACATGGCATGTTGTTTTAGTGGTGGATTGAGCGGCCTTAGTGAGTGTAAAATACAGACCATGTGGGAGCAAGTATGCACTACATAAAATAAGTTAAAAATCGATGAAGCATTTGTCTGTAAACAAACTTAATTTTCTTAAATAAACATTTTAGTTGTTTATTCTGAAGGGTGAAGTAAGGAGACAATATGAGGGTAGGTGCACTATTGATGTGGATTAGATGTCTTCCCACTTAAGGTACAAGGAGTAGTTTTTGTTTTTTTGTTTGTTTAATATGGACCTGGCACCTAAGCCTCTGCTCTGTGTATGAAGGAATTTAGTCCAGAGGAACTTCATTTCTACATTATCTGGGTTCGTTCCCAATTGTATTCCACAGACACTCAATTTGTTACCTTCACAGCCTCCTTTGGAGACTCAATTCAACATCTGGAACTCTGAAAAGGATTTCCCTGTGGGAACTTCCACTGCCCCAGTTATTAATAGAAGGGACACAAAAGGCTGGATTGGATTTTTATAAATTGTAAGATAAGGCTCACTTCTTTGCTTCCTTCAAACTTGCTTCTGATTCCCCCCCAACCCCCAGCTTAAGCTGGTTTCTTGTGCACCGATTTAACCCAACTTTATCCAAATGCTGACATATTCAAACGTGAGTCCATTTCGAAGGCCATCATTCTCCCTCCCAAGTCACCAAGTCTGCTACCTCAACTCTCTGAATATCCTTTCATGTTCTAATGGGATTTCTCGCTATACCTGGTTGATACTTCCAACTGCAACCCAAGGTTGCTTTAAGTCGCACAAAGCCCAGTGCCGTGCTTAGCAAGCCTGTGTGGCTAACATTGTCACAGAATGTCCCAAACTCTCATCAATTGAAGGAAATCTGTATTATCCCCAACATTAGCCATCCTCATGTAGGGTTTCCAGCATCCATTCACTTCTTATACAATTCCCACATCTGTACTAATGTGCATTCAATATTGTGCATATGCATAAGGTATGAAGGAAGTAGGTGAAACCCAGTCTTTCACAGTTTCTTGCATTTTGGGAACTAACACCAAATGATTGGAAAAAATTGGAAAATAGTACAAGGGATACTGCATCCCTTTTATTCACAGTTGGCAACAATTTTCTGTTCCTGCTTCTCATATTTACATATATATACCAATATATTCAGCTGCACACACATCCATATTTATTTGTTAATATGTGCCACTCAAATGATTTCTCTTTTGCATTATTGGAGATTGAATCAAAGGCCTTGAACATGCTAGGTATGTGCCATTTATAACGGAGTTATGATTCCAGCCATCACTTAAACTATGAGGATGTTTAAGTGCATGCATAGAGAAAAGTATATATGTTAAAATCGACAGGCTAACAAAGACATAGAATACTGTTTGGAAGCAAGTTGCATAAATTATAGTCTTTTATTCAGAAGTACTTAAGTGTCTGTTTTCCATGAAAAAGAGCTATTTATCTCCTACACGCTAATGGTGAAGCAGCTAATAACACTCAATTTAGCAGCGATTCACTAGTTCAATCTTACACTCTATATTCCTACCCAGCCACATCATTACCTTGGCATAGGCCCCAGACTAGGATCATACACTGCGTTTCAGTGCCTCTTGCCTTTGCTCTCCTTCAATCTGAAGTAATGTATTAGTTTTTCTTCGTCTTAGCATCACTAGCACTCTAATTCTGTTTATTCTATTTCTATGGGTGTCTTGTCTGCATATATGTCAGTGCACCAGCTGCCTGCAGAGGCTAGAAGAGGGCAACAGATTCCCTGGAAATGGAGTTACAGATGGTTGTGAGATGCCATGTGGGTTTGAACCCAAGCCTTCTAGAAGAGTAGAAAGTATTTATAACCACTAAGACATGCCTCTAGTTCCAGGCAATGGCAGTTTTTTCAACAGCTCTCCATTAGGGGATCACTAAGGTTCTTGGGAGTGGACTGACCAGAGGAAGGACTTTAAGTGGATTGTGCACACAGAAACAGTATGAAGCAATTTGGTGAAGTAGAGGCAGGCTCCAGTTAGAGCCTTCCCAGCATGTGGACAGTTGAGATAGTCAAGGATGTTGAGTCACAGCTTGTACTGTGTGAAAAACCAATCACTAGCCAACCTAAAGCTTGCTCATCCTGTTGGCTATAGAGCACAGTAAGATGGCAGCATCTGCTTTGTGACAACCAAGTACCCTAGAAGTGAGGATAGAGAATAGACAAGTCCACAGAGCCATCCTGTAAATTCTAGCACACAGGGCTTCCTGGGATGCCAACTGATGGATGGCAGCCCAGTAGTGTTGGAAATGCCAGCGTGTTTTCTACACACACATGAAATGGTCATAATATTGGTGTCATCTCATTGGTAATTTTCCTTTGTTAGATAATTCAAAGGAGGGCATGTGAACATTTTATATAAAATAAGATGCAATGTTTACAGTTCAGGTATTAGATGATTTTTAAAATCATCTGAAAATGGACTCGGCTCTTTTGTTCAGACCCTATTTGCAGTTGACAATTCATGGCCATCTAGAGTTTCTACTTGGGCTCTCACGAGCAGTTCCACCCATCTTACATCTTCATGATTCGGTGAAACGGTAAATAAAGATGGTGAAATGCCTTTGAGTGGTGACCTGTGTCCCCTAGTTGCAATCATAGAAGTCAGAGAGGTAGGTGATGCTGCTCTGACAGCCCACATCCTTCTTGCCTTGTGGACAGCTAAGGACTCTTTGCTTTTGGCTAAGCCTCACATGTCTTCATTCTTGTTGGCCAGCGTCACCTTAGCTAAAGCCACATCCACACAAATTTGCAACCAGAAAACAAAGAAAGTCTCACACAGCAGCACCTGGGTCACTGTTGTAAGCAGGGACCCAAACCCTGACAGTTTTGCAGGGACAGTGTCTCTCAAGGAAGTCCCACAACAAAATGTCTGTGCAACTCAGGTGAGGTCATGGCACCAAACCTCAGGACCCTCCTGACAGCAGAGGGGGAGAGGGTCAAGAGGGCACAATCAATCTCAGAGTGTTGCTCTGGGCTGGCTGCTCAAGGCAAGCACAGCCTGGCAGGACAGAAGGTAGACCTGGAGTCCAATGGACTCTTTACCACTGACTAGCTAGGGAGATGACAAGGATAATTCTCCCACTTCTCCTGAGACTCACTTCCTCTCATGTTAAAAAGGAGGACGTAAACCATAGAGGTTAGGACTTTACAAGGCTGTGGAAAGTGATATGTCAGTGTTCCATGTCAGGTCTTGTCCCAGGATATGTTCCTGAGATGGGAAGGCAGGGTCACAGGTCAGAAATCTTCAGAACATGGAAGTTGCCAAATGACCCTGTGGTCTTCACTGGAGGCTGGGTTGAGCCTCAGGGCATAGAATGTCCTGACAAACAAGCTTGGCCCGAAGAACCTGGGTGGCCCAGACTTGTGACTCTATCATCACTAGCACTGGAATGGCAGGAGACATAGTTGGCTCCTTGATACAATAACTCTAATGTAGGGGACAGAGATCACACCTGGTTCTGGTCAGCTGCAGAGGAGGACAGAGGTATTGACCCTGCAAAGAGATCTGGCTGAGACCCAACAGAGTTAATATCTCTCTCCTGTTCACCTGGACAGAGCCATGCAGACAACTGCTAGCTTCTCCATAACTGAGATGGTTTCACTCTTCTTTTAAATCAAACTTAGGTACAAAGAAGTGGCTACTTGCATCACGGAGCTCTTTGAGCACACCAGGCTGATTCTACTGAGACAGATTTTCATGATGGCAAAGCCATCCATCTCCTTAAACAGAGGGGACCAATAGGAGAGAAGGCCCCATGCCTATGGTCTAGGTTCAGGCAGTCCCAGGGGCCCAGGCTCCGGAGAAGAGACAGACGGGAAGGCATCGGGGCTGTGGAGGCAGACCTCAATTACGGCTCTCCTCCTCCTCCTCCTCCTCCTCCTCCTCCTCCTCCTCCTCACCTCTTGCTTTCTGGCTCAGCATCATTAGCGCAGCGCCATGCCTTACTGCACACTCTCCTTTCTAGGTCACTGAGACATGAAGTGAACATCATGCCTGATATTCATCTTTTTCTCTGAGAACTGGCTGGGGGATGAAGAAGGGCAGGAAGCAGGAGCAGTGGCTGCTGGGAGGGTGGAGAATTCATTTGCATTCATTTCTCACCCTGTTAACTGGCATATCGCTTCTCTGCTCACACTGTCTGGGGCCCCAGCTACGTTGTGGCTGGAGCAATTACTGAGCTCGGCAGAGGTAATGTGCCACATAAAATGGCACAGACACAGGTCAAGACTGGGCCTAGACACTCCTCAGACATAGGAACCTTACACAAAATAATATTTGTGTAAGGCGCAAATAAGTTTCCCATTTTTTAAAGTATGTATAATACAATACATTAATTATACATATGTAAGTACATAATTGTATAATAAGCTATAATATACAACATAATGTTATTATAACAGAATGTTAAGCTCTATTACAGGTATATAATATAATTATAAGCTATAGTATATACTATTTCAATGCATATTATAGCTTATTATAGATTGACATATATGGCTCCAAACATTTCACTAAAGTTTTCCTATGTTTTGACTTCCTCTCCCAATGGTTTCTGTTGTCAACATCCTAAGATCTAGAGCTACCCAAGAGTCAAGCCTCTGGGAGCATCTGTGAGGCAGATCCTAGAATGGCTTAACTGTACTGGGAGGAGACACCCTACTTGGAATCCTGGACCAAATGCCAAGAGGAGAGCTGGACACAGCACTCACCTCTGTCCCCTGATTTCAGCCACAGTGTGACCAGCTGTCTCAAGCTTCTGCTGCTAAGGCCTGCCAACCATGAAGGATTGGGAGAGAAAAATAAACCTTCCTCTGGTGAGCAACTTCTCGTCAGTCCTTTTGCCATAGCAATAAGGGACGTAAGTAACTAAAACAACTTCTCTGCTGGCCGTAAGCTCTGTAAGCAAGGCTTGAACTGCCACCTCTCTGCTGGGCCGTAAGCTCTGTAAGCAAGGCTTGAACTGCCACCTCTCTGCTGGGCCGTAAGCTCTGTAAGTAAGGCTTGAACTGCCACCCGCGGCAGTGCTCAGTCATTCCAGCTGAATATAATACTAGGGTTAATTCTTAGATTTGAATTAATATAAAAGACTAGGGGGGTAGATAAGATACCCTGCTCTTAAAATTAAAACTTGTATAAGCAAGTAACAATATTTTAGAAAAATTGTCTTTTTTGAGGGATTGGGGGAGGTGGTTGAGTCCCAGTAAGACCACAATGCTTTATGATAAAAGGAAAGGAAAACAAACAAACAAACAAACAAACAGACAAACAAACAACTAGGTCATGTGGCCTCCCTCCAGCCTCATTGTTCTGTTTCCTTTTTCTTTCTTCTACCATGAATTTGAATCTGTAATTTCTGCTTTGATCTACACCGCTGATAAAGAGTGGGGCTAGTTAAGCTTGGGAAGTTAGGATTCTCATTTTAGCACAATTTATGGCTGGATGCAAGCTTATTTCAATTTTCCTTTTAAAAATTATGTTTAGATTTATTTATTTGTTTCATGTGCCTTTTTGTTTTGCTGCATGTATGTACACGCATCACGATGCATGTGATCTAGCGGCTTCAGATGTCAGCAGAGGGTGACAGATTTCTAGGAACTGGAGTTATAGATGGTTGTGAGCTGCCATGTTGGTCCAGATCTGTTGGAAGAGCTATGGCGCTCCAACCTGCTGAGCCTCTGTCTTTTCCTCTTTAGGTCTTTATGTTCTTTCTCTCCAAGCCACCTTCTGAGGGAGGCTGCAAATTCCTGAATTCAGTGGCAGGAAGCTTCCATCTTCCTTTCAGCTTTATTCTGAAGGAATAAATCAACAAGGAGAGAATCCTGGGTCCTCTCATGCTGCTGTTCCAAGACAAGATCTGTAAGCAGGATAGCCAAAGACCAACACATAAAACACCAGAACCTTGACTCTTTCTCCAAACAGTCTATCTATTTGGAATGAGTCTGGGCACTGGAGAGACAGCCAGTACATAAGCCAATACTCGCTGCTTCTGTGGCAGGCTCCTTTCCATTCCCAGAACCTACCCGGCAGCCACAGTCATCAGTAACTCCAGCTTCAGGAGGATCTCATGGCTTCCCTGGCTTCCACTGAACAAGTCTAAAGAAAAATAACTAAATCTTTAAAACAAAGCACGAGGCTGCTTACACAGGCAGAGGAAGTGCAGCTGTTATGCAGCCCCAGTTGTCCTTTCTATACGAATGTTTCTTTAGAGATGGACCAAAGCCTATTTATCTTCTGCTTGGGATCTGCTGTTTGAGCAGTGGCTAGGTGGTGGGGCAGAATCTTGACTATATAGAATTCTATTAGGAGGTAGGCTTTCCACAGCTTGCTCAGAAAGATTTTTTTTTTTAATCAACTCAGGTTTTACCAAAGCTGTAAGTGTCTGAAAATGCAAGGCATCTCTTAGTGTTTCTGTGGCTGTGATGAAAACATCATAACCAAAGAACAAGTTGGGGAGGAAAGGGCTTATCAAGCTTATACTTCTAGAGTCCATTGTTGAGAAAAATCAGGACAGGAACTCAAAAAGGGCCTCCAGTAACCTGAGGGAAGAGCTAATGTAGAGACCATAGAGGGATTTGATTTATTGGCTTGCTTCCCCTGGCTTGCTCAGCTTCTTTCTTATAGAACCTGGGACTACCAGCCCACGGATGGCACCACCCACAAGGGGCCAGGACCTCCCCCTTGATCACTAATTGAGAAAATGCCCTCCCTACAGCTGGATCTCATGGAGGCATTTCCTCAAGGGAGGCTCCTTTCTCTCTAGTGACTCTAGCTTGTGTCAACTTGACACACAAAATCATCCAGTGCAAGGCATACAAACAAATATAACCCTTGAAAATATTCATGAGAGTGGTCAACATACTTTAAGCACTTTAGGCCAGTACACTAGCCTCTATGGACCTGCTGACATCAGAAGCCTGGTGGTGTTTTCAGTGAAGAAGATAAAGCTTGGCCCCATTCTCTAGTGCGATGCTCTACCACTGACCTACTGACCTAACCCAATCATCAAATGTTAGCTCACAAAGAATCGGTTATGCTTTGCTGTAAACTTACTTGTGTTCTCTGTCATGTGGAAAAGTCCATAAAGCAAACTTAGGAAGAGAATCAAATACTTTGAAAGGGTGGGTCAAGAACTGCTAAGACTGTTGTTACAGGTTGGCTATAACAAGTGTGCAGGGCTGTGAGGAAACCTCAAAATGAGAGGGAGGAAAAATGCTAAAGGAGGAGCTTCTCATTACTGCTTCTGTTTGGTGCAAGGAAAGTCCCAGACAGAACTCTGTGGCAGCCTCCTCCTCCTCCTCCTATGGCCTTGTACTAAGATTCCTGAGTGATGCTGTGAACCGTAGTGCATATTCTATCTTCACAAATCAAAACCTAGTTTTCATGAAACCCAAGCCTCTCATCCCCTCCTTAGCCCTGGCAATCAGTGTTCTGCTTTCTGTCTCTCTGAGTTCCACACCCTCCTTAGCCCTGGCAATCAGTGTTCTGCTTTCTGTCTCTCTGAGTTCCACACCCTGGGGGCCTCATGCAAGTGGAATGCTGTGGTTCTTGTCTGTTTGCAACTGGCTAATTTCACCCAGTATAATGTCTTCACAGTTTATCCATATTGCAGTAGTGTTAGCCTTTCCTTCCTTTTCAAGACTGAATAATATTCCATTATATGGACCACTTCTTACCAATTAAAAAAAAAAGTCCTAGTACTATGTAGACAAAGAGGGGATATTAAGAGTTCAAGAACAACTTTGTCAGCTAGGCAAATCTGAGGCTAACCTGGGCTACACCAGACAGTCTCAAAATCAAGATTGCCAAAAACATTGCTGTGTCTGTGCAGCGTGCACCTCTATTGATATTGATACTTGTGAATTACACTACACCTTTCGTCTTCTTCCCTATTTTTTCCTGCAGGGAAGGCTTATGTGCACATATATCTTTAAAAAAGGTTTCGTTATTTATTTTTGATGAGCCCTTTAACTTTTATATTTTGCTATAGCTGAAACAATAGGTAAGGATAGGTCCTAAGTTGGAGTAAATGATGACCAGTAAAATGTAGAATTAAGTCATACTAGACGGAATGGTCTAGTCACTCAAGAGAGACAACACAAAGCCATTTCCAGATCTCCAGTTGGTGTGACAGATGACATGAATGTAGGGCTTTTGATATCAAACAGTGCTTTCCCTAAAGAGTTTCTAAAAACCAACCTTTTCTTTCCTGAAAGGCATTTTTCCTTCCTCCATATGGAGAACACATTTAAGCTAGCTCCATTTTACACCAGTGAATCTGTCTATTCACTCATTTAAACCAATATAATTTTATTGCTGCTTTAACTTCAGAGTTACCTTCATGCTGGGGTATGATGATAGCCCAGTTATGGCTCCACTATGACGGATGACATCCACATACTACAACATTCTTCAGCCCTGTTCCTACTTTCTCTCTTGGTTCAAGAAGAACTACTTGCTTCAAATTTCCAGCTAAGATACCAGACACAGCATATGTTGCTCTCCCACTTGCTTTGGCATCTGCATCTTAGCAGGTTGAAAGTGTGTGTGAATCCGTTGCAGCGGCTATAATAGACGCTGGGAAATAAGTGATGGCAAAGGCAAGAATCCTTAGCCTTTTATATCTCTGGTAGGTGTGTAAAATGGCCCAGTCATGGTGGAAAACAATCTGTGCCTCTTCAAGATGTTAATCACATGCTCGACACTTTTATTCCTATGTACATGCCCCAATTGAGAACTCAAATTTAAACAGACATTTGTGCTCTAACCTTCATAGAAATATGAAGGAACTGTGGTGTATGTCAAAGGGCGAGTGTGGGAACGGCACAGGGGAGTATTGTTTAGTTTCCACGAGAAATAAAGTTCTTAGACATTGTCTGACATAGATGGATCTTGATGAGATTTTGCTAAATGAAACAGAGCAAATGAGAGAAATATTATCAATTCCATTTACATAAAGTTCTCAGAGTAGGTAAGTCAGGAGAGAGAAAATGGAATAAAGAAAATTAGTGGCTGGTAGAAGGTGGGAAGGGGAAATATCACTTAGTGGGTTGTAGAGCTTGTGACTGGTTCAGGGAACATCTCAGACCTTGGCAGCAGTGAGAGCTACACTAAATTATGAATAAAATTAGTGCCATTGGCCTGCATACTTCAAAAGCAATTTTAAAAATCTTGATTGCACATCTTGAGCATGAAATAAGTTCTGTTATACCAACAAAAGGATGGACATGCAATTTTTATAGTTTTAAAACAGAGACTCAACACGCTATCTTTATAGGCATTTCCAAGTTCTGCTTTAAACACAGCAAAACTCAGGAACAAAGTGCAGATGCTGTAGCTCTCATGGAGTACCAACATCTGGAACCATCTGGTAGCTCCGGATGCCTGTGAGGGATTCCGGAACACACATCAGCTCTTGGATCATCTTAGCACACTGAGCGCCATGTTGGCCCTTCTGTGAATCATTCTTTGATTTTGTAGTACAGAGGTGGGAGCTTTCACCTATTGCAATTGAGATGAAGTGTTTTTTTTTTCCTTTACACCTCTGTGTCAGTGAGTGGAGACTGTCATCTGTTAGCCAAGTGTTGTGTGGTGACAAGCCAAACTCCTTAATCATATGCTCTTAAGTAAAAACAAAACAACAAAACAACAAAACAAAAACAAACAAACAACAAAACTGACCCTGGAGTAGAGCATTGAGAGGGAACTTCTGCTTGTTCTTTTGATGTCACGTGTGTACTTCCTGCATGAGTTGACATAAGCCATGATAACTCTCTAATCCTCAATCCACACCAGGACAATGAGCTGGGATTGCTCTTCCGATGAACGGAACTGAGGTTAAATGGGATCCATGTATGGAAAGTCTAGCACCAGGCACTCAACGCATGCCTGTGGTGTCTAGATATAGCTACTTTCCTTCTCAGTACAGTCAAATTATGCAGATATACTCCAGAAATTCTCTTACTTTTATGAGGTAGCTAATTTTTAAATGATACTAGAATTAAATTTGCAAAATCCAGATGGCACAGTACAAAGATAGCCCCTCTTAGTTCAGAGTCAAATGCATAGTTTTCCTTTCTGGAGACACCAGTAAATATCTGTTGGGGCTTTTTATCTTCCTTGGAAGGCAAGAGATTAAGAAAGTTAATGTTTCAAGTCTCCTTTAACTCTGCATTTTGATTATTGATAAAGATTAAACAAAATATTCACCTTTCTAACAGTAACTGTTATATCCAATTTGTTTCTTGTGAATGATGAATTTTATATTCAGGGTTTGGGGATCTCTTCTTCAATATGCTATTAGGAATGATATAGTTACTTGTAATGAGGAGAACACAGGAAAGATAAGCTCAATAGTCTTCTAATGCAGTGGCTCTTAGGTTCTAGCTAGGTTCTACTGCATAGAACCTGGGGGTGAGACCCTTAATCTTTGTTTAATAAGTTCTGATGCTGGATAAATTGAGAACCACTGCTAGAATAAATTACAGGTTCCCAGTCTCCCATCAATCCCTCCCCATTTCCCTCCCCTCCATCCTGACTGCCTCTGCTGCTCCAACAGTCTATTGAGATGAGACAAACATTGGAATAAGGATATTTGTTCTACCTTACTGACTTGTCTCTACTTATTTGTAGATTTCTTTTAATTAAAAAAAAAACAAAACATCAGACAACATTGGAATTGCCTATTGATCAACTTCATTTCCAGTAGATTACTCTTTTTCGAAGGAGAACTATCTACCCAGCAGCAAGGAAATAAAATTATTGTGGACAAATACACATGAACATGTAAATGTTGGACAGTTACTCCTTCTGTACGGAGTTCACTCCAGACACCTTGCATTTTATTACGGTAAGGACGTCTCCAAATAGTGGTTTAATTCATTGATCTTTTTTGCCCTGCTATTTTCATTATCTACTTAAGCACAAAATACATTTATTGTGGTTTTACCTGCTGCTTTCAGTTGATCAAATTGCTGTACTTGAAGTATGGTATCAAATATAAATGGGCACCACGAAACAGCCCCTTTATCAGTCCAGGAGAGTAGGATCCAGACTTGTGGTGAAGCCCCCTCACACCAGAGGACATACATCCTAGAGAGGTAGAGGAATCCAGCACTGGGAAGCTGGCAACTCACATCTATTTATAGCCATGAGTTCATCTGGGTAAAGCCTACCATGGCTCCCATTGTCTTGAATAACATCACCACCAACAAACAAAACAACAGCCACAAAGCCCACCAGAAAAGCAAACCAAACCAAAAGCACCTCTGCGCTAGGACAGCTATAGTATCACACTCTTCTCTTCTAACCTTCACACTGAGAGTGCCACAGGCATCCCGTGATGTCCACTGCTTCCTATCTGCCTCTACTAACTCTTGCTTAATCAATAGGCCGAGAACACATTGAATCATTATTTGGTTTACCAGCCTCTTTATCTGTTAGGATGGTTAAGACTCACTCTTTTTCTTTTGATCCCAGTAACAATATGATATGTTCTTTTAGACATGTCTTAAAGGAAATGGTCTTATTTCCTAATCATACTTTCCATGTTTATGATAATATTTTACCCCCAAAGTAGTAGCCTAGTTAGAAGTTAAAAGGGAACATTTCCTAGTGACATTAATCTCTAGGAAAGGTTTTAGTTAAAAGGAAAGTTTTTTCCTGTTGTGCTTTCTCGGCTAACTGCAGAAATAGCCATTTTTAGAGAAAATCTGTCAAAGAGCTTGTGAACAGCAGTTAAATTAATTTTCCATTTATTTTAAGTGAATGGGCAGTAATTAGAATTCATACGACTGTTTTTTAAAAAAAAAACCTTTGGAGGTCTACATTCTAGATAAAATTTGAACTGAATTAAAAAAAAATCAACAATGCTACCCAACATAAACACAGACAGCCATGGTAATTCACTGAATACAAATTAACCAAGGAGTAAGTAGTCAAGAATATGAGGAGTCTGGAGCCTGAGACACCACTCCTCAGACTAAAGATCTGAGTGGGTCTGGATTAGTCAAGACATTCTTAATACTGTGATCTCAAAGTAGATGCCAGCAAAGCCCAAAGGAGGGCATGCAGATGGGGTTGGAGTAGTGAGAGAGCTTGCAAGGAATATTTACAGAGTGTGGGACTATGCAGATAAGAACACTTTCACCAGACACACAAGCAAGGAACATTTTGCGAAAATGTAAATGGTAGACCTCTGATTAGCTTTAGAATGTTTGTGAAGTCACAAAGACATGAAGGAGGGTCGATGGCAATGCCAAGTGTTCTGCGGGGAGCTGTTTGACAAAGTTCCGGTGCTTGAACAATCTGGACTGACCCTTTACTGCCCTTGACAGATACTTGATGAACACTCTTTGCTATACAGTCCTGTCTCTCATGAAGTGAATGATGCCCCATGTGTGATCCTTTCTTCCCTTTGATGCTCTTGCATCCCCCCTTCTCCAGACTCTACCCTCAGTCAAAGCTGGTCCTGATCCCTGGCAGGTCAAGACTCCACAGATGACAGAAACATGATCAGGACCCCTAGAAGGAGAGGGGTCCCCATAGAAGCAAGGCGATCAGAGACAGACACAAAGCTTTTGGATAAGAAGTAGAAGCATTTGTATCTTGCCAAGGCTTCTAGGGGGACAAAAGGAAAAATTAGCATTCAAGCTAAATATTTGTTATCTGATGGCTGCCCTGCTGATGGTCTATAGGCCTACACCTTCAACAGGGCAGGAGAACTCACACCATCCGATCATTTAAATTCATCATCCAATCTGCTCCCACCTCTCAGCTGGCTGCAGAAACCAAGCCAGGCTTGGCTAGAGTGGAACAGGAGAAGGAACAGACACAGTGGGACCCTGAGACCTGCTGTTCAGAGATGTTGGGAATGAAACCAAAACCTCAATTTTATCTCAAGAGTGTTTGTGGGTACAGTGGTCTTTTTAAAAGAGAGAAGAATTACTTCCATGATTTGCATTTTTAATATGGAAAAAGTACATCCCATTAAAGGAAATGTGGAAAATTTTGAATATTCAAAGGAAAGTAAAACAAGCCCTACGGTCCCCTGAGAGCCAAGTGAGGATCCTTGCAGTCTCCTACCATGTACAGGCACTTGAAAAAAAATTAAATCACAAAATGGATTGTCTGCCACAAACATAGTTACATCACATTTGTTCAATAGATTTATCACAATTTGCATTATTTTACCTCCATGCATGAAAACTTATTAGCAAGTAAGAAAAAATGGCCAAATGCTATGAAAGAGAATGGCTCGAACTAATTATTAAGACACCAGGGGACAAGAACTGATGGACAGAATATCACAGGATTCGTGGTACAGAAAGAGTAAAGGAGAGAAATTGAGTGAGGTATCTTTGTACATCTTCTGATTTATTGTTATCATTTTGCCTTTGGAAATTCTGAGTGACCAATTTATACAGTTATTTCTGCATTTGAAGTTGAAAGAGCTAGCGTTACTACATTACAACATAAACATAAATATTTAGACCAAACAACATATGACATGGTATCTGTTTTGCCACTTGCAGTTTACCATATCTATTGTTTATCTTGAGACTAGGCTAGATTGACAGATTGTGGCGTGCCCCCTGAAATAGCAATGTCTGGCATTCCTTTGGTGGTTCCTAACTAATTTTAGCTCTGTTCTTGTCAATTATTGTTTAAGAATGGCTGAAAAATGGCTCGAGCATACCCTTAAAAAGCACCATGATTGGTGTGTTAACCTTGTTAAAAATAATTATTCTCTTCATACCTCTACTTTGGTGGGTAATATATAGATGCTTTACAGTTTTTAGGGTTAGTTGTCCTCATACTGGTGTTTGGGAAGATGATTGTCCTAGCAGGCCTCTGCTAAAGGCCTTCCCACTTAGGCTCCATTCTCAAGATGGCTTCCCAAACCCTTTGTCCATGTTCTCATTGGTGCTGAATCTTGAAGGTGAGTGAACAAATTATTCTTCATGGTCCATGAGGGTCTTAAGCAGACTCTAGCTATTTATCTGACTGAGCTAATCAGGATGCATAGTAGATACTTTGGCAGCATCCTTCTTCCTTAATGCCAGTCCTCTGTCTGGGTCTCTAATTCTAAACACAATGCGTGCAGCTTCCATACACCACACCACTGTCATCCCCCGCTCTGCATTCGTCACTGTGTGCATGTGCTCCACAGGGCAGCACTTAGGATGGGAACTGCCATGAAAAGGAGTTCTGCAAAGTTTTAAGTTTCTATTTTCAGAGTTACCAGGATTCTGATTTGCATTAAGCATTCTTTCATTGGCCCCGGAGAAGCATACATTTGTGCCTGCTGACATCTGCTCTCCTCTGTGGGTTCTGAAGAAACACTTCTTTTTTGCTTTTCTTCCTGTGTTAGCAATGTCTGCTTCTCATCTTAATAAATCACCTTTGCTGGGCAATAACCTAATAGGAGGAGAATGCATGGCTAAGAGACGTGTACAGCACAGAATGTGGAATTCCCAACAACAGTCTTGGCTTGTCCTAAGGAATAAGCCAGGCATCACAACACTAGGATGGACAGCGGACAGGCTTCTCTTTTAAAAGAAGGTTGCGAGCAACAGCGGGAAGGGAATTAATCTACCGATTGTGTTCTTGCACGAGAGGTGGAGTTAGCAAAGGGCTCCTTTGGAGTGTGCATACAGATATCAGTTCTACTACATGTATGGGTCCTCTTCTTTCTCCCTGAAGGTTGTAGTTCCTTCCATAGTCTATTGGCTTGCTTTCTTTGAGAGGCACAGAAAGACACTACTGTAACATCAGATGAAGAAGCAAAGCTAAGGGCTCGGTGTCATTCCCCCAAAACAGTACTGTCCTTGCAGTACTCCCTCTACAGGCTTGTGCACCATCTTCTCATGTCCTGACTAATTTCATCATCTACTTTGGACTTATGTGAAGAGACTTACTGAATTTCAAAACTAAAAGATTAGAATTATTTTATTCTGCATAAAGAATGAATTCTTGACCACACATGCACAATGTGTCAAAAGGACAATGAGCTCCCTGCAATCAAAGTAAACCAAAGAGCTAACTGAGAAATGAATACAAGAACTGAACTCTGTACCTCTCTTCCTAATAAGTAATATGGGTGTGGGCAGTAAGAATTGGAAATAAACAAAACAAACAAACAAACAAACAAACACAAAAACACAAAAAAACCCCAAACCAGTGTTTAGAAAAAATAGCACTTAAGTTCATTGCTCATGGAGAGGACTCAAATTAAAAGTCCAAAGAGAATACACAAGTCAGTCATCAAAATGATTCGAACAAACAAACAAACAAACAAACAAACCAGCTATAGTAAGTGCTAGAAAGGCTGTGAGCCAGGCAGGGTTCTTAACACCACTACTGGAAGTGAAAATTTTAACGTGCACAACTATGTTGAAGATGCTCGCCTCACAGCTCTACACAGAGATTACTTCCATAAATGTCTATCAGAGAGAGGAATGTGCATGCATTACCAAAAAGAGTAAAAACAATCTAAATGCGCACAAAGAAGACAGCAGTTAATGACACATCCCCATAACTGAACACCATCAAGAGGCCAAGTAGGAAGTACAAACGTACAGTTCACAGACCAAATCCTGGTTCAGATTAACAGAAGAGCAAAATTAACTGATAGTGTTCGACTTCCCAGTTGTGGTTGCCTTTGCACGTTGAGCATTGAGAGGCACAAGGGAGCCTTCAGGAGCTTGGAAGCCTTCCCTGCCCTGCTCTTAATGGTCACTACAGGAATGTCTTCACACATAAAAGTTAATTGAGCTATACACATACGATTACTGAGCTTTACATTTTTATAGGTTAATTAAAAAATTAATGGAATCATGAATTTTCTGCCTCTCAAATGGGCGGATTATCTCAAACTCTACCTATGTGGCTGAAAGATCAAATCCTGTTGTCTTCAGAAACTTTAGAAGTTGAAAGTCCAGTTTCCCTAATTGAAAATGAGGTCAGTGAGATTTACTTCCTGTGGATTTTTATAAAAATCCTGTCATGCATTTGAGATTGTAAGAACTTTGCTAAAAAGAAGCATCCTGTATATATATAAAAAGACTGTCTGCATTTGTGTTTTCTTAAATGCTTTTTTTTCTTCTTTGCTGACCTCTGCTTTGCCTGTCTTCAAGCCACTTCTTTCTTGTAATAGCGCACTACCCACTTTGAACTTCCTCATCCCCCTACATCTGTCTCCTCTTTCCTAGTGTATTTATAGTAAATTGCTTGCATAACCCTAGGGCCTCCATTAATTTATCTTTGAATGTTTTTCATTTCCCCTTTGTATCCTCGCACTCCATTGATTTACCTTATTTGATATTTCTTCATTATTCTAAAATTCGCCTGGCTGCTGTTCAACCCTCTTATTTTTTTCCCTTTTGGTTGTCCCCGTGTCCTAATTACCAAGCTAACTAGGTTATGGGAACTCTTGCACAGAGTCCCTTACCCATCCACACAGAGAGTCCCTCACCCATCCACACGGAGAGCCCCTCACCCATCCACACGGAGGGCCCCTCACCCATCCACACGGAGGGTCCCTCACCCATCCACACGGAGAGTCCCTCATCCATCCACACAGAGGGTCCCTCACCCATCCACACGGAGAGTCCCTCACCCATCCATTGGAATTGCATTGTGTGGGTCACTCAAGCTTAGCCCAAGATTGATTTCTTTCTAGCTCCCTCTTTTACACAGTGCATAATTTAGTAATCTTGTATCCTGCCTGCAAACCTACAGTAATGCATGATTTATTCATTTCTTGTCATTTTTCTCAAGACTAAAATCATATGTAACTATAGCCTTTTCTATTAGCATAAATGAAAAGCAATAAGAGGCTAGCAGTGGAATAGGCTATTACAGTAGTTGGTAATCAGGATGGTAATGAAAGATTAAGGATCCTCCACTTAAAGCATCCTGTGCAGCACAGGTCTCAGCAATACTGCCACTGTAAATAGAAAACTGCTAAAGGTTTGTTCTGGACAGAAGGAGGAAATTATAGAAGGGGCCGAGGCTTTCCGGGGTTCACTCATGCTACCCTTTATTTGCCCAAGACTTTCAACTATAGGATCAAAACCAGTACCTTTTGAAATTATCATTTATTTTATATCTCAATTTAGATAGACCAGGAGGAGAAAGTAAGCAAATGATCTACCCAGAATCCCAGCTACAGATCAAGCTCCACCCGAGGCAGGCCAGCTCATGCACACTTTAAAGTATGTCTTTTCCTTTCCTTTCCTTTCCTTTCCTTTCCTTTCCTTTCCTTTCCTTTCCTTTCCTTTCCTTTCCTTTCCTTTCCTTTCCTTTCCTTTCCTTTCCTTTCCTTTCTTATTTTTTTTTTCAAGACAGGGCTTCTCTGTATAACCCTGGCTGTCCTGGAACTCACTTTGTAGACCAGGCTGGCCTCGAACTCAGAAATCCACCTGCCTCTGCCTCCCAAGAGCTGCGATTAAAGGCATGCGCCACCACTGCCCAGATAGTATATGTATTTCTAAAAGTGGAAAATCATTTCTATGCCTTCACACCATCATGAGGTAGAATGAAAGAATTCAGAGTACACTTTGAGATAATTTATTCACAACATCAAATATTGTGGAGTTTGAGAGAATTCTCAAAGTTGCCAACACAACTAACTATCCTATGGATACTTGAATCTTCAGCTTAACATGTCAGTGTTCCCTGAGACCAAAGACTCCCTACTTACAGCCTGTAATCATGAACACCTCTTCATATAGGACCTGACTATACTGAAGAACTCTGTTGCACAGAAAGCTCTTCAAACATTTGAATGCAGCTTGCGAGTATTGCCGAGTTTTCTCTTTGTGGGGTCAAACAGTGATTTGAGTGCCATTCATCATAAGCTTGGTTTCTTCTCTGGGACCCTTCATCCCTAGAAAATGTAGTAGCTGAATAAATCCTGGCACCTACTTGACCAGCACAGAGTGGAATCAAATAATTGTTTTTCATTAGACACAAAATTCCTCCCATTGTTGACTAAAGAGGGATATTGCTTTTCTGCTGCTGGGATAAAACACTGCCATGAAAAATAACTTAGGGAAGAAAGAGTTTACTCCAGCTCCTCACTGTTCCAGAGGGATACAAGTCCATCATAGCAGGGGGAGGAATCGCAGCAAATGACAGTCATGGAGGTGGGGACAAGAAGATGAGAGAAAAAGCTTTCAAAACAAACGTGAAGCAAGAGAGACCAAAGTTGAGGAGGGGTGAAGCTATAAGTTCTAAAATCCACCCCACTGTGACCTATTTCCTCCCACAAGGCTACCCTTCCTAAATCTCCTCATACATTACCACTAATAGGGGAACAAGTGTTCAAGTACCCAAGTCTAAGGGGACATTTATAATTTAAACCATAATACTCTCTTATCACATTCAAGCGTTTGCTCAGGACTCATATATCTTCCTTATAGACAGATAGGAACTGTAGCTTCTAGCAATCCAGGAAAAGGGATTGGTGATAGCTCCATGGAACTCAGTGCTGCTGAAACCTTTCTTCCTAGATGTGCTGTTTCCGTTGTCCTGGTAAAGACGTCTGTAGGCTTACCTATTAAAACAGACTTAGAAATGTGTGTGATTTACTCAGGTATGCAAAGGCATACAGCACACTATTTGTTCAACCTCTAAAAAACCCTAAGAGGTTTTTCCTTAGAGAAACAGTCACTTAGCTTTTAACTACAAAAAGCCAGATATATTTTCAGATTTGTAGACCATGTGTGTCTGACACAACTACTTAGCTCTGCTGTTGAGCCATGAAAGTGTCCATAAAAAATACATTGATAAACAAGCACTGTTGTGTTTTAATAAAATTTTACTAAAATAAGTAGCAGACACAATATCGTAGGTGTTGATTATTTCAGGCTATGTGAAAGCAGTGGACAATTTTTACTGTCTCATTATCTGTGCATATTAACATGAGGATGGTAAATTATGAATCTTAGAATGAAGATTTTAGTGAGATAGAGAAGGTGATCAATGTGTTAGAAATCAGGATGTCCTTCTAGCGTCATGTCTAGGTGCATCTCCCTCCTTGGCAAATGGACTCAGTAAGACACTCATCTTGATTTTGGAATGTCTCCCTTTTCTCTTGTCTTCTGGTGGCTATCTTCTATGTGTAGGTTTGCTTAGAATGACTATATGACATTATAACCTTACATGGATCGTTTCTTCTTTGAGATTATTACCCCTTGTGCTCAGCAAGGGCCAGCTGCTTCTGACTCTGAGTTATAGACAGTCCCAGCAATAGCTCATTCTTTTCTAAACTCTGCATAAATAACCCACATGCCAGGTAAAGGTGAATGAAGTCACACTCTGAAAGACAAATACAGCCGCCATGTTTCCTCTTGTTTGTGAACCAAAGGTTTTATAGAGATAAATAAAATTGTCTGTCATGACATAATAGTAGACATAGAACTGTCCAGAGCGATAAAGGGAATAATGGGAACAGTGGGAACATGTATGAACATGCATGAACATGTATGAGCATATCCTTATGAAACACAAAACAACTAACAACCAAACCCAGGGCTCCTCAAGAAGGCCCAGGAACTAACTCTTTATTTCAGGACGTAGCCCAATCTCTTCCACTTTCTCTCCTGCTTAGCAGTCTGCTATCTGCGTGACACTTCTGAACTGGGTTGCAGAGCACCATGATTCTTGTGTGGACTGCAGTAGCGGGTTCCTCCTGTCACCACAGGATCAGGACAGGGGACCTGAAGTGTATGGCTGTGCTAATCTGCACTCTGAGCACCTGTCCTGTGCTGCATGTCATGAAAGATGTTAGGGAGAGAGAGATGATAAACTAGGGCTTCAAGGAACTCAGGCTGCTAATGACTAAACTGTACAAAAAGACAAATCTCTCTGTTTTACCCTCTAGCCAAATCCCTTTTTTACAACTCAGGCGTCTCCTACCTTGAATATGCTCAGGAACTTTCCATTCTCCCCACAGCTCCCTTCTTTTGCATTTTAATCTTGGAAGCCTTTGTTCTTCTGAATGCCATGCAGTGTGACAAATTAGTTCTCTTACTTTCACTGAAACACTTAATAAGCAGCTTCTCTGGAGCACCTTTCCTGTCTCCAGGTTTCTCTCAGTCAAAGTCTGACAGAATTCCTGGAGCGTCCCCTAAGGTCGTATTTGAGAATATCCAGAAACCCAGGCAAAACAAATAATAAAAACCAACCTAAGAAGTGGTCGTCAGCTGTCTTGGCTGTGTCTTCTTGGTTCTGATTTCAGTGGCTTTCTATGTGAGGGCGAACTTGGTCCAATGCGGAAGAACTCAGCCTTAGGGTTTGTGTAGAGCATCCCAGGTGGAATCTGTACTCTGAGGCCCTAGTGGAAGCAGCCGACCTTTTTTCTTGAACAGAGATCCTGAAAAACTGGAAAGCTTGAGCTTCCCCCAACCAAGTGTACTCAGATGAGGAGAACCAAACAAACGGAATGGGCTTCAGCTGGATCAGGGCGGCACAGCCGTCTTTAAGAGAGGGTGCATGGATTGAAGAGCCAAGTTCTTAAGACATGGAGTCTCTAAAGATTAGGCCCGTTGTGGATTTATTATTTTGAACACTGGACATAAAATAAGTAAAAAAGAACAATCCCATCGGTAGCAAGAGTCCCAAATTAGGTGCAACCGTTTAGAAGGCCTTACATGATAGCTGTAGTATATACCTGAGTAAGTACATTGTCCTGGAGACACCAGTGTCCTTATGTTCATTGTTAGGAGCATTTGCAAACATCTGGATGATGCTTAGACTGGCATTTTCCATCGTTCTCTAGTGAGTGCATTGATCTGGAAATGTGGACACACTCAGCGAAGAGATAATATTTCCAGGGGGAAAAGAAGGAGCTACAGGGCCTCCTTTTTTTTTTCTTTCTTTGTCTTCTGGCTCCAAACAGATTTAATCGCTGCCAAACTATCAGTCACAGTCAGCCTCCCTCCCCAGTGGCTTACACAAGACTTGCCACTTGGCTTTGAGACCGCTCGGCCAGCAGCCTCCACACCTCCTCTCGTGCAGCTCTATCGAGTCAGTCCCACTGGCTCCCTTCACAGGCTGAGTTACTGGCATGGATACATTCAGAAAGTCTGTTAACATGGGGGATGTCTCAATGAAATTAACAGAGAAGCCGGCAAGAATGAGGGTTTGGTTTCCATCCAAGGAGCGTAGGTTGGTTTCTGCCTCCTCCTCCTCCTTAGGTTTGCACAGGGAGTCCAGGCTTCAATGGCTTCTGTTGCACCATTTGCGCATGATCGGGTTCTCCTGGGGAACCCCGTGTATGACCTTGTTTTCACTCAGAACATTCATGATCACTTGTTTTTGCAGGGGCAGTAAGTCTGGCTTCCAGAAATTAGCATTTCTTTCTCTAGTAGCAGCAGCGCCAAAGGGATGCTCTTTTAATCAACCTGGTGCCATAAAATAACTTGAAGCAGTAACTAACTACGAAAGTCCATCCCTGGAGGTCTTGCCTGGCCAGCCAGCTCAAGTCTCCACTTCTCATCTAATTTCCCTCCACTCTGAAGCCAGAGTGCTAGTTTTAATTTTCTCTGGAATGGAAAATGTAGGCAGATCGGCAAGCAGAAATCTCCCCAAGCGTCAAAGGGAGTTAGGAATGTAAGTCTCTTCCCAGCTCATCCTCTGTGTTTGAGGTCCTGCCTCTGTCTTCGGAGAATATGGCTGTAAATCTGTAAGACTTCCCATCCACAAGCAACAGTCCTCCGCCTTGGTTGCCTTCTCTGCCGGACTTTTTGACTTTCCCTTTATAATTTGATGTACATTGGTCAGGTACAGCTTTATGTTCTTTTTGTCTCCTTATGTCCAGTTGTATTTATGTTCTAGCCCTTGGGCTAAGCAAGTACTCACAATTCATAAAGGTGATTCTTTTTATGTCAGGAAGCTAAGCATTTAGGATTAAGCTACACTAGGATTCCTAGAGTTTAGTATTGTATTTCCTTTTCTTGTTCATGCAGGAGGATTTGAAACAATGAGTAGAATTTGAGAGTGATGGTATGTATTGTGTAAGCAAATGCAGTATTGTGAAGCATTTAAGACTCGTTACCTGCATCTTTCCTGCCCAGACCGGCTTGTCCTCTAATTCCTCCATTCAGGTTTGGAGGCTGAACTGTTTTATCCTTGAAAATTTTGTTGCACAACAAATTAGATGAGACCGATGGCTGTAACAGTATCAATGAGGCGGCCATTGGTGAGGCGCTTGCTTTCCTTTCCAAAGGGGGGGGGGTCACAAAGGTCAAAAGTTCAACCAGGTTAAAACTTCACCAAAGATTGAACAGTAACTTAATCAGGTAGCGATTTTAATTAAAAAGCCGCCTCCCTAGCTGTGCCTTCTCTCTGCCTTCTGCTTTTATGAAGCTGGTGTCAGAAGGGATGTTACTCAAGTCCCAGGAAGGTGTGACTCCTTGTATCTTTCCCTACAGAGAGAGATAGCTCTCTGCACTTCATGAAGGTGACCCACCCAGAGACCCCAGGCACCTCATAGGGATTTATATTTTAATATTTTAAGGTAAGAAGAAAGAAATGAGTGTTAAAAAGTAATGTTTAATAATGGATCCCACCTGATTATACATCGTGGTATCTGTGTTGGATAGTTTTATGTCAAATTGACGCTGGTTTAAAGACATCTGAGAGAAGGGAATCTAAATTAAGGAAATGCCTCCATAAGATTGGGTTCTAGGCAAGCCTGCAAGTCATTTTCTTAATCACTGATTGCTGAGGGATGACATAGGCCATGGTGGGTGGTGCATTCCTGGTCTGGCTTTGTGGATTCTATAAGAAAGCAGGGTGAGCAAGCCATAAAGGACAAGCCCGAAGCAGGACCTGGAGTCTCCACGGAGACTGCATCAGCTTCTGCCCCCAGATTCATGCCCTGTTTGACTTCCTGTCCTGACTTCCTTTGGTGGCACACTATGATTTGGGAGTATAAGATGAATAAAGCCTTTCTCTTCAGCTCGATTTTGGTCATAATATTTCATCAAGCAATAAAACACGGACTAAGAGATACTATGACTAAAAGCAAGTTAGAGAGGAAAGGCTTTATTCAGCTTACACTTCCACACCAAGAAGGGACAAAAGCAAAAAAGGCACGTTTTCCAAATATTCCTTTCTTTAGTATGAAATACTTTGTATCATAATTTGTCAGAAGTGAAATGAATGAAAGTTTAAGATATTTCAAACCTCTAAAATATAGTTAACTGTGTATCACTTAAAATTTGGCCAGCTGATCTATAAATGTAACAAGAATAAGAGTATAATTTTATGAAGCTTTTCATAAAGATATAAAATCTTGATGTTACTAAGGAAGAGATTGCATTTGCCAAATTGTGATTATTTAATTTATTAATCTATTAAGCCCATGCTCATTTTACTCCACTTAGCACTTGAAACTGGGAGCAGCTCTTAGTTACTGAAATAACTTTGATCACTGTAGATAATTCATAATTAAGTCCTTAAACTTGGTTGCAGAATATTAATGCATTTCAACCAAATACACATTTAATAAAAATTTAAAACCAAGTGTTTTCAGGTTTCATGTATTTATTATCTGTCCTTTAAATGTCAGCATCTTTGACACACATACACTACAGCTCAATGCTTCTGTGGAGATTAAAATATGTATTGTATTAGTGTGAGTGATGATTTATGCCAGAACGTTCTGTCATCTTGTCTAATAAAACAGATTACAAAGAAGATAGCTTTAGTCTATGTTGGAGGGTGTTGTTTTGAAATTTCTATATTCGATTTTTAGCCAGGAAAGCTATTTATAAGACCTCTCCACATTAAACAAAACCCACTCAGTTCTACTGACAGTGAGATGACTTCTAAAAATGAAAAGGGATTAGGAACAGTCCTGTTATTAAGAGTGAAATCCAGGCTCAGATTGAGAAGTGACCAGGTTTGCACCTACAGGGGGATGCTTAGGACAAGAAGGCAAAGCCTGAGAGAGCAGACACCAACAGGATGCAATGTGCTATAAAAGCTATTATGATGTCTTACAAAATGAACATTTTTTAAAAATTCTGAATTCAGAGTCTATTTAAAATGTATTACCCAAAAGGCTATTTGCTATCTTTAGAAGTTTAATGCATTTTAAAGTAATACTCTTGCATTATAAAGTGTGAAATCACAAAGTTCGACATGGGAAGACTGTAACTAAGGGCTCCTCCATTATCTAGTGCCAAGAGTCAGGCAGGGATCCCATTATCGACAAGCAGGTGTCACATTTACATCAATTTTGCTTGCATAGGTCATAGGGTGTAGAGCAGCCAAGAATCAATTAGTAGAAGAAATTGAACATGCCCTACCTCTTAATGCTTATATAAAGAGTAATATGTGAAATATTTCCCTCCTAAAAACTCTTTGGCATATATAAATGTATTCATATACATAAAATGCATATTTGCAAATTTTCTATTAGAAGGTCAATTATAGCCTGTAGAAGAAAAACAAGAATAAAAGATGATTTGATCAAGCAAGTAGCTATTATCTCTCTGCAATGAAACTCTATTATTTTCATCTGTTATATAATTTTGGTAAAGTGACTACTGGTACAATGGAAATGGCTGCAGAACAGTACAAATGCTGCCTTTGTCGCTCTCTACCTTACCTAGTGGAGCCGAAAGACATTGGGGATGTGAGCTTGAAGAATACTCTGACAATGGTGTCAGTTTATTTAAACCATAAATTCTATTTACATTAAAATAGACACTATAACATACCACTGTGTATAATAGAAATGACAAGAGCCATTGTATTTCCAGGGATTCTAATTTATTTTCCCTTAATTTAGTTCTTGTTACATTTATCTGCATTTTTCATATTGAGGAGTTTTGTTCTGTGTGTAGACAATAGAATGCAAGATTATAGAGATGATGAGACTCTGCCAAGGCCTCCTGCCTGCCTCATCTTCTCTGTCTCCGAAATTACCCCAATTATTATTCCAGGAAGAGAAGCCCTCACTATGAGCACTATTACACACTAACATCTGTTTAACATATCTAAACCAGGGAGTTTAGCTAGATAGGACTTTCACGTAGGTATTTCATTACTTGCAGGAAGTCTTATACATCATACAGAACAGTATGTTAGTTTTGCGATTAGTTTAGTTTTAAAAAAAAATCACAGAGTATAACTCGCACCCAATTAGAATTTGCACTGGACAGAGGCAAAGAGCTACCACGGTTGAGTTTTCTTGCTCAAAATTGAGATCATGGGGTCTACTTTCAATAACCCAAAGAATAAGAACAAGGCGACAAATCTGGGACTAATTTACAGATTCGATAGTGCTATCCTAGGTGGCTTATTATTGAAAATGTGGTTTACAGGCAATGCAAAGCATTATCACAGTTATTTATGAAAATCCCTCAGGTCATCAATAATACAATTTCAGGGATAAGACTTTTCAGAGTTGTTTATCTATTTGTCCAAAGTCATGCTACTGATGATGTGTTAAGTCTCTAGACATATGGGCAGGCTCCTCTTCCTGTATTTCATGTGGTATTTTACAGGTAAGGACTAATCAATCTATTTTCTGAAAACATAAGGATAGTGATTACTTTTGCTCAGTCACACACCACACCCTTCCCCAGCAGCCTCCAAACACGTCAGTGGCACACTCACTTTCATCAAGTCACCCACGCCACACCCATTTGCTCTGTGTGCTGTACCAGTTTTGAGAACATCATGATCCTTCAGTGTCTCCTAGCTCTTGTCTCCAGCCTTGCTGTGCTCTGGACATTTTCCCACCAGTACTCTTAAACCAACCAGCCCTTCTCTGAACTTTCAGAAGAAAGGCTTTGTTAACCACCCCACCAGCTAGGGTATGGCTAAATTATACTTTTTGTAATTCTTTTGCGAATATAATTGTCATCTCTCCAAACTATATCATAAAATCAAGTAAGAAAAAAATAGGTACCATAAAATCTGAACATTATCCGTAAGTATAGCAGAATATCATTAAGAGTCATTTTATTGATACTTTTTTAAAGACTAGTAGTGTTTAGCTGAAGCCTAGGTCTCTGGGCTTTCTCGTCTCTGGTTCTTTGTCACCCAAGCAATATTGGATATAGGGTCCATCTCAGGTAGTGAGCCTAAGTTAAAGCTGAGAGTCCATCAATAGGAACAGGGAACAGAATGGTGTCGCTCAAATACTATTATCACATCGCTATTATTTTCTCCCCCTGAACTTGTGTGATCACACTCAGAGATGATTTTCTGGGGCAGCCTGGTCTGTATGCCATGGAATGTGTAAGTACAGGCTTATAATTAGACCTCATGGCTTCTTTAGTTCTATCAGTACAGTTGATATATTTTAGTGATCATCCTTTTCTAATAAACTCATGGCATAATAAACCTGCATTTCTTCCAAGGAAACTGAAAACAAAATAAAACAAAACAAAACATTAGAACATTGTCTGTTAATTAGGTTGAATCCAAGGTATGAATAAACGAACTTTCTTTTAGATATCAGGATGGTATTTCAGTAACTTTAAAGAAAGAACAAATCTTCTACAGCTATATTGATTAGAATTTAAGGAAAAGGTGATATACTGTTTGAGACTGCTTAAGACAATCCTAAAGATCCCAACAGGAGAGGAAGAGGATGGTGGAGTTAAGAGATGAAACAAGATGTAGCATTTCTAGAAAGTCACTTAAATTCAGAAAACCAGAGCTCATTGTGTGCTTTTTCATTTAGGTTTTTTTTCAAAGATCTACTTATTTATTTAGTGTGTATGTGTATCAACAGTGTGCGGGTACCAGCAGAGGCCAGAAGAGGGCACTGGATTCCCTAGTAACTGGAGTTTTAGGTGGCTGTCAACTGTTTGTGGGTGCTGGGAACTGCACACAGGTTCTCCACAAGAGCAGCTTGTCTGTTTAACAGCTGAGCTGTCTCCTCAGGAGCTTCCACTCAGCTTTGTGTGACTGATGAGTTACATAATAAAAAGTTAACATCACATGTAAAAGGCAAGCACCAAAACAAATGAACACTTCCCATGAACACTGAGTTTTATTGAGTTAAGTCATAAATATGTGAGAAAAATACTTTAATGATTCTGGTTCCGTGAAACTAATTTTATATTGGGAAATCAAAGGAAATCCTTTTCAGGAATATGCTTCATGATAGGGTTATTTCTGCTCTGAAACAAAACCAGAGCTGAAAGGAATAGCTTGCTGGGTGACTTTAACCTTTGTCCCCTCTGTCCACTTTATTATTCATGGCTGTGATCTCACATAAAGAAAAGTAAAATATTTTCTGAGCAGACTAAAACCACGCTTCAAGTCCTTACTACAAATGTAGAAGAAAAAAAAAAGAGGGAATAATAGATATAGTAAAAGAAAAATTTAATCCAAACTCTGAATTCATTGACTTCCTTATGTTCAGGTTGCCACTGAAAGGAGAAACACTGGTGTTAGTCTCCTCTCTACGCTGTCGTTCACTTGCTGACAGTGCCCTGAACTTCTCTGCTGAGAGTGATGGAGGTTGGTTCTCCAGGCTCCATGGATGCACCTGATTGGTGAGAGCTGGCTAACATGTGGACCACTGAACATGGCACAGAGATAAATATGAGGCAAAGAGAACAGTATAAAAACAAAACAAAACAAACAAACAAACAAACAAACCACTTGCCAAGGGACCCTGGTAACGCAGCTGATGCACCTCAAGAAGCAACTCAGCAGGCCTCATTTTCTTACAGGCCATAAAGCAGTCAGCCTCAGCTACTGCTAGCAGCCAGTTATAAATGTGTGACTATATTAGTGACTGATCCAGGAGAGAGAGAGAAGACAGAGAAGAGATGGAGTATGGCTGTTTCCAGCTGACATTGCTGAGCCACTGAATCGAACTTTACTTTATTTCCTCTCCCGACTTCTCAGTTGGAAAACACAATACATTTTAGATTAAGGGAAGTCTGAGCAGGGTTTTCTGACCACAGCATCCTAGTGCTGTAGCTGAGAAGCACATCCTGACCACTCCTTTGGCAGCTGTTTTCTGATGGGTAGCCAACATCTGTTTGTGTCTTGCTGTCTGCTTTCTGTTTCCATCATAGTCCATCTCCAGATGGCTGAGCTCAGTGATGAATCCATTGAGCTCTCATACACAGGTGCTCAGGAAAGTGGATGGCAAGCTTCCTGAAAAATGGATGTCAACATGACAATAAACCATGTAAATGGCCACAATACTTTACAACTTTCTACTGTGTACAGCAGAAGAGGATAAGTTAGCCGTGTCAATTTACATAAATAATATCCACTCTATTAGTGAATTGAACCAAAAGGGTCAGGTGTCAGCTTAAAGTCAAAGGACTATTTGTGGTGTCTGTGAGTGTGTGTGTATGTGTGTGTGTGCACATGTGTGATGTGAGTATGTGTGGATGCACTGATATGCGTATGGGCATGTCTGCTCCACAGCACATGTGTGGAGCACAGAAGACAACCTCAGAGGTCAGTCCTTTTCTTCTACCTTGTTTGTGACAGGGATTCTTGTACGCTTTTACTCTAACACTTCATATGCCAGGTTAGCTGGTCCATGAGCTTCCAGAACTTTCCTGTCTCTGCCTCTTATCTCACTGTGGATTACAGACACATGCTACTATTTCTTGTGCCGATTCTGTGGATCCATTTTAGATCCCCATGGTCCATACCAAGCACTTGTCTGATGAACTCTCTTCCCATCCCCCAAAGGACTTTGTAAATCTTAGAAGAACAGGAAAACACACACACACACACACACACACACACACACACACACACGAGGGAAAGTTTTGTTCACCCCCATTTACTTAGTAGTTCATTTTCTTAGTTCCTTAAATAGTAATTGGAAGAGGATGTGTAACGACTTTATATACATGGAAGGAGTAGGGAAACTAAGAAAGTGAATGTCAGGGGTGGGAAGGTTAGCATGCAATAAAGCATAATTCACAGAGGCAAAACTCTGTAAAAAACACCTTAACTATCACCTATAGCCCAGCGCATAATTCTTAAGATTCAGTACTTGGTTGAGCATTAACTGAAATTAATTTATAGCCTGAAAAACTAGACTTTATCATATAGTCATTGGAGAATAGGCACAATTCAAACCAGAAAACCAGGGAATGTCAATCATCTGGAAAGGAATGTCCTGCTACCATGATTGGGCAGAACAAAACACCTATAAACAGGTATTCCAAAATAAATAAAGAAATTTATCTTTACTTCTAAGTTACCTACATTTTTGAGTCTCTTCTATACATGATGAGAGAGAGATAGAGAGAGAGACAGAGGGAGAGATAGAGAGAGACAGAGGGAGACAGAGACAGAGAGAGAGAGACAGAGAGATCCTAATGCTATGGTCATTTTCCCCCAAAAGTGCCTTACATGTTTTCTATTGTTCGTAGTAAGTCAGCCATACATCTAATACTCTGAAAGGATTAGTCTTATCATGGATAGTTCCATGGGTATGTAACCTATGTAGTCTTCAAAAGGAGCCTATGGTTTAATGCTATGTAGTTAAATTAAAATCTTTATTATTAAATTAGGCTGGTAGCTACATCTGACATTTCAGCATTCAGAAGCAGAGGCAGAAAATCTTGAGTTCTAGGCTAGTCTAGGCTACCTAGTAAGACTTTGTCTCAACAAACAAATGAAACATGAAAACAGGTAGAGCAGAAGAACAGACATCAGATACTGTATGCAGAATCATCAGTGGAATGATAGGTTAGTAAGCTAATAAGCCTTAAAGAATGGAGACATCAGTTCGTGAAGGATTTGCTTGAGATTTCCCAGAGGGACTAGACATATTAATTTACCTTCTGATGAATACTAATGACCACTTGTGAGGTCATGATCTTATAGTCCTTTTAAAAACCAAGTAACATGAAGCTCAGGAAGAAAGAATATTGTGTCACAGCCACACAACTGGTAAATAGTTAATATAGAAATCTGGCCCACATCTGTCAGGCTTCCAAATGCAGCTGCCCACCTCTCCTCCTTGGCTAGGTTCCTCCCAAGAGACATGTTAAAGCTGGAGAAAGGTACTACCAGGTTACAGGTAGGACTGAGATTGTCATGTTC
>LR750799.1:155445-177949 GCA_902729485.2 Mus minutoides
TGATCACTAATTGAGAAAGTGCCTTAGAACTGGATCTCATGGAGGTCATTTCCACAAGGGAGGCTCCTTTCTCTGTGGTAACTCCAGCTTGTGTCAAGTTGACACATAAAACAACCAGTCAGTACATATATATTACAAATATATATATATATATATATATATATATATATATATATATATATTCATTTTGCTTATCTTCAATGTATTAGCATTTCTTATATTATATTCTATTTTTTATTTTAAAAGCAGTTTAATATTTACCTCAATATCTTTTGAACAGCATTAGTTCTGGCGTCTAGTTTATATATTATGAAAATAAGGTAGAAGGATCATGAACTTCCAAATTTAAAATGAACAAGAATGATACATCCTCCAATGACTTTACTCCATGTCTATGGCAGGATACTCCCACTGCACTGCAGCCATGGGACACAGTAGCAAAAGTGTGAGCTACAGGAGGAAGAGGAAGGCACACTGAATGAGCCTGTACATAAAGATTTGTTCTTCATGCTCTGTCCTGCTGACTTCTACCTTGTTTGCACCTTAGAGTATTTAAAACCTAAACTTCTTGCCATCATAATCAAAATTCAGAAAAATGAACATGGAAGATACTGTATAGTTTGAAAACACTTACTTTAATATGTTTTAATATTTTATAACTTATGTTTCTTACTCACTTAGAAACAACACGCTTTAAAGTGGTCCTGGAGAGCTTTGATCAAAAGGTAAAAGCATAAGAGAATCATCGATGATTAACTAATATACAGTCTTCTGAATTATGAAATGTTTGGTGAATTGGCACCTTAAGACAAATTTATTATCTCTTCTAGGATAACTACTGCATTTGAACTAGAGCAGTTTGATTGCCTTTAAGTTCTCCAGTTAATTGTGGAATTTATATTCACTTGGACAAAATGCTAATATGAATAAGTACAACTGTACAAACAGGAATGATGACCATTAGCTTATGAAGTCTTCTACTCATGCAGTACCTTTTCATACCTGTAGTAAACAGGACACCAAACCAGCAGTTACTGGCTGTCAGAGGACAGCTCTCCCCGCTTGCTCCCATCATCCCAGCAGAAGAAAGTATCAGATAAGTGATGCTCTGCTGGGTACTTCGTGGCTATTTTTCATGACTTCAGTTTGAGGGACTCATAGATTCAGAATTAATTTTATTTAACTTCCATCCTTTGGATTAGATGAGTTTTGGTCTATTAAATGTTTGCTATTATCAGGTGGTAGTGGTGCATGCCTTTAATCCCGGCAGAGGCAGAGGGATCTCTGTGAGTTTGAAGTCAGCCTGGCCTACAGGATGAGTTCCAGGAGAGCCCAGGCTACAGAGAGAAACCTTGTTTTGAAAAAAAAAAAGGATGACTGGATCACCCAATGCTCCCAGGGACTAGACCACGATCCAAGGAATTCACAGGGAGGAATCCATGGCTTCAGATACACATGTAGCAGAGAAGGCCTTGTCTGACATCAATGGGAGGGGACGCCCTTGGTCCTGTGGAGGTTTGATACCCCAGCATAGGGGGATGCTGGAGTGGTGGGGTGGGAGTGGGTGGCTGGGTAGGGGAGCACCCTCATAGAGGTAAAGAGTAGCAAGGAGAGGGCAGATGGAATGGGCGGATTATGGAGGGATAACCAGGAAGATGGATGTCATTTGAAGTGTAAATGCCAGGAATGACTAATAAAAAAAAATGGAAGAAAAATTTCCTATCAAGGAAAGAACAGGATCTTTGTTTTACTAAGTTGAAGATGTCAGACTATCTGCTGAGGAGAGGCACTTGGGGATGGAAACGGCTTCTGTGAGAAGCTGTGGAAGGGAATTTAGGAAAGGAAATGAAGAGCAGCTGCAGGCAGGAGGGCTGCTCAGGAGACAACATCCATTCAACTCCACAGTGCAGCCCTCAGAATTCCCACTGAGAAAAAATGGTTTCTTCTTTCTCTGAACTCTCATTCCACTAATGGTTGTGCAACACACAACTCATGTGCAATTATGTCAGGTCTTGTAAAATCTCTTCCAACGTCAATCATTTAAAACATCTGTGACTTTAAAATTAGCTATTTAGTTATTAATAGGTTAAGAAGTTACTTGCACAGATCATATAGGTTCTAAAAGTCCTGACGGTAGGGATTATAAATTCCCTATTATTTAAGATACAATAGGTGACTGTTATTATTGGTTGTTCTGATCTAACTTTCATTGAAATTAAAGAGGCATTGTTTTTTAAAAAGTCTGTTTTTGCGGGAGCACAGATTCTTCTTAGGGTGAATTCATGTTTTATAACTAGAAAATTAAATTGATACTTCAATGAAAACACTGCTATAAAGTAGTTTTGATTTCTTTAAAGGGATTTAGCCATTTGTTTAAAAGTAGGTTTGAGGATGAAACAATATTTCTTGGTGTGTTGGCTACAAAACAAGCAACCTATTTGATGATTTATTTAATTTATCTCAGGGATGCTCTTCCCATTGTATTTTATGCATTTACTTTACCAACTATGCTTGAGTAGCTGTAATTCAACTCTCATAGTATCCTTGGTGAGTACTATCTTTGAAACCAGTTAATTGATGAAGGAATGAATGACTATTTGTAGGTTGAAAGACTGAGAAGTAGTAAGTTTAAGTTAATTGTTTAGGATCAAACACACATCTATGTGTCTTCAAATGTAGTCTACATTCTACAGCAAGTTGAGAACCTCAGGCATCTAACTACAGCTAATCAATTCCTGGGTAAGGAAAGGAGTCTGTGACAAGAAGAAACTTGATTGGTACTATAATTCTGTCTAAAGCTCAAGGGTGTTCAAAGTGTCACTGTGTCTGAGCTGCTACACAGAGCCAGTCCCTGCATTATTAGAAATCCTCTGGCAAACTTTCAAGCCTTGGATAACTCTGATTTCTGAGTTCAAAATAACTACTTGTACTTAATCTTCTCCAATGAGTAGATAGAAAGGTAGTAAAAAAAAGTTATAAAGAAGATAAAGAGAGAGGAAAGAGTATCTGAGGCAGACAAATTGCACCACACAGATGATTCTCTCTGTGGTTCCCCCACACTGGCTCCTTTGAGGGCATACTCTAATGCACATACTCTAATGTATAGGTATAGGTATAGGTATAGGTATAGGTATAGGTATAGGTATAGGTATAGGTATAGGTATAGGTATAGGTATAGATATAGGCTCTACAGCCATTATTTTATGACCAAGTATCTAGGGATCACCTTCCAAACACAAGGTTCCAGAAAGGTCTCCAAGCTGTTGTGGTCTGTTTGTCTACACAGGTACTGTTGACTGAGATAATCACATTTCTTTGTCATTGCAGAAATGCCATCTTATCCACCAGTGTCAGGTTGCTGTGACCTGTGTTTAGTGACTCCTTCTTTTCATGTTGGTGTTTCAAATAGCAAAGAAAATGCTGTTGAGCAGAAACAACCATTTATAGTTATTGTGCGGCATATGTCTCTGCGCCTTCCATAATGCAGCGTCCACCGTTTCTTTCTCACTTAAGAGTGAAATTTGGGAAACATAACAACAGGATCACACTCAATAAGTGTCAGGGAGAAAGGTATAAATTTTTCTTTTCATTTTAAACATTTCTCCATTGTTCAGTTCCTAACAGTTCTTTTTCAGTCTCGATGCAAGTGTGATTTTCACATAGAAATAGCTGCCCATTTTTTTCGGCATTCTGGTGTGTATGGTTTTCCTTCCTTCAGTGCCCTTGCCTATTCATGGACTTCCATTTCCACAAAGGCTTTCTTGTTGTAAGAGCGTCAGCATGAGACCTCAGCAAGCCCTGACCTCCATCCCTGCCAGACAGAAATGCCTCTTATCTTGATGTGTGGCTTGTGTGTAATTAACGTGATTCATATATAAAGTTGAGAGACTTCAGTTCCAAGTTATCAAAATACATATTTCAAAACATTCCCTGGACAGGGAACAAACTGGGAACTATTTACATTTGGATAAGTTTACATTATATCTTCAGAGTAAGACCAAACAACAGACTATTGGGGGCTCACTAAACTGTATTCATCCATCTGTTTCTTTGGTATTCATTCATCATTGTATTCACTAATTACTTGAGCACAAGGTACCTAACTTATCCTTTTCTATAGATCTTGGGTTTAAATTTATACATTTTTTTTTAGTAAAAAATCTTAATCCATTCAGAGCGTTCACTGGCTTTTGGGGGAAGACTGAGGATGTTAGGGAAAATGGAGAGGATACATATGGGGCGGGGCAGGAGATCTGAGGCATTAAGCATCCATCAGTATGTCTGGGGAAGAGAGGGTAGTAGAAGCATTGGAACAGGGAAAGAAAAAAGGAGGCAGAAGAAGGGACTTCTAAGACTTAGGAAATAGGTCAGATTTCATGGAGAAACGGTGAGACTTGATGAGGTACGTGATAAATAATACTGTGTGCAAAGTGTGGAGTAGGTTACAGTGGTAAGGACGTACAAGGGTCCAGTCTGAAGGCTGCTGTCATGATAGCAGATGGATTATGTAAATAAAAAATTGAATTAAGTGGGCCAGCTCCAGAGATGCTGGGACTATAGACTAAATTTTAGACAGAAGAAAGCACCTGAATAATGTGTTTATCTTTCACACTTGAACATCGGTGCTGATAATATTTTCTTTATGTGGAAGGGCATTGTTGAAGACTGAGTGGGAAGGACTTTAATCTCCAACTGTTTTCTATTTTCTACTCTCTCTCTCTCTCTTTCTCACCCTCTCCTTCTCTCTCTACCCCCTCCCTCCCTCTCCCTCTCTCTAACTGGATACATAATGGCATATTACATGATGAATTACTTAGAACTATGTTAAGGTGCCACTTTCACCCTAGATATTTCAGCCTATATGGAATTGAAAATTCTCAGAAAATTCAAAGATGTGGCAGAGCATGGGAGGAGCCACAACCGAAGTGGCAGGTATATAGGGAGGAGGCAGTCACTCCTCCAGGTTTGACCAATGTGACATAACGTGACATGTCAATTTGTTTTAGTTTCCATTGCTGTGATTGTATATATATATATATATATATATATATCCTGACTAAGAGAGACTCAGAGAAGAATGGGATTGTTTATCTTACAATTCTAGGCTATGGTTCATCATTGTAAGAAAGTCCATTCAGTTCAGGAGCTTAAAGCTGCACACCTGCAGTCAAGAGAAGAGAGAATAAACTCTTTCCTGGTCTTCCTAGATACATCTTTCCCATACTACATCCTTGTAGCCAACTTTGAACAAGTTTTTTTCATGCCTCAAAATACTTTGAGTCCCTGCACCGTACACCTCCTGGACGTGAGGTAAAGACAATCACCATACTCTCTGCTGTTGTAAAAATCTACAGTGTATCATGAGAGATCAGACATGTAAAAAGAGATCATGATAAAATTATATATTTTCCAAGCTTAAGAATCTGTAAATAGGTCAGATCCTTCCATGATTTATCAGCTTAATCTGACTACTGATATCAGCATAGCTTCATGTCAACTTGACATAAGCTAGAATCATCAGAGAAGAGGGAGCCTATTTCCTCCATAAGATCCTGCTGTAAGGCATTTTCTCCTTCTTGTGTGTAGCCCTGGCTGTTCTGGAACTCACTCTGGAGACCATGCTGTCCTTGAATTCAGAGATCTGCTTGCCTCCTAATGCTGAGATAAAAGATTTCCCTTAATTACTGATCAATGTGGTGCCATCCCTGGGCTGGTGGTCCTGGGTTCTTTAAGAAAACAGGCTGAGCAAACCATGGTGAGCAAGTCAATAAGTAGCATCCCTCCATGGCCTCTGCACCAGCTCCTGGCTCTAGGGCTCAATCCCTGTTTGAGTTCCTATCCTGACTTCCTATGGTGATGAACAGTGAGGTGATAGTGATAGCCAAATGACTTAACATTCCCCAGTAGCTTTGGTGACATTCCCCAGTAGCTTTGGTGATATTCCCCAGTAGCTTTGGTGACATTCCCCAGTAGCTTTGGCAGTAGTGTTTTACTATGCCATTCACAGCATCAGTAATCCGAAGACACAAGCTTCTATTTACTTGGTAACTCATGTACCACATCATCCTCATTTCACCTGTATGCAATCTTCTCAATTTCTATCAGTCTGACACATGTTAGGATCTCCATTTTGAAAATGGGGTCTTGAGATTCTACAAGGTCAAAGCCCGACCCATAGCTCACAGGGCCAGAGATTAAACTTGGACCTTCCTCACTCACAGTCCATCTTCTGTCTCACCCACTGGGTCACACATCATTAGACTGGTAGCTTTATTCTCGCCCTGTATGAGTAAAACAAAGAAAACTTTCCCCACCTCTTTTGTAACACTGGGAAAGGAACCCACAATCCACAATCGCATGCAGAAAATGCAAATACTCTACCACCCAGTTACAAGCCCAGTTAGAAAATAGCCTTCAAAGGTTAATGAAGTACAGATCCTTAAGCCAGGGTCTGAGAATCACATTTGTATTTCAAGTGTATATTTTTACTTTATGTTTATAACCTACAGCAGAAATTTGTTTGTCAGTTAAATTAAGTTGCTGTGGTCTTTGCAAATAAAGTTGTCTTGTATTTCTATTGAATCTATTAGTCGAATCAGCTTATTTTATTTCTATAATTCAATAAAACATGTTGCTTTCATTTTCTATCCCCAGGACACCCTTGTAAACAAGAAGTTTCTTGTAATATGTATATATTTTTTGCTGGCAAAAACCATTTAATAAGCAAATATCTGCAATCCACAGCAATATGCGCTGACAGCCTCCTAACCATACTTGAAATATGAAGGCAGTGTTTCCAAGATGACTCAAGCCAATTGCCTTAATACTTCAATAAAAATAACTGCTATTAGAAAGCTCCATTCTGAAGGCACATAATTTTAATCCTGGTTCATAAAATTTAATTTGGATTTATTTCAGTATAATGATCATTGAGGGAAGTATGTACTGAAATGGTCAGGCACCTGGGTAAGGACCACTAATCTGCCCTGAGAGATTGCTCGGCTTAAGTGGAGTGAGTGGCAATATATATACACACACACCATTAATTATTGGAAGGAATATTTTCTGTGACATTGGACTCAAGGTGCTCCATTCAAACTCCCTACCTCAGCAGAATGGCTGTTACAAAGCACTGAGGTAAAATGACTATATATTAAATTGGATTGTCTTTGGCTCCAGCCATATGACCTGGTCTTGTGAGTCTACTTTTTTATTCTTCCTGCATCTTAGATTATTTTTATGATAAATGAATATAATTCCAGTCAGCTGAGAGCATGTCGAAAATATAGAGTGAAATACATTTAGAACTCTGCATCTGGAAGAGGGCATTGGATCTATCTTTTCTGAAATAAATGATTTGCCCAGGCACGGGGGTCAGGCCACAGTACTTGATCATTAAGTCCAATGTCATTTCAGTAGACCATCAATATTAGAGAAGATATTACCTAACCACTCTAATTACAATTCACATTTATTGAAAATCTAGTAAGCCCAGGCAGTGTTGGTAACTCACCTAGCTCTCAAAACAACCCACCATTCCTACTGTGTGTATCAGAAAAACTGGGACTCAGGAGTCTGAAAGACCTTTCCAAGCTCCCTTAGCTGTTGATCCTAGGTAGGACAAGGGCATTCTTCTGTGATGTTGATGAACTAAGGCTATTTAGGGAAGTGCTGGAAATTCCTGTTTCACACAGGTGGTAAGAAAGCTGAAGTCTTTCTATGTGGAAAGAAGAGTATAATGATTAAGAATACAAGGATTAAGAACTAAGAGAATAAGAATTTAGACCTAAAAACAACAAGGGTAGTCAGACTAGGGAAACTAGAATCAGCCAAGTGAAGGAATTCCACGGAAAATACAGGGGTGATTAATTACCTGCGAGTTGTCTTTGCAATCACTTTATTAGCTTATTTTCACTCAGATAACCTGGCAGTGATCTTTTATATTTTAAATTCAGGAGTATTAATGTTCAGTGTACACAAGGATGCTAAGAAATCTAAGGTGATAACATGCATTTAATTGGACTGTAATGGACGCAGATTTCAAGGATGAATGAAAACCCCTAATATTCACTTGCACTATTTAATTGCTTTTTATGGAAATTATAGAAACATATACAACCTACTTTTTCTTTCATTTGACAGAGGGAGATATGAGTAAATTATACAAAACATACCTTTAAAATAATGATTAGCACTCATTTTATTCCAAAATTACCTAAATGCTTTTTTGACTTCTTCGCTAATACATGCACTGCATTTCTGTGGCATGGCTTTTTTGGTGCCATTTTAAATATACAGAAATGTATGGGGGGGGGGCATTCCATCTGCAGAGAGTTACATGATAGTTCTTTTTAATCTTGTGAGACATCTCACCCAGGAGGTGATTTATGGCCCTGTTTCAGTAACCTTGGACACATCTCTATCTTGATAAAAAGATTCAGCTTTTGCAACCTGAGATCTGAAAAACACCATCATCTAGTAAACCCCCAAATATAGGTTTTTGAAAGGTGTAATTATTTCTGGATGAAAAAAGATAGACACTTTTCGTCAGTCCAATTTTTCTGTAGTCCCATGTTGGTAAAAGGTATTAATAATAATTGTTGAAAGTAAATTATCCTCTCAAGGACTTGAGATAAATGTTTGATTGGTGAGCCTTGTCCTAGATAGTAAATTACAACTGTGTCTAGAGGAAATCACACAGCTTGTTGGTTTTTTTTCCCTTTTATTTTCTATTTTTAATATACTGGTTGGTGGGTGTAAGTCAATTCAGAACAACATTTATTACGCCTGCAATGTGCCAGGTTCAACACTGAGTGTTTAGAATGCAAAGGCAAGGAGCATGTAGACCCTGCCTCCTTCGATCTCATGATACCAAAGAATCAGCCACGTGATGTTCTTGGGAGCCACACCAGGAGCTTCCTCACAAAGCAGAGCCCCAGAAAGCACGCAGTTCCACAGGAGTTCAAAGGCTCTTAAGGGACTGGCACTGGCCAGTTGCTTAATTACGTCTCTGATCTGGACTTTAGGATCTTCTTTGTTAAGTGTACATGCGTATGTCTATGTGTAAGGTACATGAGTACAGATGTCCATAGAGGCCAGATAGCGGTCAGTTCCATAGGAGTTGCAGTTACAGGTAGCTGTGAGCTGTGTTATATGGGTTCTATGCACAGAATCTGGGTCCTCTGCAAGGACAGCACTTATTCTTAACCATTTGCCATCTCTCTATCCCTGATTTCTCTGATCTCTTTATGAGAACTGGATTGGCTATCACTGAGCCTTAGCTCAGAGCCTTTTAGTTATAGACACAGAAATATATTTGATCTGCCCATCACCTATCAAGGTGGTGTTATATATAGATTTTTCTCTTCCTTTATCTTCAGTTGGGGATAGCTGTTTCATTACTTAGGTTCAATTTAATTCAGTGCCTTATTTATCAATTCACTGTGATTCAGCTGCTCTTCTTTAGGGGAAAATTCTGTATATATGTACATATGCAAATTTCCTTTCCTTGATATCTCCTAGAGAAAAGGGAGGGATTGTTGTCATTAAACTAACCCATATTCAGAAAAGTACATAGATTTGTAGGTACAGATTATAAGGGTTAGTTGAGTAGTTGAGTGGATTCATAAGGCTCTAAGCAGCTGTGTCTGGGAAGATCCCATTTCTTGTGCAACCATATGATAGAAACATCAATATAATCAATAATCTTTTTGGTCTTCAATTTCCAAACAAAATATTGAAATATCTGAGCTTTGTGATATTCCTATGTATTCTCAGATGATATTATCTGGCTATATTGTCAATTTTGTATATAGGCATAGTTTGACTTCAAGTTGACAAGGTTCAATAAAGTCAAAACATAACATAATATAAAAAGTGAGCACCTGTTATGCAGAAAATGATCTGCATTGCACTTAAGTGGCCGTGTTGGGATTCTAATGTATTTTATCCATCTATCCACCCACCCATCCATCCACTCACTCATCCATCCATCTACCCCTCAATCCATCCATCCACCCACCTATCCACCCATCCATCCATCTAATTATCTATTGGACATTGATTAGGTGTGAGATATTGTTCTGGGAGGGAACAAGAACAAAAATTTAAGTATCTTTCAGAAACTAACTCTCTGGTCATGTTTCATTCACTGTGTTCTTTCCCACAAGTTAAAAGGTCTCCCAAACCATGAATAATTTTTGTCTTACAAATATTTGTTTTCCAGCAGTGTGTATTGGGTCTTTTATAGAGGTTTTATGTTATATAAATATCTATGTGCACCTTGTTCTGTTAAAGAATAGGTATCCTAATACTTAAGCTCAAATCTACTTTGAGATCTGTCAGGATTCTTCAGAATTCTTCCATGCAGTGAGTACATTAGCTCCATCTTTCCATCCTCAGATGTAATTGAACGAAAGTTAAGAATATCTAAGATTAAAAGAGCAAATCTTCCATTTTGGGTTGCATTTTGTATTGTATTCTGGGAGTGGGCAATCATTGTAATGCAAACATATGCCTTTTGTTAAACATTGTCTCTGTGTAGATACCATTGTGGTTGTCTTATCCTTTTCTCTCTCTTCCTTTCATCTGTCTTTCTGTGTGTGTCCCTTCCTCCTGCCAACTCTCTTATACAAACACACACACACACACACACACAGAGAGAGAGAGAGAGAGAGAGAGAGAGAGAGAGAGAGAGAGAGAGAGAGTGATCTTTTCCTTCAAGATAATTATGAACTGAGCAGATAAACCTGGAACTACTGATCTCAGAAAAATTTTCTTCCATTATGGTTCTGTCACAGCAACCTGTTCATTGTGAGGGCCTTGGCAGTCTCCTTTTTTTCTTCTTTTCTTTCTTTCTTTCTTTCTTTCTTTCTTTCTTTCTTTCTTTCTTTCTTTCTTTCTTCTTTCTTTCTTTCTTTCTTTCTTTCTTTCTTTCTTTCTTTCTTTCTTTCTTTCTTTCTTTCTTCCTGATATTTCTTTATTTACATTTCAAATGCTATCCTGAAAGTTCCCTATACTCTACCCCACCCTGTTCACCCCACCCTGCATACCCTACCCACCCACTCCCACTTCTTAGCCTTGGCATTCCCCTGTATTGGGGCATATAAAGTTTGCAAGACCAAGGGGCCTCTCTTCCCAATGATGGCCAACTAGACCATCTTCTGCTACATATGCAGCTAGAGACACGAGCTCTGGGGGTTCTGGCTAGTTCATATTGTTGTTCCTCTTATAGGGTTGCAGACCCCTTCAGCAACTTGGGTACTTTCTCTAGCTTCTCCATTGGGGGCCCTGTGTTCAATCCTATAGATGACTGTGAGCATCCACTTCTGTATTTGCTTGGCACTGGCATAGCATAACAAGAAACAGCTATATCAGGGTCCTTTCAGCAAAATCTTGCTGTCCTATGCAATACTGTCTGAGTTTGGTTACTGATTATGGGATGGATCCCTAGGTGATGTAGTCTCTGGATAGTCCATCCTTTCGTTTTAGCTCCAAACTTTGTCTCTGTAACTCCTTTCATGGGTATTTTGTTCCCTAGTCTAAGGAGGAATGAAGTATCCACATGTTGGTCTTCCTTCTTCTTGATTTTCTTGTGTTTTGCAAATTGTATCTTGGGTATTCTAAGATTCTGTGCTAATATCCACTTATCAGTGAGGCTCCAAGCTTCCCGTACATGTGTGCGAATAGAACAAGAGCTCTCTTGGAAAGAGCAGCAGCAGGGTGTACACAATTTTAATGTGAATGCAAACTTATTTCCTTCAAGAACTGTCTAATTTTCTCCATCATGACAAACCTCAGACCTTTGACAGTGTCCCTTGAGCTGAGACAAAAATCAGTGCCTTTAAGTTTATTGTATGTGGAGTCGGCAAGCGACAGTCAGTGCTGTCACACCAAATGAGCCCACTTGCCCACCTCAAGAACCCGCGGCCTTACACTTTCCCTAGGCTTGGAATGGGGAGAACACAAATGACATCTCTCTGTAGTTTCTGATTTTATCATGAAAAGTTAATACTAAGAGTAGCTAAGAAGCACATCATGATTCTAAAGAGTGACAAGGAATTTAATATGAGTTTTGACTGCTGTATTAAAAATCTAGACTCTAAATATCAAATACTTTGAAAAGATAATACTGCCTATATAGAAATACTGTCTGTCAAAACTTTAGTATATGTCTTAATTAAAACTGAAATAAAATCCATGAGTGATTCTCCTAGACTGCCATTATTTCTCTCTTTGCTGTTAATAAAAATACTGAAAACTAGTGGAGAAATCACTAAAAAGAGAATGAACTTCGTGACTTTGAAAATGAACAACTTAGAAATTTTATTTAATTATATTTTGTTTTATCTATGTATCTAGGTGTCTTCTTTTTCATTAAAAGTTATCTATCAAAAAACTGAGTATTTCTTTTGTGACACAAAAACCAAACAAACCCAGACTATTTTTTCAGCAGGGCCAAAGTCAAATGCTATTTACAAGAAGGTCTTCAGATTGGGAAAATTCATGAAAACACGAGGAAAAGCAAACCACAGGGAGACAAGGGACAGAAGGACTTTCCACTGTCTGGGCCATCCTGAGGGAGGCCACGTGTCTTTTGAAGCTTGAAGATGACATTGTAAACATGAGCAGCGTTTGCCTGGGCCATGAGCAGAGGAGGGAGGGAAGCATGGAGGGTGTAGCATAGTCAGCTCTAGTTAGACAGGAGGGACTCCAACTAAAACAAGCCGGGAATGTGAGAAGGATGTTCAGGGAAGAGGGGCAGTGACTGACAGAGGTGCGAGAGAGACGGGAGAAGGTGGTCGGTTAATAGTAGTCAGAATTACTACATACATTTATGAAGTTGTCCAAAAAACAATATTAATAAATAACACAATGAAAGAAAGCAAGGAGTCCTAATGTCTATCAGCAAAAAGTCCATGAGACAGATATAATATTTATATGCATAGATAATATAGTGCTATTATATGTATATATATTCTCATATATATTAATATATTACACACAGATACACACACACACACACACACACACACACACACACACACACACGTAGCATGAGGACAGGAAGAATAGTGAGATATAGTGCTTGGTTTCATGGCCTCAAAGGATGATTTTGTGTTTTGGTTTTAAGTGCATTCACCTATATTTGGCCAAAGAATTCTTTTACCCATTGTCATAGAAGTTAGTTTCTGGGTAAAACAGAATTGCTTCAGAAAGAGGGGAATTTCAAAGGGAAGAACAGTGAGTGTAAGTATATTGTGAATTATATAATTTTTCTCATTCATCCTTTTCTGTATTCTCCAGAGGTTTACTGGAACCTACACCATCTTTATGTTCATTGGAGGATATGTTCATGCATATATTGATGAATTATTTGATTTTCCTGGCATAATAAAGTGACTAATAAATTATATACTTATTTTGATATACAATATCCAGTCCCCTCCTCAACTTTGGGATATCTTCTATTGCTATAAAAGATCAAGGGAATACTAGGCTTTATTTATTAAAAAAAACTTCACTAGTTAATGTTTGTGTGTGTTTGTGTAAATGTGTGTTTGTGTATGAAACTGTTCATGTATGTCTGTGTACATGTGTGCATGATTTATTGTGCATTCTTATGCAGATGTCTATGCATGTGCGTGTGCTTACTTTCATTTACATGTGCTTACATGCATGCATGTATGTGTATGCATGTCTTCATGTGTGTATGTGTGTGTGTGTGTGTGTGTGAGAGAGTGCACTTACTTGCATACAGGTGCAACCACATGGCATATGGACAGTTTCTAAGTTCTTTCCCTGGTAGATTTTAAAACAGCAAGAACCCTTTGAGGAACACTTAACTAGAAGATGGCATAGTGAACAAATGGGGCCTTCAGTTATGTTGCAGGACAGTCACAGTCCATAGAATTGCAGGAACAAGCAATTCACAAGCTTTCTTCAAATGGTCAGAATAACTTGAGAGGGGAAATTGAAGTAAACACAGTTTCCAATGAAAATTTCCCAACAGTGACTTAAAAATCTACACCAAATGCCTGAACAAATGCCTGAAGAAAATCTCTGCTCTCCTCCTTTCCTTTACTGAACTGGCTCTCATCTCCCACCTTGGTTGGTGCACACATACACAGTGACTACTGAGACACAGACAGTAGATCACCGTTCAAACATGCATTTTCTCAGCCGGCATGTTTGGGGTTCTATTCCTTGCATATGCTGAATCTACCTGTTTGCATCATTTGAATGATCTCTTAAGGAGCCAATGGGTTTGGTTTATATGGGTTACTTTCATTTGCGATATCCAAAGGCAACTCTGGGAGATATGCAAATGGTTCTGACTTATGAAAGCAGAACCTGAAGGGGGTTTGTCTCTGTGGCCTGAAACCTTCCAAAGTGGATTCCCCTAATTCTACCTGACAACCCGGACCACAAACCCTTGTTAGACGGCTCCAGCGACGGGAGCCGCTGAGAGCGCTGAGCACCGACTTCTGATTCTATCCATGGCACCTGACTCAGAATTCTTTTTGAACTTTAGTGATCTCATCTGTAAGATGGGGACCTCACAGTTCTCAGCTACTTTTGTGAGGATGCAATGAACGATGGCTTGCGGGTGCTCAGGAAGGTGGTCCCTGGCACTAGCAGAGGGCAGCAGACAGCAAGTTCATGATTGTTTCTTTAATAACAGTTTACTATTGGTTCCAATTCCACACACACTTCAAACATTGCAAATGTTAATTTTGGTTATCGAAGCCCCCAGTGCCAAATGCAAACTAGTTTAGTGCATCTTGAGAGTCTTAACATTTTAATCCCAATTAAGACTAAATGAGCACTGAAGCAGTGTAACATGCTAACAAGCGCAGAGGAAATGTGAACCCTGCAGTATTACATCTTGTATTATGTAAATACCATTCAAATGAGTCCTAGTCAGGATGTACTACTGCACTAGCTTTTGATCTGTCTTTTATTTTCTTCACTCCCCGAAGCAAGATACTGCATGGTAAAGCTGATCATTACAACACCATACAAGTTGATCAAAGAAAAAGGAAAACATAAACAGGAAAGAGGTCACTGAAAAATAAAGGAAACAGTTCTAATAATTGGATACTAAAATTACACGTTTCTTCATGGGCTATCGAAGGATTAAACACAAAATAAAAGTATACACATAGAAAAATATTTAAAGTATGTATTGTTATTACTTGTCAATGTGACCTTCAAGTAGAAAACGTCATCAGTAAGTGGCACTTCTTGGAAGGTTGTCCTTGATGGAGCGATGGGCATTGCTGAGTAACATACGGAATCCCTGCTAGTGAGCAGAGGCAATTGTTTGCCCCAAGAACATCTTCAGGGGAGATAAAAATGGTCATACCACAGTATTAGTCTACCCTGAGCAGTATAAGACAGGAAAGAGCTACAGCCTAGGCAAGAAAAGGTCACCCCGAGGAGCAATCAACAGGTCACCCCCAGGAGCAATCAACAGCAGGTGCGTGGGAGAACTCTGCCGGCAGCACTCAGTGCATTCATGAGAGCCACCGTACAGGCCGCTCTCGAGGAGAGCTCGCACTTGATCTGGATACTTGGTGGATGGTAAGGCGGCAGGAGGCCATGACAAGCAGATGGAGATATTTGTTTAGCTCCTTTTGGCTCACTGGATCCCAATGCTGGTTTTCATATAATAACATCTTTCCCCTAAAAACACCCAAAGCAATTGGTTACTTTTGAAATGGCTTTATAAATGATTTGAGGCCCTTCCCAAGATATTTATCAAGTTAGATTTTTCCAAGATGAGAACCAGGAACTCTTGCATATACTAAGGTATCATTCATCTGTTAGGAAAATGCTTAGCTTTTGTGCCTAGCTAACTTGTGATACATCAGTATGTAACTCAGAAATCTTGTTTGTTTGTTTGTTTGTTTGTTTGTTTCTGGAAGCCCCTTCCCTGATGAGTAGAGTGTTGGCTGGCACTCAACACCACAGATTGGAGAAGAGCACCAGAGCTGCTTTTCCTGACAGCGTGTGAACACAGCCTTCTTTCTCCTCCTTGTTAACTCGGGGTCTGAGCTTATGTGTACTGTTAAGGTCAAAAGTGAATCGTGGTCATCTGTGTTTGGATTGGAGTTGGATTTAATGGCCAACATGCTAGCCATGTGAGTCTGTCTCCAGGTCCCATAGTCAACCTCTAAAGGGGAGTGGGCTGTCTCTTTAACTTTCCCGTTCCTTGCAGCTTCTAGCCCTGTTTTTCTGTAGATTCTGTTCTAATAAATGTTTACTGAATTAAACAGGAGGGAATGCAGAAACAGAGGCAAAATTAAGACACTGAGAAATTAAGATAACAAAAGCAATCTACATGAGGAAAGTCACTTCAGCCAAAAGGCCCTGGACAATTATTTCAAGTAACTACACTATCTTCAGGGACCCTTTCAAATGCACATATTTAATCATCTGATGTGTGAGTCAAATCTCAGATATAATTAATTCACTGACTTAACTTTTTTGCATGCTAGCTTTCATTAGATGAGGTTCATCTGTAATACAGCTCATGCTAGTCAAAGCCCATGAATGCCAAGAAAAAAGACAAGAGACTCTGTGGACACCCTGTGATGAAGGGTTTTGCAGAGTTTGTACTGTATCAGTGGAATTCAAAGGAAGCCTGGAGCAGAGGCCCTGGTTGACTGATTTATGAGGAAAACACTGCTGGGTTTTATGGAAGGCGGTGTTAGGGAGGTCACAAGTAAGAGTGTTGATGGTTCCGTTAGTGAGGAATTAGGGGGGGCCGGAGAGGGGGAAGGGAAGAAAGGGAGCGTTATTGTTTTAGGTTTTGACGCTTCTGTTTAATTGCTGACTTAAAGAACAAATCAAACCTACCCTTGTGATTTGGAAAGAGCAGAGCATATTCCTTTGGAAGGAAAGGAAGATTCACCCAGGCCACCTCAACTTTTATAGGGAGCACAGTGAAGAAGGACAGACAGGAGTGGGGACCTCCAACCAAAACACAGAAGTTCATTTGTATAAATCTCCCAAATCCCAGGAATTCATTTCCTCAAAATACCTTTGAAAAATGTTAATACTTAGCTGTTTGCCAAGATGAGGAAGATGATTTTTCTCTGAGGTTATTTAACACTTTTAGTAATTTTATTATAAATGGTCCAATAAAATGCAAAAGGATTATAGGTTATCTTAGGAGGAACAACCTATGTCTAAGTAATATGGTAATTTGTAAAAGTAAAAGGCATGTTTATGAGCATAAAGGATTCTAAGAAATAAATAAAATACTTTAACAGGCAAAACTGTGGCAGTCAAGCATGAAGGGACACATTTTGTGAATTTTAAAATAGTTTCCAAACTATGGGAAGGTGCCTCTCTTAATGGCATATGAGTAGAAAGACAGCTGGGTGTGAGGTGTAGACACTGGCTCCTGGGGCTGGCCTCCCCTCCAGCACTGCCATTATTAGTTTTTTTTTTAATACCTCTATTCCATATTCATCGGATAAAGAAGTCAGAAAATCCACACTTTAAGAGTCTGCCCAATGTTTAAAATTTTTAATTAAATTTAGTAGTTCAACATTTGAAGGTGAGAATATGGATGATCCAACCCCTTGCAATTTGTCATGGCCTCTACAATCATGAAAGAAATTGAAGATCAGTTGCAGCAATATTAGCTTTCAACCTTCACAGAGCATGTTAAACTTTACAGGCATCCCTGTAATACACATATTCATGTTGATTTTGCTGTTTTCTTTTGGAATGTTATTTTCCAGCAGATGATTAATGCCCTAATAACTTGTGTTTTCGTGAAGCTCTCTGGAAGGAAAAGAAGGCTTTTGTGCATTCATTATGTCTACCTGTCTTGGGCAGAGGCGGATCTGATCTTGGGCTGAATATATTACACTTGTTAATATATACAATGGCTCATTTTGTGGCTTGGATCTGGCCTTCTGTCTGTGACAGAGGTTCTGTTATCAGTAATCCATGAAACGCTCCTTGTACTTTAATGAGCCTGACATTCAACAGAGAAACAGAGAGCCAGAAAGATGCTTTGTTTCTGTGAGGCACACTAGACTTACTGTCCCACACGCCTCCACTTTAGGTTATGCTTATGGACACACACACACACACACACACACACACACATGAGTGAGAGGCAGGGAGAACCAGGGAGGGAGACAGAGGGGAAAATATAATAGATAGATAGATAGATAGATAGATAGATAGATAGATAGATGGGAAAGGGAGAGGATAGTGCCAGATGTCTACAGTATGAACCACTATCTGGAAGGTTTAACAGTAGAAGGCCTTATTTACTTTATGCTCTTTGTAATATATTTTTTTTAATTTTTCGAGAATCTAATGAAATGCATTCTGATCATATTACATATTCATATTCTGATCCTACTCCTCCACTGAACTCCTTCCAGTTGCTCCCTTACTCTTGGTTTTAATTGTGATTTACCAAAGGGAACACTAGTCTTAGGTTAACACAAAACACATATATACAAAACAACTTTCTGCCATGGTATTTTGTAGATATAGAAAAGCTTCATGTCGCCTATATGTTTTGACTTTTACTTTTTAGTTTGCCTTTTTATGTTTTAAGTGTGATGTTTTAAAAAAAATCATAATATTGGTCCATGGGATTTAAAAAGATAACATGTTAGTCCATGAAGTAGTTTACATGTTGAAAGTCAGACTATAACTTAGGATCCTATACTTTGCAGCTTAAGCTACGAAGATGTGCATGTGTGTGAGCATGTGAGACTGTGTGTGTGTGTGTGTGTGTGTGTGTGTGTGTGTGTATGTGTGTGTGTGTGTGTAAGCATGTGAGACTCTGTATGTGTGCATGTGCATATGTGTGTGTGAGCATGTGAGACTATGTGTGTGTGTGTGTGTGTAAGCATGTGAGACTGTGTGTGTGTGCATGTGCATATGTGTGTGTGAGCATGTGAGACTATGTGTGTGTGTGTAAGCATGTGAGACTCTGTGTATGTGTGCATGTGCATATGTGTGTGTGAGCATGTGAGACTGTGTGTGTGTGTGTGTGTAAGCATGTGAGACTCTGTGTATGTGTGCATGTGCATATGTGTGTGTGAGCATGTGAGACTGTGTGCGCGCGTGTGTGTGTGTGTGTGTGAGCATGTGAGACTGTGTGTGCATGTGTGTGTGTGCATGCATGCGTGAGTTTACTGATGGATGCTACATCTGTAAGCCACACACAGGTCATATATGGAAATCAGCACATGGCCATGAAGTCTTTGCTAGACCCCCATTCCCATCTCTTCTCTTGCTTCTCTGCCTGAGTCACAGTGAAGACTCCATATTCTGAGAGACTGGCTGGGAAAGGTTATTCTCGGGAGTTAGTTAGCATGACTGACACATAAGAGAACTATTGCATAAGTCAGATATTTTCCCCCCAAGTTGACAGTAACTTTCACAAATGCAATTTTAGGAACATGGAAATCTGACAAAAAATGAAATTTTCATTTCTGGAACTTATAAGTTATTTTTTTAAAAACTGTTGTCCTTTAATTGCTTCTGCCTGCTATGCTCAATGAATTCTAGAATCCGTTGCTCAGAATGGTCTTTAGAAAAATGAATCCTGATGAGATGTTCAGTCTATATTCATGCCCTGTTCTAGTTCAGCCCCTGATACAGTGACAAGAAGAAGAAAAATGCGACAATATCCACAATGCTAGATACCAAAGGAGAAGCATGCACACCACAAGATGCTGTGTATATGACCTGCATGCTGCAGGATGCTGTGTATATGTTGTGCAGTGCCACAGGATGCTGCACTCATTGCAGGCCACAGGATGCTGCTTACATGATGTGCATGTTGCAGGATGCTGTGTATATGATGCTCACATGACCTGTATAAATCTTCCAGAGGCCACAATTTAGACTTGAGTATCTGATTCAGGTGATGAGAATAAGTTTAGCTCTAAGTGCTCTGAGAGATCCCAAGTTCTCAAGAGGAAAGAGAGGCTGGGCTATGATTCAGCTCAGTGCTGTAGGCATGGGAAAGAACTTTGGGTCTCTGCAACTCTTTCCTTTTATGACTAGAGAAAACAAGTCTCAAGGAGAGGAAATATATTCTTTGAGACCACAAATCCTCCCATAAATGTTCTAAGAATCCAGGACAATAAGGGTTTGGGAGTGTGTAAATGACAAGGCTTTGCATAGGCCAATCAGAGAGGTAACCTTTATTGAAAGCATATACCTTCTTTGGGTACGTTGGTTTTTAAGCCCTTCTGAGGTCATCATGTGTGAGTTTGAGTGCTGGAGAATTATAACTAAGTGATCCCAGCACTCATGTAGGAAAGAAGTCGCTGCAAGCACAGCATAGTGCTTGCCTGCAACCCCAGCTCCAGTTGTGCCCATCCCAGGCTCACACTGGGGCTCATGGGCCAGTCAGCCTGGCCGAATCAGCGAAGGGTAAGTATGAACAATGCATTGTATGAGATTCTCAAAGGTACAAGTATCTATTAAAGGTATGGATGAGAATAGAAGATATTCCAATATACTCTGGGTTATATCACTAGGAGGAACTGAAGCAACATTGAGATTCAGGTCCCTCTTTCAAAGTCTGAATGCTTTCTCTTTATTGTTTTTATGTCTGTGTCTTGATAAAGAATTTATTATAACTACAGATTTTTTTTCCTAATCAAATCTCATATATGGATTAAAGGCTGCTCTCAAGACCTGTATTTCCCATACTCAAACCTGAACACAAAGCTGTATTTGGAATCCCACAGTTGCACATTAACAAAATATTCCCAGAACACGGCTTACTAAATCTGCCATTGGAAGTAATTTTTATTTGCATCAATGAGTTAAGGTGTTTTCTGTGTAGAGGAAATAACTATCACATACACAAAATAAGAACCTTTATTTTTTTTTAATTTTTAAAGCTCATTATGAATTCCTAGAGGTGAGCTACACAATTGCAGCATTAAAAAATAACACAGAAAACCTCTTTAAAGGCTTTCTGCATTCCAGAAAATATATACTTATCACAGATCATAAATGCAGCCTCGGATAATTTTAAACATATGGTGAGTTTCTTCTTAAGTACTTATATTTTCGGATTCCTAATTATGCTCTAAATCTTTTTCTCGTCACAGAATAATTTCGCCTTGAGAATTTGTGTAGGTAAGACCGCTACTTCTTCCCTCATAATATTTATGGGTGTTGGATCGGCTTACAATTTGCAATTCATTAATTCAGAATATAATTCCCCATAACTAAGGAGTCTCTTGTCTAGTTATACAGCTTACTAGTGCTTCATTACGTTAAACTATGAGCTGCAAAAACAAACAAATTATTTCTCAAGCACTTAGCAGTCAGTATGTTATGGAAACAGCCTGGGAAGGTGCTATCCTTACTCATTGCTATGGAGTGACTTCAGTCTTTACTCTCAGCTGAAGCTTCGTGCACGTGGAATGTTCTGTGCTCCCATTAGATTCCTTAGCCAAACTGAATAGCTTCACGGTCCATTTCCACCATAAAGGAAAACAATTAGGGGCTCTGTCCTTCTGAGGTTCTTTAATGTGTTGTCTCTGGTGTTTTAAGTGTGGTTTTTGCTATCATTTTTATGTTAGCTAAGTAATATTTTTGATGAGTTTTCCTATTTTAATTTCCAAAATAAATTTTGAAGCCTGGCTCTTGCTTTCCTTTGACTCTGACAATTACGAGGCAATCCTTCCACACTCAGGGCTGTCTAGTGACTGTGGCGTTAGCTAAGTGTACCCCAGTTTCCTTCCTTCCATACTCAGGGCTGTCTACTGACTGTGGTAGTAGCTAAGTGTACCCCAGTTCCCTTCCTTCCACACTCAGGGCTGTCTACTGACTGTCTGTGGTGTTAGCTAAGCATACCCCAGTTTCCTTCCTTCCACATTCAGGGCTGTCTACTGACTGTGGTGTTAGCTAAGCCTACACCAGTTCTCTTTCCAACATGGTAGCACAGGGTTTGCATTAGATCCGGACTTTTCTCTTAGCACACAGTTCACTTATCTTTGCTTCATGGAAGAAGCCCCAAAGCAAAGAGGCTAACAACAGGACTTTGGGGTTCTATTCACTAAGATGAATTTGAAAACCAAGGCTTTCTGAGTAAGATGAGGCTTAGGATTAAAAGTTTGTTCTGAAGGAGAAATAGTTAAAAAAATTCTAGTTAAAGATTTAATTTAAATTCTTAAAATATCTCATAGAGAGATACTGATTTTCCTTAAAGTTACGACTTGCAGAGCAGTTAAATATATCATGTTCTATCTGTGCAATAAATGTGATTCCATTATTTAATATATCATTACATATAAAAATATGCATGCTACAAATTTTGAAATATGGAAAATGATGTATAAAATTTCATGCTTTTGTAAAAATAGTGATAGGTTGAACACACTTGATTTGATAAAATGTGGGAATTTCTACATTGTATATGTGGAAGGTCTATCATCACCACTGCCGCTGCTGCCACCACACCACAACCACCAACACAACCACAGCTACCACA
>LR750799.1:178049-288123 GCA_902729485.2 Mus minutoides
CCCAGCACTTGGGAGGCAGAGGCAGGCGGATTTCTGAGTTCGAGGCCAGCCTGGTCTACAAAGTGAGTTCCAGGACAGCCAGGGCTATACAGAGAAACCCTGTCTCAAAAAACCAAACCAAACCAAACCAAAACAAACAACCAGCACCACAACCAGCACCCCCCCCCCCACTACCACAACTGCCATTACCACAACCATCACTACTCCCACTGCCATAACTACCACTACCACCACCACCATAACCACCATCACTACAGAGCCTCTCTATTTGTGTGCCTGGTATAATATTGAAATCTGTAATTGCACTGTTTTTCATAATCAATAACATTTCATTGGATAAGATAGTATTGTTTCTGCACTTTACATGTTTCATAGCTAATCATTCATGGAACTGGTATTTAAATCTATACAGGCAAGTTTCACTCTTAACAGCCAAGCATTTACTCTAGTAAAAGTTTTAAAATATAAACTTTTACAATAACTTTGGCTAGTCCACCTCCATTTCAACTTTCCCTTTCCTTTCCTTTTATTTATACACTTTCTTCAATAGCGAATAACTGAATTTTAGAACTAAAATGATCTTCAAAACATATAACCCAGTCCTCTATTTAATCAAGTAAATATGTAGTCATTACCTTTTCTGGTGATATTTTTACTGTATACACATTTCAGTATAATTACACCACCCATGGAACTCATATCCAGAGTGTAATGTTTGTAAGGTTTTCTATATATGCACACACATAAAGAGCTCCCCAGTCAGCTGCTGTCTCCTTAGAAGACCTCCTTGTCCTTTTTCTCCATCAAGACAACCATCATCATTATTTTTACAAGCTTGACACATCTATATGTACCTTAATAAAACTACCTCACAAAAATTTTTCAGTCCCTGACTTCTTTACTTTGCACAATATGTCTGAGATGTATTCATGTTGCTGCATGTTAAGAGCCCAGATATTTTATTCTGGAAACAAGGTAAAGAAATACAGGATAGTAACTACTCTGCCTGGAAGGAGAGTGGGGTGATTTTTCATCCCTGCACCAGTATGCTTTCCATATACTATTGACCTCATCTGTCTTGATGTCCATATGGCTTTTGAATCATCAGAGTGCTGCAAGGGTCCAGTAAAACCTTCCAGTTTCAGCTGTGGGATGTCTCTGTTAGTCAGGGATTAATTAGAATCCAGAAGCTACACTAGAGAGTGGTTTTTTTCATGTGCATGACATGCAGTATAGAGAAAGAGTTATAGAGTTGACAGAGGGGCTAGGAAATTTAGGTGGGAGAATGATGATTTAGAAATCAGCAAAGGTAGCCCCTAACTGTCCTGGTACCTAAGGTGTAGAGTGAGGGAAGGTGATCATAAACAGAAGCCAGAGTCTCCAGGTATGTCAGGGACAATAGAAGAAACAATGGGAGTTGTAGTAGTTGCCATTTCAAGAGGCAACTGAGAGAGAAGAAATCCTCATGTCTCTTTCCTTCTCTGGCCTACCATTCTTCTCTGGATTTATGTCATTAGTGTAACTGACCCAGAAGAAGCACAAGAAATTCTAGAAAATGTAGCTTCAATCCTGTACAGAAGAGAGCAGAAACGGGGCGGGAGGTGGGGTGGAATCTGAACATGAACAAGAGTTGTCTGTCTAGCACATGCTGGCTCATCATAATTTGTATCAATACAGTTTGGGATTAAGGATCCTCACTACTTAAATTTAATCTCATGGACAATAAAAAATGATTAACTGTAGCATGTCTTACAAATGTGCTAAGTGTGCTTTATATAACAGCGTAATTGAATATTGTAAATGTCACAATTTAGTCACTCAACAGTATTCTCAGGAAAATTTAGAAGGGAGGCTAGAGAAGGAGCTTTTCCATTCTTTCTGAAGTAAACAAAGATCAAAAAAAAAGATACAGGAAGAAATGAATAGAGAGATGAAGATAGTAGCCTACATCCTGGGTAATGTTTTATTAGGAAAACTATTTATAAGCATCATGAGTGTCACTGTTACTGATTAATGTCACCTGTTTGATGTCACTTACAGTCCCCACTTCTACCAGGAGAGATGAGATTTGCCAGTGGGAGAAATGAATGGTACCATTACACAAATGATTTAGGAGAGCTGCTTATGTTGTAAGAGAGATCTTTTATTTCTTGTCATATGGTACTTTTGCCATTTCTGACCCCCTTGTGGATAGATGGGGGCAAATAAATTGTCCTGCTCAGTAAGTTGTAAGGTAAGGCCTTGTTAATTCTCCTTCAGACTCTCTTCCTGTCAGTGAAGTAAGTGGTCAGACTGCAGAAGTGACTTAACTGTTAACTTGGATTCGGTAGGATGAGGACAGAAAGCGCAGAGTCCTTTCCTGACTCTGAAGAGGAAGGGACCAATGAAGACAATATTGATGACTTCAAGCCCCTGAAGTTCTGGAGTATTGCTGTAGCAGATGCGGCTTATGCTGACAGATGTGGAGAACTGCTTTGCTCTGTGTAAAAAGCACACAACTGCACTCTATCAGCTGGCACATGGTTATTATTTATTTAGTGCTCAATGGAGTAATTATGAAAATCATCCCATTTAAGTGATCAATAACCAAACTGAGCTAATGGCACACCCAAGAGATCATGAATAATTGTGTCATTGATGAAATTAATCATTCTTAATTTTTCATTAGGAGTTTAAAGTGACAAATGTTAGAATACGTATTATCATTTATGACACATTTAGCAGAATGGTCATAAGTAGCAGAATAGTCAAATCTAATGAAACAAAAGTACATTCCTTTACATGGACATTTATCTTTCTCGAGAGGATAACACTTACCATTCACCAGCTTTGCATTTTCTAAGAATACAAAGTTGAAGATAGTGGCTCACATGCACAGTCCTAACACTAACAGGCTATGGCAGGAGGATTGAGAATTTGAAGCTTTTCTGGACTACATGGCAGGACTTTGTTTCCAATCAAGGAAGCAAGCAAGCAAGCAAGCAAGCAAGCAAGCAAGCAAGCAAGCGAGCAACCAACCAGCCAACCAACCATTCTACCAATCAACCAACATACCGTCCAGAAAACATGTATGTAATACATACCATTGATTAAACAAACTTACTAAAATCATTATTAAGATGCATAAAAACATTTACACCTGTAACAACAATTTAAAGAGGAGCAAGACCATGAATTTGAAAGAGACATAGTGCAGAGTTTCATGGGGGATTTGGGGGAAGGAAAGGCAAGAGGGGTGTGATGCCATTATATCACAATCTCAACAATATAACAAAATGTATTCAGCAAAGAGTTTAAGAAATTTACTTCAAAATTCACATATGCATTTTAAAAGCAAAAACGGGATGATTTTAATATTGGGTTATGCATGGTTATTTCTAAGTGTTGAGAAAGAAGATGAATAAAAGAACCCATGGATATCAGTGCAAATGTCTGTTCCCTTCAGGAGGGCAGAGCAAATGGTAACTATACACTGTTTGAGATGAACTATAAAGCATCCAGGGCTCTGTTTCACCTTTGCTTATGAAGTTCCTTCTGATTCCTTACTGCCCTTCGGGTGCCAAGCTATGGCCCAGATCACAAGGAGGCACATATTGCTGAGATTAGACACTGCATCTCATCCTGCCGATCTGCACCGCCCTCTTTTACACGTGGCTATCTGAAAGGCAGTTTGTGGCAGTGTGTCTGCTTCTGGCAGCAAAGCAATAAGATGTAAAGGGACATTACTTCTCATTTGTGACCTGGGATGTCCATGGCTGGTCCAGATGCACAGGAAGGTTGGCCTCTGGATTTTTGCCATCTAGAAAAATGCAAAACTCTTATTGATGGTTCAAAGCACTATTAAGAGTAAATGACAAAGAATGTTTTCTGCAACTGTATGTGATACAATTTGTGGTTTTCAAATAATTCAGATCAGTTATCACATCCTACCCCTAATTCTTGGGTATGAAAAGAAGTTACTGTGTTAAGAAGATATTGGACCAAGGCCACCGACACCTATGCAGCAGATGTGCAGCTCATGTGGGTCCTCAGTGGAGCAAAGGCTGTCTGTCGCCTAACTGCAGAATTACGTCCTCAGTAGGACCTCCTTGTCTGGCCTCAGTGGAAGAGAAAGCACCTAGCCCTGCTGAGAATTGAAGTGCCAGGGAGGGGAGGGGTACCTAGACAGGGCACACCTTCTCCGAGGGTGAAGGGATAGGGGGAGAGACTCTGTGAGAGGGAAGCCGGGGCAGGCAGAGCATTTGTGATGTAAATAAATAAATACAAATAATAAATAAATAAACAAGTAACAGATTAGTAAACTAATAAGAGCAATTTTAATATTATAGATGTTGACTTATCTATGATCTTTGTAACTATGAGCATCTTGACAATACATGATAAATACATATTGACTATTTGCTAATGGCTGATGGATGGCACTTTCCAGAATAAGTAATCTACAAAAGAAGATTCAATGTATTCAAGTTTTTCCCTGATGCAAACCAGATGAGCCAACGTCTTAAGTAAAACACAGATAAGAGGATAACAATACAGTAAAAATCCAATGATGACATCTGACATAATTTTTAGCACACCCATTAACTGATTGTGAGTTGCCATTAAATGCTCAGGACATATCACATCTAAATTTGCCAAAACACAATTAATTTTTGAAGATCAAAGCTCTTTGAAAACAATCCTCTTGCCAGTAGAACATCATTGAGAACTACTATTTCATTTGCTTACACACACACACACACACACACACACACACATTTAGAATGCTAAGTGTCCATTTGAAAACACGCAGGGATGGATCATAATAGGTAGATATGATTACTGCTTTATCTGTAGGATTCTGACCATGTACCCTCCCTGTTTATATGCACTGAATATTTATATTCATATGTATGTGTATATATATGTATGTATGTATATGCACATATATATCCTGTTATCAGTATTTGTCTTATCAAAGGTGTTATATGTTATGCTAACAGACTTAAATAAGATGTTAAGTTATGTTCACTTTCAGGCTTAAGATTCTGAATACACTCTGCTGCCTATGACCCCTCGAATTCCTCCACAGGGCAACTGTGCCCAGGCTGATCGTTCCTTTCTCTGTGAGATGGCCCCACCTCACACAGAGCAGCACCAAGCATCATGTCAGCCAGCAGAACATGCTTCTGGACTTCATCCTCTCCCGTTTCATTTCTATATTTTTCAATTTTTTTTGATAATTTTGTTTTAGCCAAATATCTGACACAATGTTCAGGAAATGCTATACAAATGAAAATAATACTGAATCATCAAAACTTTCAAAATGTGTTTGAGACATTTGCTGTTAGAGAAATATAAAGCAGCACTTTTTCTCTTTTTTTCTGTGCTCCTTTTGGAAATATAAAAAAATATTTTTTATTGATTTAGAATTTTATAAAGTATGTTTTTACAATGCTTACCCCAACTATTCTCAGATCTGCCCCCATTTCCTAATTTCACTGACTTAGTGTCCTCTTTTAAAAATGTTTTAAAATTAAATAACATATTGACTCCAATTTGTGATGTCCATACGTTTCTGGGTGTGGGAGGCTTCAGCAACAAAGAGGTGACATTACTGAGCCACGGGATGCTCTTCATTCATGACGTCAACACTGGATCCTACACTTACTATACATCCAGAGCAGAGAATCATCCCAAAAGTTAAAAGAAAGCAAACAGGCCTCCCCTGGGTAGTCACACATACACAATCAAGATCTCAAAGACATTCACATTTTCAAAATGGTAGAGGGTGGAGAACCGTAGATTTACTTTGAAGTTTGCATCCCCCTTTGCTGTCCGTGAAATCCTGCTGATATTATTGAGGAAAAAGGCTTCATCAGCCAGAGCTTTTAATAAAAGAAGCTGAAAACCAAGCAGAAAAAATAGGGTCTTTTTCCAAGAATGATGTCCCGTCAGTAATGAAAGGACTCATCTGATAATCAACTTTGGAATATCTGGGTGAAGGATGAATAGGCTGACAGGAGCGAGTTAAACAGACAGTCTTTCAGTCTCAGAATAGAATTGCCTGCGCTATCAGAAAATTAATTTAATTTAATTTAATTTCTCTTTGTGATTGCCTGGCTGGAGATTACACAGGATGATTACTAACTGAGACTGCCACCCCGGCCCTCAGTAACCCGCACATCCAACATCTGGGCTGTGTCTCAAGTTCACAAGAAGGTCACAAGGTCAAAACACCTACTGACTTCTCACTTCATATCTGACACTTCCAATTCCATTTCTTCACAGTGGCACAACATGGCAGGCTAATAACAGGACACAGCTCTCCCTTCCTCCACAGGCTGTCATGTTTCTATTTCCCACTAAAGGAAATGGCAAGATGGAGCGGGAGAGACAGAACTAGATAGTCAGAGAACACTGAGTAAGGAATGACGGTTTAACGAATGATTTGTGAGAGAAGGAAAAAGAAAAGCAAGCAAATAAAAAAGGCAAAAAGTTGTTTTAAGTCCCACAAGCCATTCATGACTTACAAAGCATCCCTAGTAGGATGGTCTGAATTCTTCACTTTGCTTTGACTATGAGAGCAGAGCTAAGGTGACACTCAGCTCCCACGAGCAAATTACTGAGTGTTGTCAAGACACAGGATCTGTGGTCTTTCTCTAGGTGCATATTGCATTTTGTTTATAGCAGATGGTTGAACAAATTCTTTTCTATATGAGCCAATAATTAGTAATATGTGAACAAAACAGACAGATTTTCTGAGATGTCCTATGTAGAACTTGTCATTTGTCTCAGGAAAGAGGCAACCTCCCTTATTGGAGCTTTCTTCTATAGAGCTTAGGTGCATTATGAATCAAAAATGTCTCGCCTAAGAAAGGTACCAAGTTCTATGACTTTTTTTCAGAGTGAGGCTTCTATCAAACTCATGATATGTTCAATTTACTGAGAAGCATTCAATTTATCACCCAATACGACTGATCTTAGGGGAGAAAAGACTTCTTAAAAATAGATATTCATTTTCAACACATCTCCTTTGAAGGCCAAATAACATTATCTGCAAGATCATCTTCACAGACCGGCAACCTTAAAAGGAAACCACTCAGGGAGAGACAGCTCAGAAGAGACAGCACCGGCCGACGCACCCGCCAGCCTGATCCTGAACACTGCTCAAATTATGTCTCCCAGGAGTTCTCAGATTTCCAGGGCCAAGCTCTCATGGCTTTTCCCACACATACAAAGGCAGTTAATGGAGCAAGCAAAGACAGACACACATAGCTGTGCTCTGTCTCCTCAGCCATACAACGATAAACTCTGGGCTTCCTTAGACATAATGGATCTCATTAACTTTTTGTTAAAAAAATACATTTGTTAAAACCAGCAATGTCTGGCCATTCAGTTTCATGATTCTCAGTGTAAAGTTAGGCTCTATAATGAACTTACCATCTGTGTGGACTGAGAAGAGTTGCCATGAGTCTTGCAATCATCAATCCCTAGGTATCTTTCATACAGAGGAACGATTTCCAGTCATTCTGTCCCTGACTGCATTTTTTTGCTTCTCCTGCCATACTTTGTCCCTGTAAATTCTTCCACTACTGACCTACTCAGCAGAAACCGAAATATGGGTCTCTAAAGTTTCAGCTCTGAGAAAGAACTGTTAGAAGAGCCTGACATGAGCCCCAGCCTGTGTTCTCTGTCTCCTTCATCCTTCACAGAGACACCTACTGAGCTCTGCAGACTCCATACCTTCTGGGGACTGAGGTTCCTGCTGTAGTGATGGTCAGACTCTTGGGTGTGAGTCCAGTGTGATTCCATCCTACCCTATGAACCACATGTCCATCTACCCCCACCCCTCTCGTCTAGTCATACAGTGCCATGTCTTCACACAGCCTAGTTCACATGATCCCACCCTTTTAGTTTTAGTAACTCCTGGTCTCTAGGATTGTGACAATTATTTCCCATGTATCCACATGGATGCCCTTGTTTTGGTCAGTGCTCTCTTTCAAAGTTCCACTGTGGCTCCAGCACTCATGAGCAAAGCATCACTGGAGCCAAGACCAATGCTGGGATTTAGAAACATTTGTTGGATCAATGAATGGGCCCAACAGAAAGAATATGTGCTATTTATAAAGCTGGGTGGAGAAAGTGAGAGATGAAAACATTGGAACAGCTTGAGTGGGTTGTAAATACGTGAAAATCAGACCAAGAGTCATGTTCTGGAAATGAACCTAGTTGGAGACTATGTGAATGAATGTACGGACTTGAAATTGCATTCCTAAGAGTTTCCCTTATTTTTCAAAGGACTACATGAAGGGACTATTCAGTCACATTTGGAAAGGTGCTAGACTTTCTTAAGTGGACTTTTAAAACAAGAAATATTGATTTCAAATTTGTGAGTGGCTTCTCCCCATTGTGGTAGTACTTCCTGTTTACTTCAGTGATTTGGAGAGAACATTTATATAAGCACTTCATATCACATTAGCACATTTGTACCAGAGAGTCTTCCGGCCTAGTAAGAACATTCTGTGATCTCACTTTAATCTAATATTTGTCTGTCTGCACCCACTGGCTAAACAAAGCTCATTACTATCAAACACGTAGATTTTTTTCTCACAACAGGGATGCTGACCTTTAAAATGTAATCCTATGTTCTCCAGATCAGCATCCAGTATATCACATCAATTACAGCAAGTGGTTCTTCCTTTTCTCCCTCCTCCATCCCTCGAATGCAAACACACGGGCAAACAAACATCACGACGCTGTTCAGAAGCTCAAACAATAGTGTGGTGGCTTAGAGCTCTTGTCTCCTTCGGGAAAAAGAAATAAAACAGGAGACATCTCATGCTGGCATTTATGCCACTGCATTTTCGTAATCAGGATGGGGAGTAGCATCGGGTATCATGTGCTTCATGCAACAAGCCAGTTCTACAGACTGTGAAGTCTATAGAGTCAGTTTATACGTCGAGTAAGCAAGATGTCACTGCGGGAAAACACACATTAACCTAGCGAATTAAACACACTTAGTGTTTATATTTAACAAGTATAAAAAAGTTTTAGATCTTTAAACTTTTAAAATGTGGCTGTCAAGGTTTTCTGATTAAAGAGTGCAAAGCACACATGCCTTTCATGAGTGCTCTGACTTTTAGAATTTCATTTCTCATGCATTTACTTTTTAAGATATTTAATATATTTTCAAAACTATACTTTTGTAGAGTGGTAATTGAATGTTTGTTGTCTGTGTCTCAGTTTAATTTTTATATTCTAAGCATTCGATACTTTGAAAAGATTCATTAGGTTTGTAATATAAATGACACACTGGGATAGCTAAAGTAGTACAAGAAGCCATTTTAAATAGGTTTTGAACTTTCAGGTCAGACATTAGCAGGGACCAATACATTACTCAAAAACCACAGGGGTCCTTTCTATGTAAGACAGAGCCTTGTAGGTATTTCAATAATAAACAGCTACAGAAGCAAACGTATCCTACAACAAATTAGGCTCTGGTTGTACATCTGAGGAGCGTCAAAACCCCACCGAGTGAGTGAGCCTGCTTTCCAAAGTGAGCATTGAAATTCCACATACACAGCTTCACATAATGTTGAAGCTTTATCTGCAAAACGAGGAAGTTGGAGAGATTTTTGCAGCAATTTAAAATATGGAAATAGCTCTCTTCTGGCTGATTTACGACGTGTGTAGAGTAGTGAATGAGAGAGCTTGAGTTCAGCCCAGGAACACTTTCCCTCCAAATAGCATTTCAGGTTTAATCCAGCAGAGTGGCCTCGTGGATCTCGCATATCCCTCCTCTCCTCCTCTCCTCTCCTCTCCTCTCCCGTGGCAGAACTGCTCAGAAAAGACTCCCTGGTCAAACAGGGAAGTTGGCCAACAGGCTGGTGCTCACAGACTGGCATCCAACCCAATTACCAGCTTTGGGCACAGCCAAACCTAACACACCTCGGGGAGGCGGTTATTTATATTACACACTTTAGAACGCTAAGTAAATGTCAACGGCTTCTGGAGTTTGAGACACAGCACAGACAGTCCAGGCTGTGTGGACATGACTTAGACACAGGCTGAGCAGTCTCAATGACTCATTTGTAAAATGGAACTGTGTGAGGCTGTATAGAGGGTGAAACGAGAAAGCCTGCAAGGAAGGGTCCAGTGAAATACATCGCCCAGCAAGTTAAAAAAATCATTTATATTTTAGTTAATATAAAATAATGCCATTACTTTTTGTATTTATTGAAAATAATAGAAATTTTCATTGATATTCCTATAGTAACTTTGTGAGGAGAATCATTGGGATAATTTTTCTGTCTTTAGGCAGTACAGTTGGACTGTCTTTCAGGGTGTTCTGTACATGCTAGTGGTTTTAAGAATATTTAACTGTATAAGCCTTCACTCTGTCCTAGACCTGCAGACAGCACCAATCTGTTAAGATTTGCGTCTCATTTTCCCTTAGGGGCCTTCTTCCTCCATCTTCATGGTGCCTCCTGTGCCATTTCTTCTTAGTCACTTTCAGACACCTGACCATGGGCCACCTGAAGACAATGGTGTAATCAACAGAAACTCAACCTTCTGGAATATGACACCTCTCTTCAAGCTGGTAGAGCAGAAGACAGCACACCTTAAATCGCATACTTGATGACTGTTTGCCTTTTGATCAGAGGACTCCCTGATTTCCTCGAATGCTCAACTCCTTGGTTCCTCTCCCCACATGTCAGTGTTTAACCCTCCCACTCAGACATCTCTACTTGTCATGCTCATTCATACTTCAAGTCAAGGGTCAGTTTTACTCAGTTCTGGTACACAGATACTATGATATTGTGACCAGTCCTGAACCACATAGAATGCTTTCACTGTTGTGAAATGTTTCTAATTGCTTCTAATTGCTGAGCCCACATCTGTTCCTCACTAGTTTTGATGAAAAAGGAGACACTATATACTAAAAGTACACTGCCAGTTTTGAGATACAGCTCAACTCCATGGTGCTTTTGGAAAATTCCTGAGAAGAAACTTGGTATCTTAGAATACAGGAATTATGGTAAGTGACGGAGTGGCTCATTCCAGGATGCTCTGGGGTTCATAGGAGGTACAGAGGCTGTGCAGATGTCCTGTGCTGAGCTTCAGGGCTTCATCGATACCCCCTAAACAGTCTCTCCGTATCTGCTTTTGACCACATGTCTTGGGACATCATGATGTTGAACTCCCAGGAAATGAGACATTTTACTCTCTATAAACCCTTGTTCAGACACATCATTGGTGTACTGGAGTCACTATATACTAGTTGAGGAAAGCTGAATTTGGAAAATTGGTTAAACATAGCCTTTCTTGAAATTAAAATGATAATAACTTATAGCAGCATGTACAGCAAAGGAGGCCAATATTATCAAGTCATCACTGTCTCAGTGCTCTCAAGCAGGTATTTTCCTAGGCATGTACTAGGCATGGGTCCCTTGGGAAGCTGTTACAGTCTCTCTTTTACTTGCTATGCCTGCACTGGTTCCCAGTGAGATGACTCCCATTGCAGTCACAGACAAACGCTCCAAGCCAGAGCCAATCAGCACCATCCCCACAGCCCCCCTTGGTGGGGGGTAATGAGGACAGATGGCAGAAGCTAAATCACAGGAGTATTTTTCTCCAATAATAACAGTCAATGATGTTCACCTTTATTCCCATACAGAGCCCCCCAGGTCTCGCTAATGGACCATATGTCAGGCTTCGTCTTCTGCACTGATTCCACCTCTAACTGCCCACTCTCTTTCCTCCAGTTACACCAGGATCCATGCTAGGACTGATCTACTATGTGGCCCGAGGATGCATTTCTACAATATTTCCTATATAAATGGTGCTCTTCTGCACACCCTCTTTACAAAGTCAAGTTCTTCAGAAAAATGGTTCCCTTCTGAGTCTGGAAAACTCCGACTCCAGGGCTACCTTGGGGTTTCTGCATCTGCTGCTGCTATTGCTTCTACCATGCCCTTTCTCTTACCCCTTTGCCTCACTCTTTGCCTCCTGCAGGTATCTGATTAAAGGAACGTTTCCCTGACCAAGATGTTCAAAAGGGGAAGCTTCCCCTCCTCTCCACTCCTGCATTGCTTTCATGGTTTCTTTTCTCTTTTTATTTTCCTTCTTAGTTCTTAATGCAAAATGACCTGAGAATGATTGACTTCATTGTTTACAATTTACCAACAGCATATGGAGATTCCCATGGAATGTGAAATTCTGGCTTTGTTTCCTTCACTGACACTCCCCCTTTCTAAATCTGTAACAGTTTCTACCATAAAAGAAGTGCTCAGGAATATTACTGAATAAATGAAAGTATGTGCAAGGAGTTTTAACAAGGACTCTGATACATACACACACACACACACACACCTATGCACATATATATGTGCACTGATAGTGTTCATATCTAGGCCATAATGTCGACTCTCAATGCTGCTAGATATCCATCAGTGAACGGGTCTTTAGTTGAGAAGACTTTTCTATCGAGAGAACCCATTTGAAGCAGTGGAGTCAGGGAGAAGGACGCATATATTTGACATAGGATAGTTTTCCTCTCCTAAGGACAACATATGGGATCCTGAACCTACCACAGAGCCATCAATACTCTGATCATTAGAAGGAAACCAAGGCAGGACTTTGAACTAGCTCAATAAAGTGGCTAATGTTGAAGAAGAAAGAAACAATTTTAAAAGGAAGTGGAAATTTTGGTTAAAAAAGAATGTGTGGTTTTTCCTGAACAGATTTATGAGAAGTAAAACAAGAAGAAAAGAAAGAAAGATAGAGAGGAAATGTCCTGTGTAATGGGGGAACAGGCATGCAGATACATTGGAAGGACTCTTGGCACATCCATTCTTCTGCTTCTTGTGGTCCTCCTATTGTATAGACTTTAGAAATAACCATGGGATGGTATGGCAGAAATATCACAAACATTTCATATTGATCCAATGCACATATATGTTAAACATTAAACAGCTGCCCATCCATCCATTTTCATGTTTTTATTTCTCTGTGAAAAGGCAAAATTACAAATTAAAAAAAAAAAACATTAGATTATGTTAAAAAAATAGTCACAAACTTTACAAATTTAATTTTTTAAAGTCATAAAATGTTCTCAAATTTTCTAAATAACAAAAGGTACCTTCATGGAATTAATTTTCCAAGTCTGTTGTTCCAGATGTGTGTGTGTGTGTGTGTGTGTGTGTGTGTGTGTGTGTGTGTGTGTGTGCATCTGTATACAAACATACTTGCTAACATGTACATCTATGTGCACTTATCTATGTGTGGAGTGTGGAGACCAGAGATCAGCCTCCAGTGTTGCTCCTCAGGTGTCATCCATATTTGTTTTGGAGACAGGGTCTCAAATCATCAGCCCAGAACACGCTAAGCTATGGTGGTTAGCCAGTGAGCCCCAGGGGTCCACCTGTGTCCACTTCCCCAGCACTGAGGCTACAACAGTATACCATGATGCCAGGGTTATTAAATGGTTCTCTGCAGGTACCTGCTGATGTTCAAGGGCTACTTCATTTGTTTACCTCCTTCCTGGTGATCTTTCTATCAGTGGTGCCTGACACTGGACCCAGAGTGCATGCTGGCTAAACATGTTTTGAATAAATGAATGACTTAGAATGATCACGTTTGATTTAGTGGCCTCTGTTGCTTCATCCCATGATTCTTCAGGAACATGTGTGATTTACGTAATTGTACTCGAAGCCTTACACTGTAAGTGTTAATTAAGACCAGGGTTAGAAGCCAAATTACAGGTGTATTTTTCTTCAATAATAATCAGGCAGAAAAGACATCCACCCTTGATATTATTCGCCTACTCCAACAATAGTCTGGGATTTCCCACTTGTTAATGACATAGAATCATTATTCAGAATACAACACCTCTGGAATTATAATGAAGCCTGGGGCTTCTAAGACCAAGCCACACTATGTGCCTGGTGCTAAGAGCAGAGTCGGCAAGGTGAAGTGCATAATGAGTCATTTTCTTTCACATTACAAATCTTCGGGGGAAGGAAGCAGCTTTGTTAGGCACAATGCTTGGGTAACTACATCAATACCAAGTCAGGAACAATGGCTGTTATAGAATTAATAGGACATTAACATAGCTGCCCCTCACTGCACTGCAAGAGTGACTGAAAGACTCAGAAGTAAAGTGATCTCATGGGTTGGAAATATAGTACTCTACTGGGTTAAAAAAAAACCTGCTACATCTCATTTCCATTAAAATAATGATAACAAAAAGATGAACTTGTTACGCTGATGCCTTGAACTGAATGCCAACCAAAAAAATGATGTTAACATTTTCCTTAATCTGGGAAGCAGGATGTTAGAGCAATAGCTGTTTGCAAACCACCCGGGTCTTTAACTGCCAGCTTCCTCCCACATCCTTTACGGCAGTGCCTAAGCAACAGTAGGAGTAGAATTGTCCATGAATGAGAGCATGGGAAAGAGTTCATCCCACACCTTAATGTTCGGATATAGAAGTTGGGTGTGAAGGTTTCTGCAGTCAGTATATACTCATTTAAGAGATGAGCACAAAAGGTGGCCATCTAAGGAACCCTCACTCCTATTCCTCAGGACGTCAGTACAGAGAAGACAGCACCTGCTATGGAGGCAGCTGTATGTGGGCTGAACGTATGGACCACAAACGCTGCTTATCTGTCAATATAGGAAGTGAGGACAGGGCTCAGAGTGAAACATTAGGATGTAGACATTGTCCCTTTCCAACACTCTGGGCACTCCGATACATTACTGTTAGGGCTTGCTTGCTTTTCTTCTTCTTTCTTTTTCTTGGCTTTCCCCCCCTTTATTGGAAATAGATCTTTTTCTCAGACAGTATATTCTAATTACAGCTTCCCCTCTCCCTACTTCTTCCAGTATTTCCTCACCTCCTTCCCCACCACATCGACTCCCTTTCTGTCCTTCATTAGAGAAGAGCTGGCTGCTAAGAGATAAAACCCAAACATGACAAAATAAAATATAATAAAAACACAAAACCCAAACTATCATATCGAAGTTGAACACAGCAAGCCAACAGGAGGAGAAAAGTCCACAGACAGGCACAAGGGTCAGAGACCCATTTGTTCTCACAGTCATGAGTCCCATAAAAGTACTAAGCTAACAGTGCTAATATAGGTATGCAGAGGCTCTGGTAGACACGCGCAGGCCCTGTGAATGCTGGTTTTTAAACTTTAGAAATCTGGAGTTTGTAGTCTGCCTCAGTCATTACTGTCTTATCAGAATCTCCCTCAACGCTTGGCATGTGAAGTAATAGACATTTCATTGGCATGTATTGGCATATCGGATAGTGTTATTATGCAGATTAAATAGGCTAAGGTGTAGAGCATCCAGTAACCATAGCTATTATCTATTCAATGAACTATTTCTCTCCTCTCCTCCTGTAAACATAATTTATTATTTAATTCACAAATTGATTACTAAAGGATCTAGGGCTGATAAATACTTGTTAATAACTAGCCTACCTATTTTCATCAACCTTAGAGAACCTTGGATTTGAAGCACTGATTCTCTATATTGCCTTTGTGAAAGAGTTAATTATGAAACACAGGGCCTTCATTAGGAAAGCAACACATAAATTTAAATTTTGGGCAAAAGAATTGCTTTATGATTTCTATAAATACTGAACTCTTTTAGTAAAGTGATAATAATTTCTATTTACTAAAATATTATTTACAAACCAAAGTTTATAAGTTAAACAGCTGAGAGGTCTTACCCACTTAAAAAAAAAATCAGAACAGCACACATATTTTGAATCAAGTAGTCAAGCAGAGAAATTTGTAGATTTAGGTTGAAATTAAGAATACCAGTTTCAGGGTTTGGTGCCCGGGACACTATTACTGATCCCATGTTGTGTTTGCAGCCTAACATGGCTGTCCTCTGAGATGCTCTACCAGCAGCTGCAGATACTTAGAGCCAAGCATTGGACTGAGGTCAGGGACCCCTACAGAAGAGTTAGGGGAAGGACTGAAGGAGATGAAGGGGATGGCAACCCCATAGGAGAACCAACAATGTCAGCTAACCTGGACCCCAGGGAGCTACTGGAGAATAAGCCACCAATCAAAGGGCATGCATGGGTTTGTCTGAGGCCCCAGGCACATCTGCAGCCTTGTCTGGTCTCAGTGGGGGTGTGCCTAATCCCATAAGATTTGCAGCCCCAGGGAAGGAAGATGCAGGGGGCCATGAGGTGGGGGTGGATGAGTGGGTGAGGAAGGTGGGGCAGAGGGGAGAGAGCACCCTCTCAGAGCCAAAGGGGTGGAGGGTGAAGAACTCTTGGAGCATGGACCGGGAAGGCGTGCAACATTTGGAATGTAAATAAATAAAACAATTTAGAAAAATAAAAACAATTGTTTTTTTTTAAAATAATACCAGTTACCAGGATATTACTTTTTCCTCTAATAAGCATAAGCTTTCTATGGGTTACCCTCAAACTAATGTTATATATAGACTTTAGAGTATCAAATTCTCCCTGTGCCTAGCTCACTGGGGGAGTTGATGAGTTTGTTATCAATGGTGACATGTTCTTACAAAGATGAAAAATGGTGGGCTCAGTGGCAGAGACAGAATGCCAAGGGAACGGAAGGAGAGGCACCCATTGGAGGAGATTCATTGTCTTCTTGTTGCAGAAATTCTTCTTGGACCATTTCCCTCCTAAGAGTTGAACCCTCAGAATAATACTGAAGCTCTGACCCCTTCCCTTGGACATAAACCTCATTACCAGGGTGTTTAAAATCTTTACAAAACCATCAGGTGCAAAAAAAGGAGATAGCAAACGGCCCCCTGGAGGTCGTGGGCAGCCACATGACTCTATTAAAATGTAAGGTCTTTTCTGCCTAAGCACTTGGAGTGATGAAGTCCATCCTTCAAAGAAGTGATTTCATCCCATAAACCTATGGCCTGGTTTCCTGAGAGAGTACTTGTCTGCTTTCTATTTTCTCAGTTGAAATCAGATAAAATATTCCCAACACCGCCTTATCTGTAAGGTAGTCAGCTCCTACTGCGCGGTTAACCATTTATCTGTGCAAGGTCCAGAATCAAGCCGGATAGATTTGCATCTATGATTCTCAGTTAGTAATCTTACTTTCCTCATTATCTAAATCTGTGACATAGGAAAATAATAAGTATTAAATTTAGGATTGCTTTAAAGGTTAATACAATACCTGGAAAGCTTTCTGCTTTGCACTCAGTAAGACCTCAATAGTTACTGTCGTTTTGTTTTGTTTTTTTCCCCTCAAAAATTAGTTTTGTTCTTGACCTTGCATTTTCCCACTGCGTTGCATACAGTTCAGACACAGACAGGGCTGTAATAATATGGATCAATGATAACATGGCTAGTTAGTTTTTGAATGCCACCACTTAACCTTAAGTGAATACTCCTACGGAAAGGATTTAGCCTCTGCCCCATCTCATATTCCAGAGGTTCTCACCCCTCCAAATGCTGTGACCTTTTAATACAGTTCTTCATGTTGTGGTGACCCCCAAACATAAAATTATTTTGTTGCTACTTCATAACTGTAATTTTGCTACTGTTATGAATTATAATGTAAATATCTGATATGGAAGATATCTGATATGCAACCCTTGTGGAGGTCATGGCCCGCAGCTTGATAACTGATGGAATATTAAATATTTCAGCCTCTCTAATGATAAGGTTCAGTATCCTTTTAGATGGGTCAAACTTTTTTTTATCTAAAAGCTAATATCTAATAATTTGAGCTCAGTCTTCTTTTCCTGTTTTCCAGTGGCTGCATCTCAGGAACAGTCCAAAGGAGACTGCTTTCCCTCTTGAGCAGGTCCCCATTCCTTTGCTTATGATGGGCATTTCTTTGACAAGCCTGTCTACATTGTCCTGCATTTCTGCTCTTGGGCTACATGTTCTTTCTGCAGTCCACTCTTGTCAAACCTTTGTGAGATGTAACTTCTGTCTTTGGGATTTCTACATGTAAGAACCTTGACCTTTCTCAAGGAAAAGACTGGAAACCTGGTCATACAGGTCAAACCACAAAAGCCAAGCTGTCACATTTGCTGTAGTTTTTCACCTGCAGAGTGGGGGTGATAATAGGGCCTGCAATGCTTTTTGTTAAACTGGAGTAAGAGCTTCAGCTCTTCTCTGAGGTCCCAGCCTACGGTGTATTTGTGTCACAACTATGAAGGCCCCCTTCTCTCCAGCTGACTGGGTTTGAACATTTCCCTTGGAATCCAGCATCACACTCCTTTATTTATGTCTGGAGGCCCTTTGTTAGCTTGGCTTCAACTTACAGTAAACAAGATTATTAATGTTGGAGAACTTGTCCTTGCCATCATGGAAATGACACTGTCCTGAAAACTGTTCCAGATGCATGCATATTTAAAGTCATGTATGACGGGTTATAGTAAGGAAGAATGCATGAGTCTCTGTGGCTACAGAAATAGAAACCAACACCCTAAAGCGAGAGTTGGCAATGATGTACTAGGAAATAGGTCTCAACTCACTCCATGGTTTCTCTTCCCTCCAAAAACTCGAAACGCAGGTTAGGAAGAACACATGAGTTGACGACTTCCCGCTGGTGCATTTTAGAAACAGACACCAACAGTGGCTCACATTTATGGATGAAAAGGCTGTCGCATGTAATCTAGGGAGATCTTAAAGTGAATCGAGAAAGTGGCCTGCTTGTATCTATTCCAACGCCCCAGTAAATGCTGTTGATGAAGGTATATGAAACATTACCTTTCTTAAAAGCAAAGCAAAACAAACAAACAAACAAACAACCCCCCCAAACAAGAAAACAAAAACAATCCTTTGTGACAGGTTCAGAATTTCCAAAGAGCTTTAAGCATCTAATCAAACCCCCTGTGAGTGGGGATAATCAATTAACATTCTCAGCTCAAGCCACTAAAGCCAGGATAAGCCAGCAGAGCACTGAAGTCAATTTCGGCATGTGCTACCATCAATGAAAATTAGGTAGCACTAGCTTAGCTGAATTTAAAAAAATAAAAATAAAAGGAGGGGGAGAATATTCTATTCTTTTGGTGATCTGATTCTACAGACAGAGAAAGGAAATGACAGTTTTACTAAGAAGACTGTCAGCTCTGGAAGGCATCGTCCACCATGCTGCAGAGCCACATAAAGGATGTGTCAGTCACACTTAAGATGACACCAATGCTTAACGTGAAAAGAGCACCATAAAAATATACAGTGCAGAAAAGAAAGCCAGTGAGTAAGTTGTAAAGGAAAAGAATATGCAGCTTTGCAGCCTGTCATGCCCCTTTGGGGATTAAGATTAAGGCCACCGAGAGGAAACAAGCCACAGTGTGTAACAGACACTTTAGGAAGGTCAGGTTCAGTCAGTCTGGCTGTGATTATTTGACTCTCTGCATAGGGTCAGGAAGAACTCACGAGAACCACGAAGATTAGCCTCAGAGTCACCACAATGCCGCTGCATTTATACACATTTTAGCAGCTGGAGAAGTTTCTGCATTTCTGTGAACTTGAAGAACTGTAATTCAGTAAAATATATGCATTTACAAATATATATTACAACATACAATATTTTATACAATGAAAATATATAAATATATATTTAAAAATTGGTATTCCGCCAGGCATTTGTTGGATCTGAAACACGTATTTGTAACATCGCCTTAAATTAATTCAGAATTGCCTCTTAGAGCTCCTTTGATTACCTTTATTTAAAATGGAATTAGCAATGTCACCATCAAGTCTAATTTTATGATGCACATCAGGTGCATGTGACATTTATCTTAAAACACCAAAGTTTCTCAGAGATATGAATAAAATACCTTCTTTATAATGTTTCAATTCCTTGGAAAGGGAAAACCTGTGTTTTAGGTGTGTTTGAATAACTTGAGCTATGTATGCCTGTATGTTCATGCAGTACTTAGGTAGTGTTTCATTGACACTATAGAATTGTATGACTGTGTCCACAGCTTTGAAAAGGTTTAAATCCCCGAGGTTGGTAAAAATGCTCTTAACTGTTTAATAGAAAAGCAGTTCCTGAGCAGTTGGTATGTTATAGACCCCAGCCACATTGGAATCCAAAGGAAAGGGGGAGTCCCCGAGAATGTATGCCTGTCACATAGCCAGACCCACACAGCAAATTCTACTACGGAGACATTGCAAGTGGTCACTGTAAAACGAAATACCTACATGTTAACAGAGTTGGCACAATATTAGAACATAAAGCTAAAATGATATACAGATAAGCTGGTGAATGCCTGAACGCTCCATGCTCAGTAGGTCCAGGAAGCAGAAACGTGAGCTTCCGGTTTGGCGAGGCTTCACTTCAGGTCCCGCCTCAAATAGAAGGAATCAAAAGGACTGGGAAAAGGTACTTTCTTTTTTTTTTTTTTTGGTTTTTTGAGATAGGGTTTCTCTGTATAGCCCCGGCTGTCCTGGAACTCACTTTGTAGACCAGGCTGGCCTCAAACTCAGAAATCCGCCTGCCTCTGCCTCCCGAGTGCTGGGATTAAAGGCGTGAGCCACCACACCCGGCTGAAAAGGTACTTTCTAAGGACTAGTACCACATCACAGAAAGAATACCTACAATGCCATAAGAGAGACACGGTAATAGGAGCAGAATCCATAGAGTAAGGACCAGAATTGTTGTTAAGCTTGTAGAAAGATGCTTGTGTTTAAGAACAATCAGGGATGCACCAACTAAAGACAGATGCGGTCTGCCAAGTGGTAAAGTCTCTGACCATGAGCAACTGTGAAAACAGAAAATCCCAATGTTCATGAAGATGTTGGAAAATATATTGGCCACATTATATAACATGAAAATATTCCTACATTTCCTCCAGTGATTACACAGTAGAGAGGGAAGAAAAGCACAGAAGTCTTTGTTAATTTCACAAAGGGAAATGCGCTGTAAGATACGTCGGCTGTGAGTCTCTGCTTTATCGGACATGATCAGTTCTCACATCAGAACAGCTTAATGTTCCATGGCAATAAGTCATTTTTGCCTTTTCATTGAAATAACTTTGCTCATGGCTTAAGCATTTCTACACCACAAGGGTCACTGTTAGCTTTGGGTCCCATTACGTCTCCACCTCCCATTTAATCATTCACCAAGTATGGGAGACTCATCTGCCAAATGCCAGTACCCAGCTCCCACACCCCGTCTGAGGAATCTTCTCATTCTTTAACCGATCACTCCTTTATCAGTTAAATTCAGGCCAGGTGAAAACCGTGTAGACGTTAGGCCAGGTTCTTCTGTTCAGTCCCATGCTCCTAGAAATGAGACCCAGACTCAAAAAAGATTTAAAAACACTTTGGCCATTCAGCTAGGCTCTTAAAAAAAAGAACTAGATATAACAAAATATCCCAGTTATTTTGCCCTTTATTCTGCCACTAGGCTGGTTACCTGTGCTCAGACACCATACATCTTTCTGGGCCGATATCCGACACTTTCTTAAGTCTCTCCTTTAGCCTTTCACTGCTTCCCAGAATCCTCTCTTCCTTCCAGTGTCCCACCTCCTATTTCCTGTCATAGCTCATTGGCTGTTGGCTTTTTTATTGACAGGTTGGGCTTATAAGAGATTACAAATTAGCATATTTTTACAGCTTCACTACAAAACCTGTTCTAGCATCTTATTTGTGTCAAAATATTTTTCCATGTTGTCTCATTTCTACCTCACACATGCCTCGACACTGGACTGAGCCAAATCTACCCTTGTAAACCAAAGCCTTAGTGCCCCCACCCCCACAGGAATACCCCAAACCAATCCTCGCGTACACGTTCTATTGCTTTTCTCCATGTTTTCTGACAATCTTTTTATAAGTTCTCACGCGTGCGCCAATGAACAATAATAATTACAAATGTCCCATCTTCGTTAGTTTCTTGGTCACAGACAAGAAGAAGCAGACACCTGCTGCTATTCTTAAAGCGACACTCGCTTCTCAATCCAATTTTCTTTTTAACCACTGAAGAGACATTTGTTCCTGTCTGTGTTATATGAGATAATTAACTTTTGAAAGCTTTGCAAATGATTATGTTACAGTTAATGCTTTACGGAGACCCTGCTACATCCATCAAACGCATAGCTATCAAACAAAGGCACTGAGGTCCGCTGATGGAGGCACAATGACTAAAACACTTTATTTTTAATGAGGAAGAGCCTCTGCAGTGAAGCAATCGATACTCGTCACTAAAGAGATCTGCGTTGCTTTATAATTGTTACAAATTCAATTATTTCAGCAAAAGTAAACACAGGCTGCAAAAATATGTTAAGTCGGTCTGAGCTTCAAATTCTTTTTATCTGAACAATAGCTATTTTTTTGGCCATAACACACAATTGGTCTGATTTGTAGATTATGACCACATTTGAAAAATTCATATAATTGAATAACAGGATCCCTTTTGCCTATTTCATTAAGATAAAAAGATGTTTTCTTCTTTATAATGTCTAGGATGTGTTTGACAATGTCTGTCACATCATAGTTTAGAGTAAGTTTCATTATATGTTTGTTGCCTCTGAACTAGAAAACTGAAGTACATTTCAAGTGTTAAATCTAGATGCTAGCTTATAAGGTTTACTATCTAGTGAGGACCAGAAGATGCATCAGCTCATGATTACGAGCAATGATAGTAACACCAATTGGTAAATTAGTAACAAAACTACTGTTTCACATATACTCGAGGAAATGAAGGCTTGTGGCTGTTGTAATCGCAGGGCAATAATGCCCTCATAACCCACATACACTGGGTATTTTATATACACTCTCTCTGGTCATCTCAATGATCTTGTAAGACTTCATAAAGAAAAACAGGATTTGATGTGTAGTAAAGCAACTTCCTTAGGGCAAGTAAGACTTTTTAGTTTCATGATCAGACAAGAAATGACATTTAAATGGAGGGGAACATAATAAGAAGGATCATCACCTTTGAAAATTAAAATTTCAGTATGAGAGAGGTTCTGCCAGGTTCAGGTTAGGAAGCTTGACATGTCAAGCAGCCAAACTACTACTCACAGGCAAGACTTGACATGGATAACAGGCAAGACTTGACATGGATAACAGGCAAGACTTCACATGGATAACAGGCAAGACTTCACATGGATAACAGGCAAGACTTCACATGGATAAACACACAGAGATGTCAATAATTAAAAATGTATACATTTTATGGCTTTGCAAAACAAATTTTCTAAACAACCTTAGAAATAGGAACTCACTTGGAGATTCATTTTGCAGATGAGAAAACATGAAATATTTTAGTGAAATATATTGCTGAAGTTATGTATTTAGAAGGATCCCCAAATGAATATCAAAGGAAAACTACGAAAGCAGATGAGTGCGTTGAGAAATTCACTGACCATTTTCCTATAGGATCAGCTAAGGACAGTCTTCAATGACAGCTAATCTCTAGATACAGGATTTGCTTAAGCTAGACCTTCACTCATGATCTTTGTTCTTGTTTTGTGGCTGAAGGTTGGCCACAGGGTGCCATTTTTGAACTTCATGTCCCTTGAACTTATTGTCTTGAGCACAGACATTTTCTAGACCAGGTGTCCTTTCTGTCTAGCATTTCTAGCTTTGACTCTCCCCGTCTTGCATTAGTATCCTGAGTGCCCTTCACAGCCAGGGTAACGGGCTCCGAGAACTTGGTTATGAGTACGTGGGATGGACAGGCTGAGCACTGGGTGAAGGAACTCACGTGGCACTTTTTTGAGTAACATATGTTCTTCCCAACAAAACATAGATTTAGGAGTGTCCTGATTGCCTGCATGGACCATGTACTGAAAAAATAATCCCTAAAAGTGACTATATGTGTCAAAGACAGCTTTAGTCCCTCTTGTTCATTCATACTGTGGACATAACATAGAGTCTGATAATTGCAAAAGCAGTATATTGCATGCACAGTGTTTTATGTATTGAAGAATTTTTGAAAGAATGCTTTCAGTGCTCTGTGAAGACAATGATTTATTTCATTAGAGCTCATTTTAATATCAGTGTTCTTCCATGCACAGATGGAGACAAGACGACTCTAGCTCTGCGCATGCTAAAGTTTAATGGCAAGATTTGAATTTCCTCTATACCTTTTTTATTTTACATTCATACATATGATGAATGATAATAAATATTTGATTGTTGCTTTTGTTCCTGAGTGTGTTAATATTGACTTCTAAGATGCATTTAATTGACAAATATATAGCTTATAGAAGAAAAAATTCAGGCTTCACCTTTCATTATTACATTTTTATTCACAGATACATTAATCATCAGCTCAAAACTTAGAAGCAGTCTTTTCCTGCAGCATACAGAACACAGTTGTTACTGGTGACCATAATTACCTATTTATGTGAAACCTTTCTACACAGAGATTGTTGGAAGCATATGTGCACCAGTTCTACTTTTATTATTTGTTTAATGCATTAGAGTTCTGTGTAAGCCAAATGGTATGCTAAATTGCTCTATTACTGAGAGAAAATTACACACTAGCAACTTTGAACTCGAGATGACGTAAAGCAAAGCCTGCAGAGGAGCAGGATCTGTCCGTGGACATCAGGGGAGATGGAGAGATTTAGAGAGGCTTCATGTCATAGGTCAGTTGTTATCTCTGAGCAATTCCATGACTTTCTTGGCACACACCACTTACTGTTGTTGGCTTGCAGTGTGGAGCTGTGTCTCACCTGATCTTAGTAGGCGCTCCTACAGGGATGGGAACTGCTAATAGATAATGTGTGTGCTGTGAGATGGACATTATGATAATAGTTCTGTGGGAAGTTGCATTACTGTGTACAGGCAGAAGGAAGCAAGAGAAAAGGAAAGGGATGCTGAGCTTTCGGCCTTGTGTCAGGTGTTGGATCTGAGGATGAACAGGGATCCCTATTCAGTGCCTACTGATCAGCAGATGCATCATAAAAAATTGCTGCTTGCAAACCTTTCAGTGTACCTACTAAAACACTGCTGTGAATCCTCTCTATTGTCAGGGCACTATAGTGAAAGAAGTCAGTGCTCTTTGTAAATGCCCATCCAATACTAAAGGGGCTGACAGATTTCTATAATAAATGGCTATTATTAACATTGCTGCTATAAACAAAAGATGATACCAGTGGTGGGGGTGGGGGTAAAAATCAGAGGCAGGTCTGGTGGTACACCCCAATATTTGAGCACCAGGAAGGCTGAGGCAGAAGGATTGTGTGTTTGTAGTCGGCTCTGTCCATGTAGCAAGACCTTGTCTCTAGATGTCCCTCAACAGAGGAATAGATACAGAAAATGTGGTACATCTACACAATGGAGTACTATTCTGCTACTAAAAAATGAATTTATGAAATTCTTGGGCAAATGGATGTATCTGCAGGATATAATCCTTAGTGAGGTAACCCAATCACAAAAGAAGTCATTGGGTATGCACTCACTGATAAATGGATATTAGCCCAGAAACTTAGAATATCCAAGATACAATTTGCAAAACACAAGAACATCAAGAAGGAAGACCAGCTCATGGATACCTCATTCCTCTTGTGAAGAGGAAACAAAATACCCATGAAAGGAGTTACAGAGACAAAGTTTAGAGCTAAGATGAAAGGATGGACCATACAGAGACTACCCACCAGGGGGGATACATCCCATAATCAGTCATTAAACTCAGACACTATGGCATAGGACAGCTAGTGCCTACTTAAGGGACCCTGATATAGCTGTCTCGTACAGAAGTGGATGCTCATAAGAGGGAACACAGGGCCCACGATGGAGAAGCTAGAGATAGAACCCCAGGAGCTGAAGGGGTCTGCAACTCTAGAAGAGGATCAACAATATGAACTAACCAGAACCCCCAGAACTCATGTCTCTAGCTCCATATGTAGCAGAAGATGCCCTAGTCAGCCATCATTGGGAGGAGAGGCCCCTTGGTACTGCAATCTTTATATGCCCCAATACAGGGGAAAGCCAGGGCCAAGAAGTGGGAGTGGGTGGACAGGGGAGCAGGGAGGGAGGAGGGGGAAGGGGACTTTCGGAATAGCATTTGAAATGTAAATTAAGAAAATATCTAATAAAAAATTTGGAAAAAAAAAATATTAAAGAAGTCACCAGCGCTACAGTTGGACCACTGAGTGGCTCTCAGGCTCATGTGATACCTGCCTCTGGCATGTGCTACTGGAAAGTGGTAGAAAGAGGTGGAGCCTAGCAGGACATCTTCTGTTACTGAGATGTGCCCATGAAGGGAATTGAGGGACCCTAGTTTCATCCTTTTAGAGGTTTTCACTGTTACATGTGCCTCACCACAATGCACTGTGTTGACACAGGGCAAAATCTCCAGAACCCGTCTACCACAGACATGCATCTCCAAAGTGTACATGGAAGCACAGTACCCCTCTCTAAATTTACAGGCGACTGCATGTTACCTGGCTGTCAGTCAGCTGTCTTTTACTATCACACATTTCTGTGACCACAGACTTGTAAATAGAGAGGAGTCCTGTGCAAATAGAGAGTGAAAAACTTCAACCTGCACTTGACTGTGCCCACCTGACACAAGCCAGTAACTCATTTCAGTAAACTCAGTAAATTCAGAATCCAAGAACGCACCTGTCTGAAAACAATCATGCAAAGGTAGATGCATGAAGATCCACAGCCTTTCCACGCCAGGGGCTGATTGACATGTGTGTAAGGATGAGCAATCAGCCTTTGTTATAATGCTCACTCATGTAGCCAAACAGAACCCATGCTGTGCATGCCGTCTTTCACATTAGAGCATTTCTGGCTCATTTCTATGGAAAACAACAGCAACAGAAAACCTCAGCCCCTTGAAAGTAATGGATCAAACACTGAGATTTGTAGAAACTCTAAGTAGGTGAAATTTTAATATAGCCTGCGCAATTTTCCTCTTTTCTTACACCATTCTCTTCAAAGAAACAAGATTAAAAATCCTATTTGCTCACGCCCAATTATTTGTTTACTGGGGAGTATGCTGCCTCTCTGAGTCTGATTGCCTTCCTCTGGAAAAATACAGCGTTGGAGGTTCTGGGAGGATAGATCGTCTGATCACAAGCTTACCCTGAACGAATCTCTAGGGTTTTCTGGCCAGCCAGCCTAGCAGAGTTGGCAAGGTCTACCTTCAGTGAGAGTCCTTCTCCCAAAATATAAATATATAAGTAGGAACTGATTAAGGAAAATAGCCAGTGTCAACCTTGGTCCTGCACATGGGCTCATATGTGTACATAAAGACGAACACACACACACACACACACACACACACACACACACACACACACACAAGCACCTGTGCACACACACACATAGATATGCACACACACATGCACATGCGCGCACATACACACATAGATGTGCACACACACAAAATGGTCCACTGCACCAGTGGACAGCTTACAGTATCATTCATTCTAATTCAAACTGACAATGAGATGAACAGTACCAGCACCAGGCTGACTAAAAATATCTCAATTTATACTTCTGTCTTTTCTTTTATTACCAATAGAAAACACTTAAATACTTTCTAACCACCAAGAAAGAGAATTGGACCTAATTTGAAACTAAAATTGGCTTATTATAATGCTTTTACAAACATTTCAAATCAAAACTATCTTTTACATCACTCAAACTTTCTACCTACTAATTTTAAAAAAGACAGACTCAGTGGAAAAGGAGAACTAAGGCGTGTGCTTTACTGGATGCTGCCCCCCAGGAGGCTGCTCATTTGTTCATTTACAAAGAGAGTGACCTGTGTGTGGGTTCATGCTCTTCCCAAGTGAGCCATAAGGTGTGAAAACACCATGAGTGTTAACAAATAATATGTCCTTGCTAAACACCAGGAAGGGAACATTTACATCTCAGACACAACATTATATTTCTATATTTTGGAGGCAAACACCACAATGCAGCTTAGTGCTACTTATTATTTTTAATTCCCAAACTTATTTTGAAAACAAGAACATCCAATGATTCTTGTTTGGAAACCATAGGAAAATATCTCCGTAAGACATTTAAGGTGAATTATTACAATGAGTCTGTTGTAAAAACAATATATTTTATGGGTACGAATGACACAGAATATTTATCTTCATCATAAGAAGAAAGTATCTGTGAATTAGTTATGGCTTCACATCTCTGGAGTAATCAATTTTCCCCTCGCTTGTGGGATAAATATATTTTACTGCTGTCATCATGTATTCATACACACAGCTAAGGGCTTCTGACTGCTCTCAGGATTATGGGTATATAAATTTATTTCCATGGGTGTAGCCCCGTAAGATACGCACACTGACTATATTAAGCAGAGTTTTGGAGATTTATTCCCAAACGGAGGCACCATGTCAGAACATTTTTAAAAAATTAGTCTTATTGTCCTGTTAGATATTTTTGCTTTCTCATTTAGTCAAATAACGTGCATCAGGATACTTCAACATGATTAAACACCTGCCTCTTAGGAAATCAAACTGGCGCAGACTGCAGTCGAATCTTCTACCATTCCTAGTTAGAAAATCATTTATAGATTCCCAGCTTCACCTCAGTGACTAAGGAAAGAAACAACCTGACAGACTCCAAGAGACCCATGTGGCCTCTGCCTATGGCGTCTGTGGACCTGGTTAACGGAGAAACAGGACTGCTGTATGGCTGCGCCCTCATGTTCTGGCCTGCAGTTCATCTTAGAGGGCTCTGCTTGATTGGGAGAAAAGGTCTGGTAAGTGATAATATATTTGACAGACATTTCTCAAACTTATTGGCTCTAAAGGAACTATGTACCTGACAGTTTTCATGCTTATCTCTCTGCATACATTTTCTCGCAGTTCTTTAAATCCACATGTTTCTAAAGTAACAAATACATGTAGGAATCTCCATGGGATAGACACCAATTCATCCACGACTTGTTTCTGAAATATCCAAATTTTCTGTTCTTTATTGTTCAGCGTTACAGCTATAGCTGTGAAATAAGAACCCTGAGAAGAGACCCAGGGCAGCATTCTACCCATGTCAAAATTCTTGATGAATGCTATGTTTGATTTTTCTCTAATTCTCTATAACAGAATGGTGGGAGGGTGTCTTTTAAAGGAAGAGTGGAATATATTAAGTACTCACTAACAGTTCCATGGATGTTCACTTTCTGGTCTTTTATTAGTTATAGATGTTGCTATTTTTACATTGACACTTCAAATACTTTAATTTATTCTCATTCTTTAAAATTTTCCTAGAGACAATGAATATTACTCAGTCTGAGGATGTTGATGGAGACTCCACCACCTCAGATGCAGTACCAAATTCTGAAGAACATGTACTAAGCTGTCCTTTTCTCATCTCATCTGCTCTAGGTACCCACGATTGTCCATCTCTATGACTAACATTTAAGAGTTTATCTACTTTAAGTGCTTAATGACTGCCCTAAGTGACAAGGAATGCTCTCTTTGCCTGCAACTAGAAACATGCCTAACCCCAAATTTATAAAGTCCTCTCCTGTCTGTTTTGGTGTGCTGACAAAGCCATACAACTTGGCTGTAATGGTGGGACTTTCATTTCCGACCAGTCACCTCTCTTCTCAGAGCCTCAGGATTCCCGTCTGAAGCAGTGCAGGCGACAGTGCTATGTCACAGGAGTTATTGGGAGGAAAAACCCATGTGATAATGAATGGCAGAGCCTGAAACATTGCAGCCTCCTCAAGTATATTTATACACAGGAGCCCGGCTGAGGAGAGGACCCATTCATTAAAAGGTCTGTGCATGAAACACTGTAGTGACTCCCTCTCTTCCCAAGGATTCACGAGGAAATATTTCTCTTGTGAAAAGAAATGATCCTGGGGCACATTTAAATTTCTGATTCTGTGGCAGTTTCGGTGATGTAGACCTTCTCTGCTCCTTTAATACTCATAAATTCTTTCTTCTCAGTTTACAAATTCCTATGAAATAGAATCCTGTGCTTTAGGCTGTCAGAACCAAAGGGACTTAAAGATATTTCAGTTCCATTAAAAATATATCTTTCTGTGTTTTGCTTTAGAACTGGGGTGAAAGTAAAACATTGTATCAGGAAGCAGAGGTCACAGCTGTTGGTTATGCAGTAACAAACGTTCAGTCCTGAAAACATACATACAGATAACATCACATAAACTGAGCAGGTTATACATATATACTTACAAATATATTGAGATCAATCATACTTAAAGTGATGAAGAGTCAGCAGTCAGCTATTAAAATATGTGGCTGACTCAATGCAAATGCTCTGAATGAGATGATGCAACAGATTTTGAATAAGTATTAAATTCAAGGCCATTTTATATTTTCACATATTTTCATATATATATATATATACATATACATTCATATATACATACACACACATACACACACACACACACACACACACACACACACATATATATATATATATACACACACACACACACACATACATATATATGTATATATATGAATCAACAAATTATTTAGAAGGCCAACAATTTGAAAAAGAGCAAGGAGGGGCAAGGAGTATATAGGAAATTTGAGGGAGGGAAAGGGAAGCGAGAATTGAAGTAATTGTGTTATAATCTCAGGAAAGAAAAGAAATACTTAGCACGAACCAGAGGTAAACAGTTCCTTTTCCTCAAGACACACTGTCTCTTGAGAATTGTTGCCATTGTGGCCTCCTCCATGTGGATGGTCTTCCTGGTGACATGGAAGGTCACCAGTTCATTGATTTCTGCCCACACAGACGTAACAGGAAAGTGTGCATTAGCAGAGGCCGCCTCTCTCTATAATGCTCTTGTCTATTCACTGCCATGGCAGTGGTGAGCCCTCCGTAAGCTTCCTGTTACAGGGGAATAGCCTGATAGATGACCACTGCCTTCTGTGTGCATTCCTTTTAACTGACAACATTGCTAACCTGAAGCTGCACTAGTTCCCTTGGCCCCTCTGATGGCCATGTGTGAGTGGAGCTTTACTTGGCCCCTCTGATGGCCGAGCGTGAGTGGAGCTTTACTCTTCAGAGCTGTGCTCACACTCAGCAAGGCACTGACTAACTATGGACTACTTCTCTATTGAAAGGAGGCTGATCTCAATTAAAGTATTAAACACACAACTTTGCATAGGCAATACAAGAAAATGCAAAGCCATTTCATTAGTAATTTCATAAAGATATCATAGTGAAATAATAGCTTTGGAATGCATTGGGAAATCAGTTGTGAACATATTTGTTTTTATCTCCTTTTTCCATTTCTTAATACAGCTTCTGGAAATTTTTAAAATTTTCTCAAATTGCCTTTGTGGGTCCCAGTACTTCCCTCCTAGTCACACTGACCTGAGGAACTGAGCATTGAGTTTCTGGTCTGGTGAGCCCCAGTCTCACTCAAACCTCACCTACCACTCTGCCTTTCTGAATTATTCTGGAGACACCAAACATTTAAGGTTCCCACACATCCCTCCCTAGAGTTTCTCTCTTCAATTCATGTGGACTCCTGTAAGAACACCTTGGACAGTGCAACAGTCCTAATAACTTACCACCTTAATCTGTAGATGCATTTCAACGTTGTGTGCCTTCTGCTTCCTACCGTGACCCCATTTCCGTAGGTTAGCCAAACAGAACATAGGATGCTCGGTTAAATCTGAATTTTAAATAGTCAACAATGTCATAATTTTTGCTCTTGCAGTGCTTATGACATACTTATGCTAAAAAAAAACCCAACATGCATTTATGCAAAGCTTCTATTTCACTGTGTGGCTTGAGCTTTTATTTACTAAATCTAGCATCCCTACACAGTAGACATTCCAAAATTCATAAAGTGATTGCCCTAGAAAGCATCTATGCAGCGTGATTAAATGATGGTAAGATGGAAAGGCAATCTTTATGAGTGACCTACATCCTTGATTATCCTACCTACTTTTAGATTTTTCCACTTACTTAAAACAAAGCTCATACGTGAAATAAAATCATAGAGCTGAGCTGTGTCACAGAGGCACTTTACATTTTAGCACCATTTTCCCTTTACCCAGCTGAGCTCATACCTAGAGACACATCTGGTTGTGGGAGGAGCAAACATTCCCTATCACAGTGATGGTGGACACCATCAGTAGGAAGATTGAATCTTTTTCTCATGAATAATAGTTTGAACCTAGCCATAATCTACATTTTATATGTAATACTTTATGTCCATATATAAAAGGCCTTTGGAACTGCTGGCAAATAGGAAAAATATAGAAATGCTAGTACTTTCTATAAAGACATTCGTCTCTGACTGTCTGACGTGTTATAGACGGTTGCTAGCTATCAGATTAAAGCCCTCTAACTTTAGCAACATATCTTTTATTTCTCTGGCACTATTCCTCTGCCCTGTTAACGCTGTGCAATTACCCTGTGTGCAGCATTAGAGGAAGAAGTGTTCAGCCATTTCATTTTCAGAAATAACAGAAGTGGCATCCTCAGACTCTGGGGCAGAATCTCGTGTCACTGTGAAGCTGACTGATACCCCATATCAATTAGGCACCAGGCTAAGTAAACAGATGTGTGGCAGACCCAGTCCCTTGGCTGCATTTACTGTCTTAGGCATTTTTCCAGCAGCACCAGGGGCTGTATTTCAAATGTAATTTAAGCACTGCACATTCCCATGTGTGCTCCAAGATCGAAAGAGCAATTTTCTATATTTCTCATGTACCACTATCATCCTTATTTCATAGGATCTCTGCATTTCCTGGAACACTGGGTGAGTTCTCTCTCGGAGAAGATACACTTGTTATATCTGGGATAACCTCATTTTACAACTTCTGCAATTAGGTCATTATATGATGCATTCTAGTGAACCCTGAATAAAATATCTAAGTGTTCAATCCTCACAACTACTTAATAGATCTGTATACTATCGAAAGTTATTTATATGAGTAATGTAATTCTTAGCAAATCTCAAGGGTGTTTTTTAAAGGAAAAAATAAACAACTCTTAACTTCACACGAAACCACAAACACTTTTAGCCGAAAGATGAACAAACCTAGAAGCATTTAACTTTCAGATTTGAAAATAGCCACTGGTCCTCAGCATCCCTAAAGGATACCAGCATCCTTAAAGGTCCTCAGCAGATACCAATGCTAGAGGATAATCAAGTCCCTGATCATGGAACTCAGCATCCCTGAAGGACTGGCTATAGCATCGTCTGCACACACAGTGCTGGGGAATAGTCAGTTCCCTCACATAAAATTACATGGTATTTATGTTCTACCAAAGCACTCCTTCTCCACAGTAGTTGCAGTTGCATGCTCTCTCCTCAAGCACAGAGAATCACAATAGAATCACTTCTGGGATGAGGGAAATGAGGAGATTTCAATCAAACTGTACTAAGCTTGAGTTGAGTGGTAGGATTGAGTCCTCAGAGTCAGACGCACACATGGTGAGAATACTGGGAACAACTGTTGTATTATCCTGAAGATGTCTAAAACAGTGTATAAAAAAACCATCAACCGCACGTTTCACAGTGTACCAAAATATCAAAACATGTTGCCTCCCACAGTTAAATAATAAATTGTCACTGTGATGGCTGTTTCTGGTTGTCAACTTGACTATCTCTGGAATGAACTACAATTCAGAACTGGAGGGCTCACCTGTCATCTAGATCTTGAGACTGGAAGATACAAGTTTCTGACCTGGATCTTGGTTTGGAGATTCTTGAGGCACAGTGGCCATGAAAAGCTTAAGCCCAGACAATACCTTTAATACCAGGAGACTGAGGAAAGAAGACCTCTGAGTTCAAGGTCAACCTGGGAAAATGCAAGCCCCAGATCCAGGTGTGGTGGTACACACCTTTAATCTGGGCCACACCTTCTGCTGGAGGCCTTCATAGGGACATTCGAAGAGGGAAGATTTACTCTTTTTCTATTGCTTACACTTCTTGCCAGGACATCTGTTAGAACCTACTTCCACAGAAGACTAGCTCAAACAACTAAGCCTAGATCCTTGGACTTGCCATTCATAGCTGTGCATTGTTGGGTAGTTGGACTATAGACTGTAAGTCATCACAATAAATTCCCTTAATATATAGAGGCATTCCATAAGTTCTGTGACTCTAGGGAACCCTGACTAATACAGTCCCTTTCTTTTCTGCAAGAAAAAGAAAATTCTTACACACATACTCAAACACACACACTCGCACCGCACACACACAACCCTGGGTTTGTAAATTCTTACTTGCCAGTTATTAGAGCAAGAGGGAAGTAAAAGAGGTGATGACTTTTGTGTTCCTTTTTTATTTTTGTGACATGATATCCCAAGTTGAAACCAGGCTCCCATATTGGTGTCTCGTGGTCATCATTCTCTTTCATGTTTTAATGAGCAAGGACTGAGTCGAGTTTTAGAATTAGATTTAAATAACCACCTAGTGAATGCCGATTCAAGGATCAGTGGCTTTGGAGATCCAAGCAGCAAAATTAATTGCTTGCTGACATGGCTACAGTGGCTGGTTGCATTTCTGATGTGAAGTTTTCTCCTATGGTTCCCTCCAGAAATCTAGACGGGTTGCCTGCTTTGTTACCAAAAATGAATGGAAAGAATATTCTTTGCTACAATTTTAGAGTATTCTGTGGATTGATTTGAAATTGTAGAACCATGTCAGAATAGTGGTTACTCACGTGTAACTAAAACCATTTAAGACTAGTGAATATAAACATTCTCAGAGTCTTTCAGACTCTCTGTTTATTTCAGCTGGAACCCCCTGAAACTCCAGGGTACATCAGTATACACAGGTGTAGACATGGTAAAAACCCACAGGCTGCTACAGCGACATTCATTGGCTGTTACTCCATTTTAACTCTGTTTATAGAGTAGGAAAATAAACCATACTTTCCCAAGCAATATGAACTAGTCAGAGAACCAAACTCCAGACAAAATAAAACAAAGAAATTCCCTTCCCCCACACCAACAAAAATAGCTTGGCTTCTGCCTTTGCTTTTGTTTGGTGTTGTATGGAATAAGCTGCAGGTGCCTCACAGAAGAGGCGCCGCTTATGAACTCACAGCAACATTTGGGTACCCACAGGGTTTGAGTAGGAATCCTCTGAATTCTTACAACCTAACTGAACAACACATATTACCCTTGACTTCCAAATCTGAGGTGTTATGGGAGTCAGGAACAACTCCAGTCTTCCATATCTGAGGTCACATGATCTGATAATTTCAAATATTACAACAGATTGGCTAGCAAGCAGTGCTACAACATACTGAGCCGGACAGCCAAGTTTTGGTATGTGCTTCTATTTGCTATATGGCCTTGGTCCACATTCTCAGCTACCCAATGTTCCACTTACATATCTATAAATAAAATAGTGTATTAAGAAGTTGATAGTAATATTATGCTAATGATACTTGTCAAATAAAATCAGGGCTGGTGAAACATGTCTCCAATTCTAGCACTTGGGATAAGGTGGAAGTATTGCTATGATTTTAGGACAGTGTGGATGACCCAGAGTACAAGACTAGCCATGGTACATTAGCATTCTCCTCTCTCCCTCTCTCCCTCTCCCTCTCCCTTTCCCCTCACCCCCTGACACACACAGACACATAAAATACACACAGAGAGAGACAGGCACACACACACAAAGACACATATACAAACAGACATGTACAGACAGACCACAGACCTAGACACACACACACACACACACACACACACACACACACACACACACAGATATAAATCCCCTCACAAACTCAAATTTTAATGAGGCTACAGTCAATTTAATTTCAAAAGCTGTAGTAGAAGTGTTTTGTGTGAAAACAAATAATCCAAGAATAACAAAAACTAAAATCAAACTGGAAAGTCCCTTCAGCAGGCATGGCACAGTACACCATTGTATACTCTTGTACAATTAATTGCTTGTTTTACATCAACAGTCTTATTAGGGCAAACAGAGTTTGTTAAACTGAATTGCTTATAGTTAACTGCTTTGTTTACTCTGAATGTTGACAAGGGCATAAAAGTTATAGTGTGTGTTCATGTGTGTGTGTGTGTGTGTGTGTGTGTGTGTGTGTGTGTGTGTTCATGTGTGTGGTATGTATGTGTGTGTGTGTTAAGAGTCTCACTTTGTGTCCCAGAACCGACTTGAACTCAAGATGCGTCTGCCTTAGTTTGCTGATTGATAAGTGTGCTTGTGCCATGTTTCTAAAATCTCTGTTCCCCATGTCTTTAAAATGTTTCCATGTAGGGAGGTAAAATGCTGGGTAGTTTTCTGAAGCCTAGGGAGATTGATGTTTACCGTGGTTAAAACATGTGTTAGTTAATTCTGTTGGGCCATCCCTGAAGAGTTTCTGTTCCAGTACCTACCAGCTACTCGGATGGTACCCTTCTACATGTCAGGACTCTAAAGACGAAACATTTTACCTGATGTTCTAGGGTTGAAAATAATCCAGCTGGAAGATTCTGTGAAACCTACACGGACAAATCCACAGGCAACATGGTTTGTCTGCACAGGCAATGAAAGACTTTGGCTGAGTTTGCAGTAACCATGGTGAGGGCTATGACCCACTTTATATACCTCAAGTTTACCTGGCTGCTCACAGGTCACAGCGCAAAGTCTGCGGGAGGCTCGCCAATTGTTTTCACAGCCTACCCACCATATTTAGGAGGGCAGCTACCAGCATATCGCAGCTCTGGGATTGCTATACAATAAAGTTCTCAAGCAATTGAATTGGAAAAGTTTAACAGGGAACTTTGGGATGCCGACATCTGTGCCCTTTATTAAGTACCCAAGCATAGCTGAATAAAAGTGATTAGGCCCCATGTGCTCTAGCTCTTTACTTCCCTGGCAAGAGAGGATATGCTAGATAATTTCATCAATTCCAACAAACTCAATAATAGGTTGGAAAGAGAACTCTAGGATACTAGCAGCCTCCTAGCAGCTAAAACTATTTAATAAGTAAGTCCCAGACCAGAAACCATTAAGTAATTTTTACAAATAACATATCTAGATATTTGGCCCCAAATTTTAGTTTACAAACTCCGTTCTATTCTGTTAGAATATAAAAGTATATTGAAATAAGGGGGAGCATTTTTCATGATAAATCTTAATGAAAATGAGGTCGATATGATTAAATCACATAAGCACACACACACACACACACACACACACACACACACACACACACACACATATATATATATATATATATATATATATATATATATATATATATATATACATGCACACACTTGTGCATCACAAATGAGACAATAAACACAAAAAGAGAAAGGATGGGAAAATATAACTAAAGTAGATGTCTGAGAAGAGGTTAATATGCTCAAAACGGAAGAAATTCATGTAACTCCAAAGCAAGAATACAAAGAGAAACACATTTTTATAAATGGAGAAATGGCCTAAATCAGATTTCTGTCTGTATGACAACAGATGGCCCAAACCAAACCAAACCAAACCAAACCAAACCAAAATATCCACTTTCACTAATTTTATGTGAGAAAAAAGAGAAGCAATGAGAGACCTATTTCTACTGTTGAAATAATGGTTATTAGCCAAAGACAAACATAAAATGTGTAGGCTAGCAAGTGGGGGACATATCCTGTAGACAGTGTAGGATGCAAGTAGGTGCCACTGCTGTGTGCAAGTGGTATAGAGGTTTCTCAAAAAATCTAAGAACTGAACTACCGTGAAGCCTCAGAAAGGCTCAGCAGCTAAGAGCACTTGGAAACGAACTAGAATCTGTTCCCAGCATCTATGTGAACAATTCACGGCTACTTGTAACTCCAATGCCCTCTTCTGGCCTCTATGGGCATCAGACCTGCGGGTAGTGCACATATATACAAGCTGGCAAGACAAAACCAAAACCAAACCAAACCAAAACCAAAACCAAACCAAAACCAAAACCAAAACAAAACGTAACAGCAGAACTTTTATGATTCACTCTTCAATTTCACCATGGGTGCAATAAAACTGGCTGATGACGAATCTGTAGTGGTTTCTTCATTACTGTTTAGTTGATAAAAGGAATCCCAGTGTCCATCAAATAATCAGGGAACTAGGATGAGATATCTAGATACAACACAACTTGGCTTGGCGATTGGAAGGGCTGCTGTCCTGAGTGTCTGTGTGCATGAAATTGAAGGGCATTGTGTTAAATGAAACAAGCCAGGCACAGTAAGAGAAAATCCAGATCTTCTCCCTCATACTGAAAATGTGAAAAATTGATTGTGCAGAAGTAAAAAGTAGAAAGGTGGCTGTGGCTGGGTGTATTTGAGGTAGGTGGTAAGATATTGGTCAAATATTAGAGCAGTAGTTCTAATAATGTGGTAACCATCAACCATATAAACATTTCATTGTTGATTTCATAACATGTAATTTGGCCCAAAGGGGTCACCACCCATTTGAGAACTGCTAGATTAGAGTTAGTTCAAGAGATTTGACATAAAACATGGTGCATATAGTTGATGATATATTAATGTTTCATGTTCTTATAGACAATAAATATGCAAGGTGATACTTGCCAATATTCTACAGTGTATGAATGTTTAAAACATATTATACATATAATAATTTACAGGTTAATGTAACTAACTATAATAATAAATCCTGTCAGAATCAGGACTGAATCTTCTCTGGCTTCTGCCAATAAAGATGCTATACTCAGCAGGAAAATTTACTTTTTTGTTAAATCTCTTTTCCCCCCTAAAGGTTCCTATGAATTATCTTAAAACTTAAGATATTAAGGTAAACTTTATATAAGGGTAATAAAATATAACTATTCTTTATAACTCATATAGTTGCTTTTTAAGCATTCACCTGATGTCACACTCTAATTATTTATGATCATTATGTTAAATAATATTTCAGCTCACAGTCAACAGTGGACATGGTTTATTTCTCAAAGGAGCAATGGTGGCTTAGGCTCCTGCCAACCTTTGTATGTCCTAGTGCAACAGAAAAGCTCATAGGTTTCATCTATCTCTTACACAGATGCCCTTCCACCATAGCGGAGTGTTCACAGCAAATGGCTGGAGAAGATTTAAAAAGCCAGGCCAACAACATTCTGCAAGCTGCTCCTGTGACCACAAATGACGGCTGCCACGGATCTCTCAAGATCCTCACCGTTCCAGTTCCATGTAGTACTAGACCCCAAAGCACAGCGAAGTCAAAGGACACCAAGGTTAGAGCCACATGCAGAAAGATGGACTATTTCCCCTTCAGTCATTTATCCCCAGTGAAGGGAGCCAGGCATTAAGGAACCATTAGGTCCGAAGCCATAAGGATCTGATTTATGATGTATGAACTAAGTGACCTTTGTCAGACTATTAAATCTCTCCTGAGCAGTCATTATCCTTATCATCAACCTGCTAGGCATGGCATCCACAGTTGAGGCAGGGAGAGTGACAGGGCCTGCTGCATGGTGCATCGTTGAGACACATAAGGTTTCTTCTGTGATTTCAAGTGGTTAATCACCCATACTTGAAGCATTTCAGTCCTGTTCCTGCTTTCTACTCTACCCTGGCTAAAAGCCAAATTTTTTTTTGCTTCTAATTTGCTTCTGTTTCTGAGGCCTGGTGTGTATTCTATACTTCAGAGTTGACTTAATCATGCTGGCCTTGTTTTACATGCCTTGGCTCTGGTCTCTTTCCCAGCACACACACACTTTGACACTTACAATGGCTTACAGCCCTCTGCCCTGATTCTTGGCATATCTCCAAACATGAAAGGCAGAATTTCTTAGGTCTGCCCATTCATCTATTTCCCCAAGAGGGAATGTGTCTGAATACCTTCCAACACCACCCGTTCATTCAGGCTGTCTGTGTGTCAGAGTGCAGGAGCTGAGCTTTCTTCTTTATAATTCAATAAATCGTCAAGGAATGTTTCTCTTTTCCAAAATCTGTCTTGGGTTAGTTCTCAAATCAAGGTCAGAGTTTATCTAATTTTCCACTGTGCTTCATGGAGCATGCAACTACAGGACAAAACTAAAGTAGTCAGTTTTAAGGCAAGGTAATTAACAGTTTTACATTTCCTTCTGCTATTATGAAGATGGTCTGGTGCATAAAGACACAGGTCTCTGGGTGGGCAAGATGGTACAAACACTATCACGACAGCCTGGTGACTTGAGTTTAAAACCCCAAACCCACATACAAAGGCAGATGGACTGTACTAATCTGCACCCTCAGTGCTCCTAAAGTCATGAGGGTGGCCAGACAGGACTATCACCCAGAATCTCCAGGGCCATCTAATCCAGACTGTACCACATGGCTGAAACAAGAGAGACCCTTCTACTACAATGTAGAAGAAAATGATTGATTATTGAAAGCTGTCCTCTGACATCCATAGGCAAGCCCCACCCCAAATAATAATCAAAGGAAAACATTGATTAAATAAATATACCTGCCATTTTTATTCATAATAACTCAATAGAAAATTGCTTCCTATTAAAAGCAGTTATCAGATTCACTCCTTTGCTTTCATTTACCCTGAGATCACTTTTCTTTGAGGTTGGGACTCTTAGGGTTTCTGGTGATCCTTTGTATTTTGCATAGTAAGTGTTAAAATACAGTTGCATGAATTACAGTTTATCACATGTCTCAGATTTCAGCTCCTGACATGTCTCATTCTGGCCTTTCATTCTGGCTAGTGATATACTTGGGTCCAAGGCCTACAGTGTTGTTATACTTGGGTCCAAGGCCTACAGTGTTGTTATACTTGGGTCCAAGGCCTACAGTGTTGTTATACTTAGGTCCAAGGCCTACACTGTTGGTCCCACTTTTCTGTTAACTAGGTTATTCCCTTCTTCCCCTGTATTTCTAGGAAGCCATTGGAAATGTTTTATAGTTTTACTAAAGCATGCAGAATATTATCTTTAATAGAAGCCCCTTGTTAAAACAGTAACAAGAACAACAACCAAAACAAAAAACCCAAACCAAAACCCCATGTGATGGTTCATCTAGAGTGTGCAGTGACAGGAGGCCAGGCTTCATGCTCTGATCCACCTGACCTCACTTAAGCCAAGTTCTCTCAGGTTGCCCTTGCAGGGTGGTGAACCCACTTGAATGCCAGCTCCCTGTCACCTACTGTCCCATTTCACCCAGGATTGAGAATTTGAAGCTTTACTGGACTACATGGCAGGACTTTGGGAAAGAAGTGACTCACAAATGACATGGATGCATGCTGCTGGGGAATCACTGTTTAATGCTCTGCCCTGAAGCTTCTGTCGACAACAAAGTATGAGTAAGTGACCAGGTCAGATGGACAAGGACCTTTGAAAGTCCACACAAGAGTAAGTCGTATTTGGTCATTCTAAGCAAACTGAGAAAAACAAAACAAACAAATAAACAAATAAAAACAAACAAAAAACAGGCAAAAGAAGAAAGAAAACAAAACTAGAAAAAAAAAGCGAAAAGGAATATTCATTGTCTTCATAGGAAGAACAAGCCACTTTGTTTTCAATAACCCACTGAAAGTTACTATTTAGAACTTAGGAAGTAAATCACCACATGTTATAAAGTTTTAAGTCTAAGGATTAATAACCAATAAAAACTAAATGCATTTTTCATTTATTTTCACAACAGCATTATTTAAGGAAACAGAGAGCAAAATATATGGTAGAAAGGATGCTATTCATGGCCTCTATTATGCCATATTAAGCCCATTCCAAGTGGTCTCCAGGTGACTGATTTCCAAAGATACACCTTGTTTAAAAAAATGCCGGAATAAGATTTAATACATTTGTGGTGTTTGGATGAGAAACATCACCTAAAGGCTCCTGTAACAGACAGAACATTCTGTGCTCAGTGGTAGTGCTGCTTGAGAATGCTATGGAGTCTGTATGACAAAGCATCATCCAAGGAAGTCCATCACTGGGCCTGGCCTTGAGGGTCACAGTCTCAGCATACTACGTCCTCCTCCTCCTCCTCCTCCTCCTCCTCCTCCTCCTCCTCCTCGTCCTCCTCCTCCTCTTTCTTTTCCTCACTTTTGGTTTGGTATTTATCACAGCACCAAAAAAGCAACTAATACAACATTATGTACTGATTGAAAAGAAAACATAAGAAACAAAAAAGCAACAGTGCTTGCTGAGTTATCCAAATTACTGCTTTGCTCTCAAAAGCAAAAAAGTACAAAGCCAGAGTACACAGCCTGTTTTTACCCTCCTGAATCTGTATCATGGTTTACTAAAGTCAAAGTCCTATGGTGGATTTATTTCCTTTGTCCTTGACATAAGCTTGTACTTCAGCTGCAGACATGGTTTCCTTCTTTCTACTTGTAATCCTATCCTGACATCCTTAGCTTTGGTAACCATGGTCTAAGTCTAAAGCTTTCTTCAAGTAATTTCTCACTCTATGAGAAGCACTGAACCAGAGTTCTCCAAAGGAGCTTTGTAATCTTGAGCATGGCAAATATCTCCTCAGGTCTCAATGTCAGCTTTAGAAGGGTTAATAACAATCCCAAGGTCTGAATAAAGAGAGTCTTTAATCCCCTTCCAACCCAGGAAGTGTAAAACAAATGAGTAGACAAAACTGCATGGACTGCTGAGAAGAATTCTAAGTCTATTTAATTTCTTCATCAAAAACAATCTTCCTCTACCAGGACATAGTTAAATGACATTTGAATTCATTTACATGTAGCCAAACTCTTAGTGGTTTATCTGGGGATATGAATTCATATTTTGCAGATAATGGCCCATGTGAATTTCCATTGATTTCTATCATGAATCATAGCTTCATAAAACCCTTAATATCTGTTTTTTATTTTTTAAATACTGTGTGTGTGTGTGTGTGTGTGTGTGTGTGTGTGTGTGTGTGTGTGTGTAAAAGATAAAATAGATTAAAAATATCATGATTTATAAAGACTTGAGATGCTTTATATAGCATGGGTAAGACATGTGGGCAAGTATGTGGATTCAGCAGCCTTTCTGATTTGAGTCTCTTCTTGGCTTTGAACAAAAGCCTCTAGAGGAAGATGTAGGATTAGCAGAGCCACTTTCTCTAGATTTATGTGCAGTTAATAAAAATGTCCATAGGACATTTTATAAGCTGCTACAAGCATTTTCATTAATAATGATAACTAAATGGTGTCATAAAATAATTCTGTTAAGACGTACTTTATAAGCACAGGCTTCTTGGGAGAATGAGAGGGCTGTGGCCATTATACACTGATGGGAGGTTTGCATCATTGCTGATGGATGGGGATACCAGCTTTATTTGCACAAAATGCTTTACAGAAATTTTCATTCCTCCTCCACTTGTAAAGCTCTCCTCTTCGGATACTGACAAGCTTTGGATAGGCCTCTGCTTTGTTTACCTTTCAGTCAGTTTAGTGGATGACAATGAGCAGAGGGATACTTATGTCTGTGTCTGGGCTTTCCTGGGAAAGCCAGCAAGACATGGGTATTCATGAAAGACTCCTATATAACTGGGGAAGTGGCATATGTGTTCCTGATAAAGTTTTCCATGAGGGGAGTATATTCACCTTGGTTCCTGTGCATTTTAATAATATTAAAAAAAAAATACTTGTTCTGTTGCCCTAGGGCTTGAGTCAAAATTACATCTCTCTGTGATCAAGCAGAAGTCTAGATCCTAAACAGATTTACTTATTTCAATATGTAATATCCATCAAGTGCCTGATAAAGTCCCCACCTGTAAACACTGAATTTCATTGGAGGAAATAAATGATTAAATAAATATAAACAGCTAACATTGACAGGTGCTCTAAACTGTTCTAAAGAAAATACAAGACAGTAAGGAAAATATGGAACAGGCTACTTTCAACAGGATGACTGGAGAAGTCCGTCTGAGCATATGGTTTCTCATCAGAGACCAAAGAGAAAACTTCTACCAGTTAATGAGCCAACCAAAAATGAAATATGGAAAGTCCTAAGAATTTGACACTATAAACAGTTCTACAAGAAACCTTTAAAATACCCAGTGTACCTAGAGAGTCCAGCCTAGTTTCTTAGAGAAATGCTGATATACTACAGTCATAGAAATAACATGCATTTGCTAAATGTTAGGGAAATATTCATGCAACAAAATTTATTGAAGAGAAGGAGAAGTAATTGGTCGGGATCATGGGCAGAGACTGAAGAACATGCATAGTGGCCTGGATTGAGAGGAAGAAGAGAGGACTTAGGATCATAGGAATTGCTTGCCTGATTGGTGAGGGCGACTGACGGTTATTTTCCTTCCCTTCTTTCCTACTGCCTACAGAAAGAATTACCTTTAGATGGGATAAGATCTTCCCAGGCTCACACCCATTTATACGGAAGAGTGAGTATACTTGCTTGTAGAGTGACCTAACAATATAAAGAGATGCAATGGTGTAGACTAGTTGGGTACCGAGTGTAGGCAGAGTAGACTTCTCAGAACCTGCCAAGGGAGACATCATGAGGTGGTTCAAGCAATGCTAGTATAAAGTAATGATTTTTTGGACCTTTAAGCTTGCAGAGGTCTGCAGATAAAAAGTGGGAACCAGAAGGCATGGAGATATACTGGCAACAGCATAGTACAGAAGAGAAAGTTTCACTGATTTTTAAAAAAATAGTAGAAAGTATAAAAGCAAGTATTGGGGATGAAATTGAAATGACGGAATCAGCACAGCACACAACTGAGGAGTGGGGCTGAGTTCGTGCGGACTAAAGGGATCGTCAGCCATGCTTGTCAAAGTGCATGGTCTTTGCAACCAGAGTCATCTCCTCCACATCACCCTTTGGGAATTTTTTCATTTTCTTTCCACCTTCTTATATACCTCTACTGCTTCCATGTGATTCCTTTTCTTTTTCTTTTTTTTTTTTTTACTATTTTTTAATTACATATTTTCTTTATTTACATTTCAAATGCTATCCCGAAAGTACCCTATACCCTACCTCCCACCCTACTCCCCTACCCACAGACTCCCACTTCTTGGCCCTAGCATTTCCCCTGTACTGGGGCTTATGAAGTTTGCAAGACCAAGGGGCCTCTCTTCCCAATGGTGGCCGACTAGGCCATCTTCTGCTACATATGCATCTAGAGACACGAGCTCTGGGGGTTCTGGTTAGTTCATATTGTTGTTTCACCTATAGGGTTGCAGATCCCTGAGTTTGAGGCCAGCCTGGCCTACAGAGTGAGTTCCAGGACAGCCAGGGCTACACAGAGAAACCTTGTCTCGAAAAAAAACAAAAAACAAAACAACAACCAAAGAAATGGTGACTGGCTTCCATGTGATTCTTATGCAATACCTGTTTGCAAAGACGTCATGCAATCCTGCTCTCCCCTGATGCCTCTTTTCTCCTTTAGTCTTCCTCCTGTGATATGTTCATTAGTTCAATTCTTCCTGTTATGAACTTGTTAGAACCAACAGTGAGTTTGAGGAAAGGCATAAAAAATGGGAGTTCCAGTTTTCATGACATGCCATCGTGAGAATGATGGAAGAGACTATATTATGTGCTTCAAAATGTTGGATCCTCCACTTGGAAAATAGATCACTAAGGACCACTGACAGCAAAACACTGGTAACTGTACAATAAATAATTCTTATAAGTGCAGTGAAACTATTTTGGAGATTAACAGAAGGAATAACAAGATACTAATATAAACAATAGATATTGTTTAAAGTATTTTAACTATCCGGTTTTTATAAGAACAATACCTGACAACAATCTTTTTGCTCTGCAGCAATATGCCTGGTGCTCACCCACATTCCCACTCTCCTCTCAACAACCTTCTCACCATCATCATACCAGGGCTTTAAAGCTTCTGATGAGTCTCTAGCTCTAACCTAGAGGCTCAGCCTAACCTACAGGAGAACATGCCTGGCTTTGATAAGCTGGAGAGAAATGGTGGTCTGTCTTTTTTTTTTTTTTTGGATGAACTAATTCATGCCTGTCAAGTTTATATTGAAAGGCAGTGTGGTGTCATTGGTGGCATGGCCTTTGAGATGTAGTTGGGGTTGGCTGAGGTCATGGGGAGTCATCTCAAAGTGGGATTACTAGATGTGTAAGAACACATTTTCTTCCTTGTTATGAAGGAACAGCAAAGAGATGCTCATTAGCAAACAAGGAAGAGGCCAATAGTTTGGCTCTTGCCCTTGAACTTACAACCTCCAAACTCTGAGAAAATAAAGGCCCACTTCTTAAGCTACCTAGACTTTAGTGTTTGCTTATAGCAATGCAAAGAGATGCCTAAACCCTTACAAACGTATTAATGTAATTGTCTTTCTCACCACTACTAGCAAGGTTTACCTAATGAAAAGTAATTATAATATCTACAAGTAAGCTTTCATCCATAGACTTACAGATTAGAGCAGAATCTCTAGGTTATTTACATATACGGCATACTTTATTCTTTCCAAGAAGAACTGAAATTGTTCTTCCGGTACCCATTTCTGTGTCACAGTGGGATGAATTCTCAGTGCAGGAGCCTGGATTCACAGATTCTAACTGTCCCAATATAAGCTAGATTCTCTTCCTTAAAAAGGAAGTTGGGAAACTGGATTCATTCAAAATTAAATTAGTAGTGAATAAATGAGAAATGGCTATCCCGGTTTCCATGGTTCTGTGAGAAATGATATATCTCTAGATATTCTTAGAATATTTGCATCACGTTGTGTGCAAAGGAGAAAAGTGCCAAAGCATTGGCCTCATTTTGGACAGTTCTTGCTACTTGTTAAGGTAAGAAGAAAAGCATCCGGTACTGCACTGTCTCCATTGCCTGTGTGCCAAATGGACAGTTTAGTTAAGCAGCAAATATTGGCCATCGCCCTTTGTGCATCAGCGAGTATAGCAGAGAGCCAGTGTGGGATTAATCATTAATTGCACCGAAGGAATGAGTCGCAATAGAGACAAACAGCACAGAGCCTGCTAGACTCTGCGAGTCTTGTCTCTGTACTTAGAATTTTAAAAATGCACATGGGCAAGAGGAAATCAGATACATATATATGTCCAACAGTAGCAAACACTCTTTGAAATGCCCTGTCCTATTATTCAGAAATATTAACACGCAAAGTGCCTCGTGGAAACATTTTTGCATGAAATTCACCAGGGGTAAAATAACCGTTCTAAACAGAGACTCAGATATGCCATCTGCAGAGAGCTCAATGGCTCTGTAAACATACCTAGGTATGAAAAACACCCCTCGTGTGGGTCTATTACAGTAGCTGAAGGGCGGCATTTCCCTGTCTCTACATTTATCTCATCCCATCTTGTTAGAAATCTCTGAAATATCACAGTATATGCAATGGAACTGCAAAGATTGCATCACAGATTTTAATCAGTTCTACCTCAGTATGCTTTACAGAAAAATTTTTTTGCAAAATCTTTTATTTTGTATGTAACTGTATATGTATTAATATAGTACATCATATTGTACATATATAATATTATATATACATTATATTATACACACACACATATACAACTGTGTGTGTGTCTCTCTGTTTGTATATGTGTGTGTCTTTGTCTCTGGTGTCAGGTGACGCCCCTCATTGATTGAATCTGAGAGGATTCCTCATCTTCCATTTTTAAAAGACAATTTGAAGCCGGGCGTGGTGGCGCACGCCTTTAATCCCAGCACTCGGGAGGCAGAGGCAGGCGGATTTCTGAGTTCGAGGCCAGCCTGGTCTACAAAGTGAGTTCCAGGACAGCCAGGGCTAAAGAGAAACCCTGTCTCGAAAAACCAAAAAAAAAAAAAAAAAAAAAAAAAGACAATTTGAGGAGGAGAGTTGTTAATCTTCAAATGTTTGCTAGAGTTCAGCAGTGAGGGTACCTGCTTTGGACTTCATTTTCTTAGTCAAAATTTCTAGTTTCACCAATGCTACCAATTTTTCAAAACCAAGCCAAGCTCCCCCATCCCAAATCTAAACTTCATTGACCTTTGCTATTTTTCTTTTTCTGGTCTGAAGGCCATTTGCTTCCAGTCTGTAGACCATTTACTTCTACACTGACATTCATCGCCATCTTCTGTTAATTCTGAGCTCATCTGTTCGTTTCACTTTTTGAAGTCTAAAGTCCGGGAGTTCACTTGAGAACTTTCTTCTTTCTTGGTGCAGCTATTTATCATGACACAATTCCTGGCTTGTGCTGCTTTTCTTGGATTCTGTAGAAATTTCAGTACGTTCTTACTTCACTAGTCTTGAGTATGTTTTGATTTCACCTTCGATTTGACCTTTGCCCTCTCTACATCAAAAACTGTGTGGTTCAATTTTTACAAAATATCTGAATTTTCTAATTCATCTTCAGTTATAATTTTTATTTATAATATTTGTTTAAAAGAGATTATTGAGGTGTTGTTAACCTTCATAGGTTTGTACAACCTTTTTTTTTTTTTTTTAGCAGCTTATATTACCTATTCTGGACAAAGCAACACATACATGTAAGATTGTTTAATCAGCTGCTGTTACATAGCATGTTCTACTGTATCCACTCTCTAATAAACACAGATGCAAACATTCTGTATATATATTAGAAACAAAAGCCAATGATACATAAAAAAGGATAAAAAATTACTAATTTTTTTCATGAATGGAAGGAGACTTATCATTCAGGAATCAATAATATGATACATTATTTTGCTTACTATTTGTATTATATAATCATCTCAGTAGATATAGAATTGATAAAATTAAACATCCATTCATTATAAAAATGTCAATAAACTGTGTATAAAAGTATTGCTTCTCAACATAATAAAGGCCACATCAACAATCTTAGTGCTAGCATCATGATGCAGCAAAGCTTACAGCTTCATGTCTTTGGTAAGGAGCAAGGCCAACATTCCTCTCTTATTACTTATGTTTAACAAACTACCAGACCCCTTACCACTGAAACTTGGTAGGAACAAGAAGCAAAAAAAGATGTTTTCCTTCTGTTTGCAACTGACGTGGCTCTATCGAAATGAAAATTAATATTCTATTAAAAGCTGTAAGAATTGATAAGTAGATTGATTAAAAATGCAAATGACAAAAATCAATGTACCATGGATTTCTACATACTAATAATGATTTATTTGACTGGAAATTAAGAAATAGTGTCAGTTTTGATTTATGAATCAATCAATCAATCAATCAATCAAGCCAATGAACAAACAATTGAAATACTCAGGGATACATTTAATCAACAAAGTGAAAGACTTCTATGCCTATAAGCTATGTAACATTACAGAAAGGAATTAAAGAAGACACAAATGAAGTTCTTGTATAAGCAATGTTGCTACGATGTCAATATTACCAAATGTAATCCATAGAATAACAGTTATTTTCCTCAAATTCTTAGTGGTATTGCTTACAGAAAGAGAGAAAAGTCTTCCTAAAATCACATTAAACCACAGAGACAGGTGAGCCAAGGCTACCCAGAAAAAAACAAAAAACACATCTGGGCGAATTATAATTCTTAATTTCAAACTATATTTAAAAGCAATAACAATTTTTAAAATACAGTAGAATAAAGATAGATATTATAGATGAGAGAATGGTGGATTGTAGGCATTAAAAGAAGATAGAATTGGGAGCTATTCCTCAACCGGTTTAAAGTTTAGTTCTATAAGATGCATAGGTTCAAGAGATCTGCTATTCAACACATCTATGTAGTTCCATGTTGCACACTTAAAAGTCTATCAAGTGCACTACACTGGCTCCTAGGACTTTGAAGAGAAAGTTGAGTGTGGCCTAGAAGCCTCCTCTCTGGGGACAAGCTCTCCTAGTACCTAAGGGAATGATGCAGGCTTCCAACGGAGAAAAGCAGTTAGTTAGTCTTACCATACTGTTTACAGAGACCACAACACTTACCAGGATGGCAAGACATATTGAAATGTCCAGTCGTGGTAGCTACTGGGGATAACCAACAGCCACCTACTTGAACTGAAGGTCTTCTCACTAGGAGAACATTCACCAGTCCGGTAAATCCGACTAAGTACCCATGACTGTGTAACCAAGGAGACTAGAGGAGAACCTGCCCATGCCTATTTCCTAAGCCAGAATCATGTGAAACTGCATAGTAAATATTATCTTAATCCTCAAGAATAAGTGTAGCTCTCATCAATGATCACAAAATCTTATTTTTGCAGTAGACAGAGATCATAACAGAAAGACACAACCAGTCAAAATGTAGAGAACAACTAAACACAAGTGTGAAACCTCAACTGATACACCAGTAACACAACCATGACACTGAAGGCTCAGAGAATACCGTAAAAGAGGTGAGCAGAAAGATTGTAAGAGCCAGAGGTTGAAGACATTTGCTGAGAAACAGTATCTTCTAGATGTGACCGGAAAGCTGTACCCATGAAATCTCAATGAAATGGGTTCCTAAATAAGACCTGAGAAATGACACTACCAGGTGACCTACAAACATTAATGGCAGAAATATCACCAGGCCTTACCCTTGGATGAAGAGCTATAGGCAATTAATGCTTGCTGATATCATTGGCGTCATCTGATCCAGGAGAAAGCCCCATGATAAGTAGGTGACCCAAAGAACAGGTTGTGTGTGTGTGTGAGTGTGTGTGTGTGTGTGTGTGTGTGTGTGTGTGTGCCTGAATTTGAGAGATAATGATGAACATAGGAAGAACTGGAGGAAGAAGGGAGATTATGTAAATAGACTCATTTAAAAAAATTTTTAAAAATTGTCAAGTGGGTAGATCTCATGTAAATAATACCAAGTGGGGAGTGTTGGGTGAAACAATCAAGCAAACAAACAGGACAGAAACAACCCCAAACAACTAAATTATTACAAAACAATAAAATACACAAGAATTTTGGAGGAAGCAGATATATTATCTTGTTGGAGGCTGTGGTATTACAAGCATATGAAAAGGGATAAGTTACTAGTCATAGACATTAAACACACAGGTTTTGAATATCAATTGTACTTCAACAAAGAGAGAAAGAGAGAGAGAGAGAGAGAGAGAGAGAGAGAGAGAGAGAATCAAGTTCATGTGTGTGTATGTGTGTGTATGTAGGGTTAGGTACACACACACACACCAGAATGATGTGAATGCTCTGATATTGGTATTTGTGTTTGTTTGTTTTTGAGTTTTTGCCAAGATTTTATGTTAAATTCTTGCATATCCTTGCTTAGTTTCTTTTAAATGCTGATATTAGACCCATGAGCCACAACACCTGGTTACTAATTCTGGATTAAAGTTAATTGCATTACACCTTAGACTAGTTAATTTAAATTTTTAAAGTTAAATTTATTTGTTTGTAAGTGGTGAAGTGGGAGGAAGTGTGAAGTCCAAGGGATAAGTTGCAGGATTTGACCAAGTGCTTTTGCACCTCTCAGGCCTTGGGGTTGGTCCTTGGTCCTCAGGTTGACTGAGAACGCCACTAGCCACTGAGATATCTCAACATCTCAGACTGTGTGTATCTTTACACACTATCAGTGTAATTTTGTTTATTTTTGTTTGCATATATATATATATATATATGTATTATGTATATATATATATATATATATATATATATATAAAATATATATACATTATGACTTGTATTAAATGATGACATAGAGATATTTTCCATGTTTTATCATTTAGAAGTTCATATGTAAATTTATAAGTATGTGACTACTGTGCATAAAGAATTTTAAGATCTAGGAATAAAACTGTATGATAGGCTAGTCACTTTATTTGCTGCCTACTTTTTAAAATTTAAATAACCACTCAGCTTTAGAATGAGAGTGAGATTTCCATTTCCCATCAAATAATTCAAAGTTTGATACTTTATATTACACTGTACTCCAGTGTCATGTAAACTTTTAACTAGAACATATGCAAGGCCCTGGCTTCAGTCAACGGTATTATGAAATAGACTAGATATATACACATAACGTTTAACTGAGGAAGTAACATATAAATTATGATGAGATGTTTATTTGATTTATGGTTTATTTGGGTCTTTGTTAACAAAAGCAAGAAAAACAGTTATTTTGCAAGCTAAACTCCAATAATGAGGCCATCTAAAGCCTTTCAAAACACCAGGGAACCACAGAAAGTCAATGTCACAACTGCCTGCCCTGTCTCCATCTTCAATATTGTGCTTCAAAGAACATTCATTGGTGACTTCTGCATTTGAGGTCATGGGTATGCAAATGGTATTTTCTAATGTGTAAGTATAAAATCCAATTGACATAATGTCAAGTTGATACATCTAGAAGGGAAAGCGTTTACTGGATGTATAAAATAACAAAGAGGGTTTGAGTCATTTAAATTCTAAGTGATTTTAGAAATCAGTTGAAAATGCTTTTTTAAACCTTCGTGATAAAATTTAAAACATAACCACATTTTTATTGCATATAACATTTTTGAAAATATGCCCTTGGAATGGGATAAGCCCTGGACTAATTTTCCCTCATTTTAAAAAGTAATATTTTCCCAGGCTATTGTATATGAGTTATTTAATCCATGCTTCCACAGGATGATTGCTACCCTGACCAAAAAATGCATGAGGGCTATTGAAAGTCTTTGTCAAATAAAGCCTTGTGTTTTCATGACCAGTGCTCCCTACTGGAGTGAGGGGATTTGAATTGCAGGGAAATCGTGCTAGTGTATGGTTCTCTAACACACATTTATCTTAAAACAGCAAAAAGCTACCAAGACTGCAAATTTCATTAAATGACAGTATTTCTGCCCCTACTTTTCACCAATAGTTCCATTTCTAGTTATATAGGGGTGGGAACTAGTGAGGTTTGGAATGCTTCCCTCAGCCTCTTGTGTGTGTGTGTGTGTGTGTGTGTGTGTGTGTGTGTGTGTGTATACGTGTGTGATAAATTTACACTTAAAGATTGAACAAAATTGCCAACAATGTTGATTATGTAAAAACTTCATCCAAAGTGGTCTCTGGCCTTTTCATTGTTCCCAGGGTAAAAGTACAATGTTCTGGATGCCTGGAAGCACCTGATACTTGGACCGGGATAATAAGTCTCCTGGGCAGAGTTTCCATGGATTCATCTTTGTCCCCAGTGCCTACTTTGTAGAACCTTGGCCCTTGTAAGTAGAGTTCTTTGTGCTGCCCAGAGAGCCATGAAGAGGACAACATAGAATGAGGACATTGGCATAGCAAATAATTTATGCTGAGTCACACATTGCTTTTAGGGCTAAGGGCAGGCAAAAGAAAACATAACCAGGAGGGCCTACAATGAGTTTTACTTTCTTGTCAGCGCACCCTGGCAGCTCCACTGTTGAACTGAACTGCGGAAGAGAAAATTCATGGAAATACTTTAAGTAGATTGCGAGGTGGGATCAAAAGAATGGTTTTTTAAAAGAAGATTATGTTAAGAACCTAGTGCATTTCATGACTGTGGGGCTTTCATCTCTGAGTATTAGAGGACACAGTAACACGGATCTTTCTGGAAGGGAATCAAAGGGCTGACTTGGTTCAGAGTCATTACCAACTATGTACTCTACTGCAGGTCTAGACTCCTAATTTTATACCCAGTACAGAAATCAAAGAAGGAAAGGGCTGTCTGGAAAGTTTATGTGCAAGTGGAGAAGTAACTGGGTGTGGTCATGACTCTCAGTAGAGATTCTAAGTCCTGTATCTGCCCTTTATTAAGTGGCTACAGTGTTCCTTCAACTCCAGACTTCCGCACTTGCACCTCCCATCTCTTTTACACTTTCTAATCTCCCAACTCCTTCTCTTTTCCACTCAGTCCATCTCTTACACACAAGTCCTTCTCTTTTCCACTCAGTCCATCTCTTACACACAACTCCTTCTCTTTTCCATTCAGTCCATCTCTTACACACAAGTCCTTCTCTTTTCCACTCAGTCCATCTCTCACACACAGTCCTCTGGTTTACCTTGGTGCTGACCCTCTAACAAATATTATACCATAGCCCTGTACTTCCAATCAGACACCAATTTCACAGTAAATGCAGCAATACCTGCCTACTCCTGGCTGTTGCTTCTCTGCCTCCTCCCTGGAGGTACTAATGTCTTCAAAGCAAACAATGGTATCTTTCTAGTATACAGTATTGCTTCTTTGTTGTTATTAAGTCAATATATGGCTATCCATGGAAAATGGGAAGACTTTTAAGCAAGACGGGCTATGTTTTGAGATATTCATACTATAGAATTTGATATTCACTAATACTTCAGGATTAAGATAATATGTATACTTAAAAATAAGCTAACAAAGGAGTTCATACATGTGATTGATGGGGGGCTGGAATGGAATGATCACATGGAGATGGGCAGGGAAATTGAAGACAAGGGAGAAAATACCAGGACAGCTAAAATTAAGGGCCTTTTGAGGGATAGCGTTTTTACCCTCCCTCCCAATAGAGTAGAAGCTTCATAGAGATAGATCTATCTATCTAACTCTCTATCTCTCTATCTCTCTATCTCTCTATGTATCTATCTATCTCTCTATCTATCTATCTATCCATCTATCTATCTATCTATCATCTATCTGTCTATCTATCATCTATCTGTCTATCTAACAATATCTATATATTTATATTACATATATGTACATAGATATAAAACAATCTTGTCTATACATAAAATAATGACAGAGAAAGCCCAATTGGGCCTTTCTTGTTACCAAATGAAGCTTCAGTACCAGGAATGGGTTACATCTAATTAATTATTGGTTGAAGGGTTCCAGTGAGAACCCCCAAACAACCCAGGCTTTTGACAAAGACTATAGGTTACCCTTCATAAGCTAACAGCATGTCGTCATTGCTGAAAACACCTACACAACTCATTAAACATTAAAAAGTCTAGTGGGTACCTACACAAAGCATTCACACTTATGTGATAGTGACTCAGGTACACAAAGGTACTCTGCATACTTCCAAAGGAGAAACAAACATCAACCCAGCCACAAATTCTTCCATCAATCTATAATGGTTTTTCTGCTTACAACATAGGCCAGAGTAATGGTGGCACAAATCAACTAATATCTGGTTTGACTGAAGGGCTCATTCCATTTCATAGAACCCATACCCAACACTCCTTGGGTGATCAAGAACCTGAGACTAGTTAGCCTACTAACCTAGTATAAAACCTATAGTACTGTTATAAAAAACAAACAAACAAACAAACAAACAAACAGGTAATAATTAAATGACTCCTAAGCACATTCTTCTATACTCATAGATCAGTGCCTTGCTCAACCATTAACAGAGAAGCTTCCTCCAGCAGCAGATGTGAACAAATACAGACATTAGAGTGAGAGTTCTTAGAAGACTGACTTCAATTGGATGTCTCTATCAAATCCCTCCCTCTCTAGACTCATAATACCCCATGGAAGAGTAGGAAGAAAGAGTGTAAGAGCCAGAAGGAATGAAGGACACCAAGAAGACAAGGCCTTTAAATAAATATGTTCACAGCTCAAGGGAGTTTGCAGAGACCAAGACAGCATACTCAGAGCTTGCACAGGTCTACACTAGTTGGAGTCCTAGAGCTAAAAGATGTGGACTCAGCCAGCATTACTGACTGGAAAGCTATCTCTAATTGACAACCACTTGCACATAAAAAGTTAGTGCTGACCAGTTCGATTGGGAAAACAAGCTACTCGTATGTGTAGGCCGCATGCCCCTCAGTAGATGAACAACAGAAGAAAAACTCAACACCATCACTGTAGGTTTCGTGTTTCATGGTATTGTGTCAGGGTTATTCACTTTTTTATTTTATGGTATTTTAATTTATTTATATTTTTTTCTTCTCCCTTTTTACCCTATAGGCCCTTTGCATATATATTATAGCTTCGAATTTAGTGTTTTACGTGATTCTTGAGTATGTGAATAAACTATTTCTTGGGCTCTTTTCTTTCTGTTTATCATGTCCAATTTTGGTGTGGTAGTATTGGTTCATTTTATTATATTTTATTTTGTTATTATCCCACAGAGACTATTTGATTTCTACTGAGAGACAAAAAAGTGGTGAGTCTGGAAAGGTGGAGAGAAGGGGGTCAGCTAAAAGTAGAGGGTATGGAAACTGTCCTCAGGGTATCTTATGCGAGGAAAACTTTATTTCCAATAAAAGGAAGAAAATCCATACATCCATAGATTTACTTGTACAATATCATTGGATCTTTCACTAGAACTCAAATCAGAGATTTCACTTTCATTTTTAGTTTCTTTTCTATGTCAGTTATGTAAGTATACACACACACACACACACACACACACAGAGTACATACAATATCTCTAGAAGAAAAGATGCTCAATAGAGTATATAATAAACAGTGAATTTCCTTAGGTGAGGATATTGCAAGAAGAAAAATAATAAATCATAACTAATGTTGAAGAAATGTTCCATTATGTAAAATATCTACAAAAACACTTGGAAAAGTTAATCTGTATAAAATATCCTAGCTATATAATTTTCTCAAGGTAATTAGATTTTTGAATGTCTTGAAATACTTGAATATTTGGTAGAAAGTTTATTGATTGTACCTATTAGTACCTTTAAATTGTGTGTGTTTGTATGTGTGTGTGAATGGTATAACAATTCACAAGTATCTCATTGAATTACTTTTCTGAACCCACTCAAAACAATTCCTGTAAGTATTTCTGCTTCAGAAAACCCAGCCAGGTTCACTTAGAAGTTTTGGATTCTGAAGCTTTAGAAACAGGAAAGGCGCTGCTTCTAGGAGGTAGATATATACATTTGTATTCTAGGCCAGGGTACTTCTTTATCACCTCTGTTGAACTTGCAGATAAAACCCCAGATACAGCCTCCTGATTGTCAAAGCACATTAGCAATTGAGCTCTGTGCTGAATAATTTTCTTTAAGCCAGGCAAACTTGAAGAAAGAACAAAGGGCATGTGGAAGTCAGACACAAAGCTTCCCAAAACACGAAGCCAGACAGATTTTCAATAATTTAAATGGCCAATTTGGACAAAATTTTATATTAGTTAAATCCTCTGATTGTTCATTATAATCTTTAATCAAATCATAAGTCATCCTAAAAAGGATTACAACATATGCCACATGCTTTATTCTAAGTTATAAATGTATAATTTCCAGTTAATTTAAAAAACTCTCTACATAGAAGGCTATTCATCATTGAAATTTCAAAGCTGAGTTAACTAAATATGCTTAGGCACAGAAAGAACAAAGGGATTCAGTGAAGAGCCAAATGTGAGCAAACGGAGAGGAGACAGCTTGTCCTTGTAGGGTCAGGGTGATGCTCCAGTCATGTCCTTGTAGGTTCAGGGTAATGCTCTAGTCATGTCCTTGTAGGGTCAGGGAGATGTTCTAGTCATGACCTTGTAGTGTCAGGGTGATGTTCTAGTCATGCCCTTGTAGGGTCAGGGAGATGTTCTAGTCATGACCTTGTAGGGTCAGGGTGATGTTCTAGTCATGCCCTTGTAGGGTCAGGGTGATGCTCCAATCATGTCTTTGTAGGGTCAGGGTGATGTTCTAGTCATGACCTTGTAGAGTCAGGGTGATGTTCTAGTCAAGTCCTTGTAGGGTCAGGGTGATGCTCTAGCCATGTCCTTGTAGGGTCAGTGTGATATTCTAGTCATGTCCTTGTAGGGTCAGGGTGATGCTCCAGTCTTGCACTTTGTATCACTCTCAGTGAAACACCATTAAGAGGTCACAGTGCTGAGCTCTTCTGAGCCCAGAGATGATCTCAGCATTTTTCTGAGTACAGAGCTGCAGATAGCCATGGTCATCCTGCTGGGCAGGTGAAACTGAACTCTGCCTCTGTTTTACACTACCTTAATAATTCTGCTGGAGTGATTTCTTAGTAAGGTCAGAGCAGAATTACAGACTTGTTGGAAAGGGATTTCAAGGTTGTCTGGCTTAAATATCTTCAGCAGAATTACCCATAAACTCACAGTCTCTGCCTAAAACTTTTGGACCAGCGACCCTTCTCAGCCACCCCAACATCACCTTGGGATAACTCTTAGAAATGTTACAAAAATTTCCCTTGTATTCACCTAAGTCATGATTTTCCATAAAGTCTTCACATGGTACGTTTAAATGCTCTAACAAGGATACACTTCAGTTTTTTCAAAAGGACTTCGCTCATATTTTTCCCTCATCTTCGTTTTGACAAAAATAGATTCAGATGCTTCAAATCTACTTTGTATAGCGGAGTTCCTAGGCCCTTTCATGGAAGTGGACAATTATTCTTTTTAATTATAAGCTATAATTAATATTTTAATTAGAACAGTTTCTGATAGAATTCATTTCTCAGCAGTATAAAAAAGTAAAAAATAAAGACTGTATGATCTGAACTCTTTATATTTAGAGAAACCCATCGCTCTCACATTTTTAGAAATTTTAAATTAAATTATGGTTTATTCAATTTTGTCAATTCAATGCTCTATTTGTCTGTCTCTATGTCCCTGTCTCTGTCCTTGCCCACTCTATCTCTCTGGCTGTGTCTGTCTCTGCCTGTCTCTGTCTCCCTGTCTGTCTGTCTCTCTGTATCTTGCTGTCTCCTTAACTGTCACTCTTTGTGGGCCTCTGTGTGTGTGTGTCTGTCTCTCTGTCCCTGTCTCCATCTCTCTCTCCATCTGTCTCTGTCTCTGTCTCTGCCTGTCTCTCTGTCTCTGTCTGTCTGTCTGTCTCTCTCTGAATAATGTCTAGCTGTGGGTCTCTGCATCTGCTCTCATCTGCTCTCTGAGGCAGAGGCCTCACCTTTTAGCTTAGGATGCTCTGTAACTCATTCCATAGCTCCAGATGACCTTAAACCCATGGCAATCCACCTGCCTTGGCCTCTTAGCGAGAGGATTATAGACATGAGCCAGGTTGAATAACCCTCTTTTTAAAATGGCTTATGAGGCAGTACTACTGGGGGAAACATCAATATGTACCATTTCTCCGTGAACTAGTGCTAGAACTGGGTTAAAAACATGTGCATTAGTTACTTTTCTGTAACCGTGATAAAACATCATGTCCAAGGAAACTTATAAAAAGAAGGGTTTATTTTAGTTTACTGTTCTACAAGTAAGTGCCCATCATGGCAGGAAGACATGGCCGCAAGCAGCATGCTCGACAGCAGGAGCAGAGCTAAGGGCTCACATCATCAACCACAAACACAAAGCAGGGGTGTGGGGGACTTAAAATGGAAAAGTGACACACTGCTTCCAACAAAGCCACATCTCCAAAGCCTCTTCAAAAGGTGACACTAACCAAGGTGACACTAACCAAGGTGACACTAACCAAGGTGACACTAACCAAGGTGACACTAACCAAGAACCAAGTATTTAAATACCTGAGACTATGAGGGACATCTCACTCAAGTCACCACAGTATGTCGCTCTTATTTTATACATTGAAACCTAACTATGTGTAAACTCAATCTTTCACCAAGGCTAGAAAGTCAAGCAGATTTGGTCAAGTCTGTGTTATCCCCTTTGACTGATGTCTACTGTTGAAGAACGCTGCTACTCATGTTACTCAGCCACAAAAAGATTATCAATTTTTATTAGATGATATGAAATCAGAGACGTATGGAGCCAAGTGTGCTTATCCATGAGTTGACACATCCATTCTGCAGGACCCTCCTTAGCTATTTTGGAGGTATGCCAACAGCATCAGCTGCACATGCTTGTCTCATCTTCTCAGGAATCTTGGGTGACTATGTTTGCTTCTGCAAGGTCTCTGACCACTCAACAGTCAAGTAAAACAGCTGAACCTTGGTTCTAAAATCCTGGGACATAGGAATATCTCTAGTTGCTAATTTGCAATGTAAGTAGTTATGATTTATTGTACATTCGCTCCCATATCTACTTTAATACTAAGTGACCTGTGGATTGAAGTGAAGGACCTTGTTCATTTAAGAGGAATTTATCAACTATGTGTACTATTTTTTAGTCACAAAGTCCAATGACTTAATTTATTATTATATCACTAGAAGTGATAGCTCCTTAATTTACATGAGAATTTAAATGACTTCAGAGGCGAAGAAAATCAATAGAATTCATGTTCCAGTGATCACTAATACAACCAGAAATGGACTCACTGGAAACAATAACATTGTCCATTGAATTTCCCACAAGGTTCCAGCTAGAACATACTTAAAAATATTCAACATTGTCTGTCCAAAATGGCTTTTCCAGAAAAATAATCAGTACTGATGTCCAGATACAGACTTTTTACACACACATTACAAAACAGTGGTAGTAAAGTTCAGTAATGGATCCATCATAGAAGGGAGGGATGGAGAAATATCCCATTCCGGCTGAGTTCTGGACATGCAGTGCCCGGCACTAGAGCAGGGACATTTTGCAGGCCTCTTGTATATGGCTTTTCCAGTTCTCTTAGAGATTCAAGCACTGACCCAGAAAGGTCACAATTGTTCTTAGAAGGGACTAAACCTGAGGATGCTCCTATGGTTGACTGTGGGATGCTAGAAATACTTTAACTCACACCCGTTGCTTCTGCATGCCTAAACTTACGTGCTGGAAAACATGGAGTAGGTATTATATTGCTCTATTAATTTTTCTTATCTAAGGAAACAGCAGATCATTGTAAAAGTACACCCGAGATATACATATTTATGATTGAGAAAGCGGAACAATCATGGCTATTACCCTTGAAATTATTCTTTCTAGCAAATGTGGTGATGTAACATTAAGGAACATAGCTATAAACATTTATACAGCTATGAACAGCATGGGGTGAATAACTGGATAATAAGCCTGTGCAATTCAATTTAAAAAATATAATTACATGATAAGGCCATGAATATCTACAATGGGTACAATAATATATATTTATTTTACTGAAGTATTTGATGTAGTGCCTCATAAAATTTATTTCACAAAATTAACTTATACTGTCTATTTTAATGTACTGAGCATCGTCTGAGAAATCAGTCTTGATCGTGTGTGGGAAGTAAGATTAAGAGCAGATAACAAAAGCTTAAATATATGACAGGGGACTATATTTTGAAAAATCTAATCAAGTATCTCAACCATTCAGCTTTGTTTAATCTTTTGCTGATTTGTGGGGATATAGGGGTAGTGGATGCATGGTGTCTAGGAAGAGCAAAGGATGCTCACACACTTCCAGTATGGACGCTGCTTGCCTTAGAGTAGGCACTCAGTAGATACCAAATAGATCATTAGTAAAGCTTCAGAGATGCTGTGTATCATAATTTCTACTGCACAGAGGAGAACTGAGACAGTGAGTTTCAATTATTCACTCAAACCTTCAAGCCCAGTGAGAGTTGGTGCCAGAATCACACCACAGATTTCTTAACTCAAGACAAGTACTAACATTTTTCAGTAGTTCAAATTTAGGGGTCCTGGCTAAAATATAGTCATAGGTTAATTAACAAGGGGCCTATGCTTTGAGAACAGTGTCGTTTCTGTTATAGTCTGAATTTCACAGTGTATTCTAATACAGACCAGACAGTAACTGTCAGGGGAGAACAAGCCCCTCTTGATGCAGCAGGCATTAGGTATTTGAGGTCGCTGCTGAACTAACATCATGTGTTAGTTTTCCGTAACTATGACAAATACCGCACAGGGAAGGTTTGCTGTGCCTCGCAGGTGAGGTGTGTTCTGTGCATGGGTTTCAGTTCATTTGTCCTGGCGCTTTGAGCTTGTGTTATGGAAGCTCATGGTAGAAGAAAGATGTTTATGTCCAAGAAGTCTCACTTGATCTCACCACTTACAGCTTCCATGGTGTCCCAGCGGCACCACAGTCTGATGACCACATCTTTACCACCCGGGCATCCTGGAGGCCACTTACAAAGCACAACACAGGCTAGGGTGCATTGTAGAGCTTTAAAATACATTGCATTTACTTTTAATTACGTGGTTCTGTCTTTGCTGGGCTATGTTCATGTGAATCCAGTTGTCTGTATAGGGCAGAAAAGAGAAATAGTATTGGTTCCCTTGGGGCTGGAGCTATAGGTGGTTGTAAGCTGCCTGACATGGTATTTTTGAAATCAAACTTGGATCCTATGAAAAAGTAGTACATGCTCTTACCTGCTGAGCCATCTCTCTAGTGTTTCATGTACATTTTTAAAAGTCAGAGGAAGATACTCTGAAGTAATAACAAAAAGTAGTGAATAGGAAATAAGTAATATAGCCACTTATGATCACCATGTGTCATTACATCATGTTCATGGTTGTGTGTGTGCTTGTGTAGGATTGACAGCAGAGTACATTTGTCTATCACAAGTACACGGATTCCATACTGCTTCAAAAGTGTAAGGTCTGCCATTGGCTGAAACATGCCTTCAACAGTGCACGGCTGGTAATCCAAACATTAGGGAACTCAAAGAAAGCTATCAGCAAATCACATGTTGGTGAATCATAGCACTGTTCATGTGGTTATTGGTAAGCAAGACATATATAATCTATGTGGTTTCAAGAGTAATAATGGCCTGCATCTTTTCTCTTCAGACCAAACACGTCTTCCCACTGAGCCATCAGACCTGCACAGAGATGCTCTCTGACCAGCAGCGACTGTTGATTTCATCTCTGTTCCCTGGATACATGCTCTTCAGCAGCGACTGTTGATTTCATCTCTGTTCCCTGGATACATGCTCTTCAAAGAACGGTTAGGACTCATGTTAATCCCCTGTCTCTCTGACAATGTTCTGTGACTGATCACATTGCCTTGGTTTCTGTTCTGTAAAATTTAGCTAATGATTAATCCTTTTCTCAGTGTTAATTGGAGTCGGGCAGGTAAAGGCATGAACAACCCGGCATGCATTTTATTAGTGTAGCACCTTTAAAGCCAAATGAAGATTTATCAGCGAGGAGACTAGCCTCCTAAGGGGGTCACAAATATCTAAAGTTGTAACGTTTCTAAAAACCAGCCATAATTATACTTCTATCTAGGTTTTCGTGAAAAGGCCAAAATTCTCTGATTCTTTCAATCTGGGAACTCTCAGATCATGGTGAAATATAAAATATATGCGGGGTACATGATATTCTTATAGATATCACTTAAAGAGTGCTTTGGTTAAGAGTTGATTAATATATTATGTTATTATCTTTTTGAATATAACTGACACTTTGTATAGTGGCAGAGACAAAGATAGGCATACCTATACTCATATAAGGTGGTGAGTATTAAATAAGGCAGATATTATCTCTCAGGTCTAGGTGCTTAGATCCAGCTATAAATGTGAGTGTTCGACAACAGAAGCAGAAAATGACTATCTGGGAAGGTTCTGGTAAGGCAGAGGGGCTTTGAAATTTTCTTTTAATGGCTTTGAAGTAAATGTGACTGGGGCTGCTTCCAGAATTTGAGACTAGCCCTGATCATTTGCACAAGGACATGATTCCCTGTTGAGACAAATACTAGAAAACACAGTTCAGTGGTTTGTGAGGATTCCTGGGGAAAATTCACAGCAAGCTTCTCTCTATGCAAAATCCTGACACTTCCCTGGGCCTGTCTCTAGGCTTTGCCCCTATGGAGGTAAGGAGGTGCCCTTGATCTAAGTGACTTTACGTTTCACAAGTGTATTGGAGAGGGTGACAGAGAACCACCAATGGTTGTAAATGGGGATTAAATGGGACAACAAAGCTAGTAAACATTTTATTGTTTTCCTCTAAAAGGCTGATGTGGCTAATTAAGTATGTATTAGATAGATGAAATGAAAATAGAGTAGCCATTTTGTGGTTGTAAGACATTTTGGAAGTAACTTACAATTTATTGTTTCCTCTTACACATGAGATAATATGGTCTAAAGTAGCTAAATCATTTGGCTGAGATAAACAGTAGTAGTCAGAGGTAAGACTGAGACCCATTGTCTTGATTATTGTCGACATGTTAACAAGACAATTCACCTCTCATTAAATGGCCAATGGTGGAGACATATAAAACGTAACACAAATTATTTAATTAAAGCACGTTCATGAACAACTTTATGATGGGGATATGTTCTGAGAAATGAGTGATGAGATGATTATGTCATTGTGTGAATATCAAGGGTATGTTCTCATAGACTAAGATCAACATGATTTCATTCAGTAGTAATAGGATCATACCCAATCATAATTGTACCTCTGCCATGCCCTTGGCCAAAGCCTTTGTATTTTATGATTAAATTCAGGTCTTTGTTGCACACATTAAATCAAATAAGAAACTGTTTCTAACTATGAAGACTAAGTACTCTTGAAAATAGGTAAAACATTTTCCCTGGATGAATTAGAATAAAATAGCATAACAATAGAAGTAAACTGTGGGTGAAATGCCAAGTTTCTTTCCTTCACATTTCTCTATACTAAAGCTAACCACTCCAGAGATAACCATTCCAAGATGGCCATCTTTGCTGGTAACACTGAGTAAGAATTGCACAGGATGAAAGAAGAACTCTGAAGGCTCAGCCTTTGAGGGAGGATGGACAGATGCTGTTTTATCTCCATTTGAAGTTGCTTCTCACAGTCCTCTTAAACATTTAATAGCACACCACACTGAAACTCAATGCAGACAAAGGGAGAAATAAAGAAAGACAATGGTGCACAAGACAATTTGTCCTGAGACTGTCTTTAAAACTTGCAACTTTAGTCTCAGAAAGTAGCATCTGATATTTTTGTTTCCTCGTTCTCTATGCCGTAGTGAGGCAGACCATACAGTAGAATACAAAAGCCATCCCCAGCCAGTGGCATCCCAGCTGTTAGTGGATGGAGTCTCCATTTGGATCACAAAGAGGTTCTAAATAAAGACTAGTGTGGTAATATCTTCCTAGGGCAGAGTCAAACATGCTTTATGTGCACAGAACACATGAGTCTCTGAGGAAAACTAGGAAAGGAGAAATTATTCTTCAGCTCCCATTCACAGTGGTCTGGGAAGCTGGAAGAGACAGCAGAGGTCCAAAAGTTAATACTTTCTAAGAATCCCTCCCTGGAGCAGTCAATCACAGCTATCCTTTAATATCCAACAGGGACTCATTTCAAGCCCCTGGTGGATACCCAAATTCACAGATGTTCAAGGCCCTTATACACATTGATGAGCTATTTGCATAAAATTTACACAGTGCCCTCAAGGACATCATGGCATCTCTTGGTTTCTGTAATTCCCAGTGTAGTAAAAACTCCACGTGAATCATGGTTTATGCCATTGCTTACAAGATAGCAAAGAAGAAACAAACAGACAAGAAAACAAACATAAGTGTTGGAGAAGATTCAATGCTTTAAAGTATTTTTTTTTTTACCAAAGTCTGACTGGCTGCAAACATATGAGTATACAGGACAGGTGTATGGGAAGATAACATCATTTGAAACAGCCCTGATAGCAACTACGTAACATATGTCCAGAATTTCCTAAGAACCATAAGGAACATCGTCATACATTCTAAATTTTCTTTGTAAATTTAACAAAACTTCACTAAAATAAGATTTAATGCCTATAGTTATAAAGTATTAGGTTGAAGATTTGCCTATGTTTCCATGTATCTCTGCTTATGCCTGTGAAGGTATTGAGTACTGAGTGCGATGTTTGGGTATCTAAGATTCAGACTGATGTGTGATAAGGACCAATTACCCACTTCATGATGTGTGATGAGGGCTAAATACCCACTGCATGATACTCGCCATTTCCCCTCAGTTTCCTCTGTTTCTCCCACCATTTGCCTCATTTTTGGACCCTGTATATGCTAACATAGTAGAAAATACATGCATACCACAGAAATGGAGTCTTAGTTACAGATCTAAAATCAAGTAAGATTTTTTTTTTAAGGAAGCGAAATTAAAACTAGATATTGAGAGGAAACAGTCCATGGAGCTATGAGGGTACACACGCAGGTCTAGACCAGAGGGGCAGCGCTTGCATGTCAAGCTCTGCAGCAGTTTGAGCAACAAATAAAAGAGAAAATAATTGTCATCGGAGAGTCCCCGGGTGTTAGGAAAGCAGACACATTTCTGACATGAGTGACCCCAGGTTGGGTAGGAGAGAAGATTTTTATACTAAATGTGGGAATGAGTTACAGTCTCCTCAATTGTACACTGGTGGGCTACTCATACTGCTGTAAAAGACTCAAGATCTGTGGGCCTCAAGCTGTGTCCAGAGAGCCTGATTCATGCTCCTTTTACCATCACTGAAGGTGATTGATTCCCTGACACCTGGTTCTTTTTCAAATTGGCAGGTGTCTAATAGGGGGCTTTGGGCCCTGAAGGGCACCCAACCTTCTCCCTATGGCCTCAGGACACTCTCCCTGCCGGACTCGCTAAGCTCTCAACTGTGCATCGCCAAGCAGGGTTCCTTTTAAGGACATAGGAGAAAGATAATGACTCAAGCAGGGTGCATCAGAGAGGCTGCAAAGTCACCCCGTAACATGCCATTCTCCTTTCAGGAGGGTCTTCCATGTGCATTGCCCAAGGCTCTCAGATCTGTGCATATTGGACCATGCAACCTCGATTCACCCTCTGCTAACCATGAGCTGGAAACACAAATACCTCCCTCTGCTTCTTGGGCAGGAGGGTTGTGAATATTTATGATAGTCACGATTCTGGCTCCCATGTCTGTCACTGTTGCTCAACTGCCGAAAGCCAGAGAGCAAATCACTGCAAATCTGGCCTTCAATATGGCAGACAACTGCTTTCCTGTCCTGTTTAATAAATCATGTTTCTTTCATATGAAAATGAACAGAGGCAAAGTGCTCCCTGTTTTATGGGACAGTGATTTCTGGTAGTAAGATGGGATAGAAACTGAACAACGGGGCTGTTAGAGGCCTGTTTACAGTAAGTCCTGCCTTGGATTTCAGAATGAATGTGTTAATCCAGGCTAATCTGCTTCAATCTTTGAAAACAATTACATTTATTTTACAACCCACCTGGCTCGCTGACTAGTATTATGAATATGCTCCATTGCTTACATATTTTTACTTTATTGTACCTGCAGGCAGAGGAAAAGCAAATAAAAAAGATAATAATAGCGAATTTGATTAAAGTTGCTCAATGCTATACGGAACGGTTTCTGATAGATCAAGCTCAATGTGTGAATTCTTAATCAGGTTTAGCAAATTATCTTTTTACAATATGAAAAAAAATACAATTCTGCTTGAGTGCTACAATGTCCAATTGCTTTCAACAGCTCTCTGCAAAGTGCAACTATCTTATTTTAATCAGAAAGTTTTCCAAGTTTTTTTTTTTAATTATCTGATATAAACACACCCAGGAAGCCATGCAATAATTATATGTACATTCCTAAATATTATCCTTTAATATCAGCGGTGGATTATTCCTGGGTAAGCGATGACCTCTTGGGCCTTAATTTCAATGCTTGATGTCTTTGCAGCACTCATCCTTGTTAGCTTTTGAGTTCTGCTTGGAGAGCAAATAAATTGGAATGTTTTATGACATAGAAAAGTTTTATCAATTCTTTGAACTATGGTGGCTCCTAGGGGCCACTGCATTTTCCCAGGTTCTAAATAACCTAAAATGACAAGGTGAATGATCAAGAAAACCTTTAATTAATTTGGATTCTGTATAATTTCATCTACTATGTTGCAGACAATGTGTGTGTATATATATATATATATATATATATATACACACACACACACACACACACACACACACATACACACACACACACACATACACATACATATATGGTTTAAGAGAATGATATTGACTGTTGGGGGAATACACTAAGGAGACTTATAATTCAAAACAGATCAGTATAAGCAGATCTGTAAGGTGGACATTTTTTTGTGTTGGCCATTCTTCATAGAAAACTCAAGGGTATTCTCACCTCCACCTTTGCATTGAAATGGTTTTCAATAATAGGCCCTAATTTTTCTTTTCTCTACAGTAAGTTGAAAATGTAGAAGGATATAGTATCTAGAACAAGGTGGGATGAGAACCAACAATGTGGTAGGCAGGTGTGAGTGAGCATCCTGTCTGGACTGAAAGATGCTGCGGTATCCTTAGTGTCACAGGTAGGAAAGAAGGTGGCAGTGGGCTGAATATGCGGTATCCTTAGTGTCACAGGTAGGAAAGAAGGTGGAGGTGGGCTGAATATTAATGTCTGCTCACAGTTCAGGTATTCACGCCACATGTCTGATGTAAAGGTGGGGCCTTAGAGAAAAGTAGGTCATGAGGGTGGAGCCCTTGCGAATGGATTAATGCCCTGATAAAAGAGACCTCTCTGCCGAAGCTTTGTGCTAGCTTTGCTACAGAGAAGACAGAGAGAAGATGCTTAGCTACCGCCCAGGAAACTGTTCCTCTCTAGACAACTAAAGGTATCAACACTCTAACGTTGGATCTTCTATCCCTTAGAACCTTGAGGAATTAATTTCTCTTATTTATTAGCCACCCAGGAATAGTACTTGTGCCATGACAGCTAAAGAATCTAAGAAAGAAACTGGGAAACCAGGATGTGCACCCGCGCTTGGGTTTCAATTCCCTTTTATACTGAATGCCTTTTCTCGCCTTCCTCGTTGGTCCCTATGAACTGGCTGTGACAGACAGTACTTTGAGGTTCAGAGAGACAGTGGCAATGAGAAGCATGAGAAGGGTATTTATTGCAGACTGTTGGAGAATAGAGGGGGCTTGCGGGGAAAACACATTTCCTTCTATGCACACGCTCTGGGGTATAATGAGCTTGGGAACAATACATGTTAATCCCAAACCAGAAATTGTTATTTTGCCTAAACAACAAGAGAGGGTGGTTCCTGGTTATAAGTGTGTTTGTGTGGGTAAATGAACAACATGTTAATGCTTAATCCTGGGATTAGCCTTCAAAGTTAAGAGGAGTAAGAGATTTTTGCCTTCAAAAAAAAAAAAAAAGTAAACAAAATGTAAATGTCTTTGTTGTTGTCTCATTTTAAAAACCTTTAATCAAGAGTACTCTCTAAGGTTGAGCCAAGAGTTCTGGCTAAACCTTGTGCTTAAAATTCTAAAGACATTTAGAGCATCAACGTTGGACAATAACATTGTGGTTGAAAGAATGTGGAGCAAGCTTTGGGGCAAGGAGCAAACTGGGCTTGTCTCCCTTTCATTCTGAACTTATCTGGAGCCCCTTGGCATGTGGCTTCACTTCCAGTTTCTGCTCCAAACTTCCAAAGTAAAAGGAGAAAATTCAACGCCCAGCAGCAAGGGTCGCAACTCAGCGAGACTATTTTTCCCAACTGTCACTCTCGTCATGGGCTCAGAGGTCACCAGTCACCTTAATCACTTGCATCCAGGGTGCTGAGTGTACGTGGTGTGTTTGTTTTCTTGTTTGAATCACCATGTCATGTAGACATATCAGGCCCCAGTCCCTGGACCAGATCCAATGTCTGTGCTGCACTGTATTTCTCAAACTATATTAGTGTGAGCTTTGAAATGATGTATAACCTATGACCCACTCAGAGACAACAGCCAGTGCCTGAGGTGATCAAGGGTCAATATGTAGAAACATCTTCATTTTTTTAAATCTAATTTCATTACATGTTCATTAACAAAAAGGAATTTATACGTTGTTTATGGCTTGGTGAAATGAAAGCCCAGAGCAGGAGCTGATGGGCTGCTATAACCATGGGTGGGAAAGCATCGAAAAATATTTTGTCCAAGATCTGCGCGTGTTAATAACAGACTGTGTGCCTATGGGCCTTACCTGCGCATGTTATTATTAAAAACACTTTGTGCCCACTGGCCTCCATGCTCCAGTACTGCCAGTCCCTAGGCCAGCACTGTCTGATTCCAGGTGTGGCTGGCTGGTTCTGTGGATCTATAGAGTCAGCCATCCAGACAAAAGGTCATCTGGAACTGCTCAGGGCATACAGGAATAGGGTATGTCACACACACACACACACACACACACACACACACACACACACACACACATATATATATATATATATATATATATATATATATATATATATATATATATATATATTTGCATATGAAAATGGTGTGCCAGATTCTGGCAGAGGTCTGGCTTTGCCTGCAACCATCTAGAACATATTTCATAATCCCCCAAACATGTAGTCCCAGGGAAGAACAATTGCTTAACTGTTAAGCTAGCTCCAGTAAATTCGAGAACATTAAGGTTTAACTGTTGAATGACTAGAGGCTTGAAGGAACCTTCTCTGGCAGACACAGAGAGGACAATTAAGCACCGAATTGGAAGACGAGTGACCTAACAAATCAGCATGTCATCCTGGTTATCTTACTTTAAGTATTTATGTCCCCAAAGCTGTACTAAATACAGTGGACAACTGAACACTGCTGTTGGATTTCTAAAGTGAGCTACATGGAATTGGGAGGACATCCTTCCTGCCTATCAGGAACTTGCTTCACTGCAAAGTGAACATTTTAAGAAATAGCTGTCTACAGTATTTTTCTCCTATTTAAAGACCAGTGCAACTCCTGCTAAGATTTGTTTGAGTTATTTATGATATAAATTAGACTTTACTTACAGGCCTGTGAGGTAGCTGTCATACTCTCTGCGGGTGTGTTCCAGACACTAAGTGAAGTTATAAAATTAACTTACTCTAACTTACTCTCTGGCTTTATCTACAGTACATTTGGAATCACGCCGGTCTCCGCTGAAGATCTATACAACTAAATGGTCTTCTGCCTTTTATCAGCTGTCCTGTTTAATTTCTTCTGGTCTTTGTGTGATTGAGACCATGTGCTCAGTTAGACACATTTGGTTTCTGTCAATTCTCTTTCATCCAGTAAGCCTGCTGCTTTTGAAGGTCACACATTCAAACATTTATTCGAAGAACCACCCCTGCACTGCACACAGGAAAAGCAGGCTAAGTATATGACATATTTCACATGGAAAGTTGCTAGTGAATGTGTTTCTTCTTTGAGTATAGGATTTGCTCTGCATTTGCCAGTGTTAGAAAATAAAATGTGGTCCTTTCCTTCATTGGACTTAATTTGTCGTTTTATGCTACTTAACATGTCATAGAAACTCATGAAACAGACACATTCCTGGATGGAGTCACAATGGCCAATATGGAGACACACAGAGTCTCAGAGAGTGGAGTTTTGTCTCAGAGACTGCGTTAGTTTACATTTTGTTGTTGTTTTGCTTTCATGGAGTTTTGTTTGTTTTTTCCCAGAGGGTTTCTCTCCCTGTAGCCCTGGCTGACCTAGAACTCACTTTGTAGAAAAGGCTAGCCTTGAACTCATAGATTTGTTTGATTCTACTCTAGAGAGCTAGGATTAAAGGTCTGGACCACCATTGTATGGGCAATTATATTAGTTTTAATGGACTTTGGACTTTCTGGTAAAATTAACAACAACAAAAAATCAATATTCTGGGTGTTTTTATCTTTCAATAGAACAAATTTGGATAAATATCTTTAAAAATACATTCTTGGAAACTACATTTTTTTTAAAAGAGAAATGAAAGTAGCAGAGAGATTGTTAAGGAGAAGAAGGGACCAGTGGTACTGGGATGGAGAAGAAGACCAAGAGAGGGTAAGCGGAGGGTGAGCATTATAAAACTACATTGTACACATGTATGTAAAAGTAAAACATCCATGGTTTTGTACAATTAGCATACACTAATAAAATTTAAAGGCAAAGTAAATACATGATTTGGCACATATATGTGAGCATGGTATGCATGGGTATGTATATGTATATATGTTCACATGTGTGTGTGTGTGTGTGTGTGTGTGTGTGTGTGTGGTATGTGAAGGTTTATATGAATGTGTAGTTATGCATGAGGAGTCCAGAGGTTGATGTTAGGTACCCTCCACAATTGCCATCCATTTTATTGAAGGAGTGTCTGTGAGTGACCTCTGAGCTCACCAGTTAAACTAGGACATGGTGCCAGCTTGCCTTGGCGATGCCCTGTCTCCTGGCTCAGAGTTCTACAGTTACAGGCAGGCCTTCATGTCTATCCGGCATTGACCCGAGTCCTAGGCACCTGAACTCTAGCCAATTTTTATGGTCAAGTACTTTAACCACCAAGCCATTTCCCTAGCCCTTTGAATAGAATTAAAAATCTCTTCTAGAACAAAGTATTAACTTTGCTCTAACAAACTGTATTATAGATGTAAATATGTGGGATTCCAGCAGAAAAGTGCATCTTTAGCAGTTGCTGAGAAAAACTTAGCATATTTTTCCAGTTTCTGAAATTTCAGGTACCATTAATGATCTCCCCCAGAACAGGCTGATGGCCTCTTTGATTCTATCTTATCAAGAATAAAGGCTTTGGATGAAAGTATGAAGAATTGCTGACTTAGAAGACATGTTTTATGTTTTAACTACTTGGCCACTTAAATTGGATTTAAGTGTTAGGGGAGAAATCATCATCACACTAATGGTTTTTCCAATATTGATCATTAGTACCTCTACTGAATTTTTCTCTAATTAAATATACATCTACTTCTCCCGAGAATAATTATAATAACTATAGGAGATTTGTTTATCTTAACAAGATTACATTGTTAAAATTTGATATGCTTCTTCCAGATTCTCAGATGCTGACTGCCTTTCCTAGCTCTCCATCCTTCAGGAATCCTTGGAGACTTAGCAGGAAGGACAAACTATCACTCTCAGGGACCAGTGAGTAAAGAAACATGATTATTCATTAACGTATTTTCAAAGTGACATTCTGCAAGTGTACTGAATTTGCTTGCATAATTTTTTTAACTATATAAACTCCTAAATAACAGACTGGTATGTGTCTAAGGCTGCATATTCATGCCAATGTCTAAGATAGTAGATTATCCTTAAACTCCCAAAGATCAACTATGGAAGAGGCATGTGGTCCAGGCTTTATCAACGGATGCACTGGACATCAGATCATCATTGTAAAAAAAAGTTTGTTGAGCTATTTTTCTCTTCCATTGCTACTTTCCAGTAAAGAAAGTAGGAGTCATATCGTGAATATTGCCAGTGGTCAAATGCTGATGTTCAGTGTGGAGAGTGCTTAGACACTTGCTTGGCAGAAACGAGAAACTATTATTTGTAAGCAATTCATTAAGATATTCAGTATATAGCAGAGGATGGCCTTGTCAGGCTTAGTTCTTCCTGGTGCCCTCGTGGGAGACAAACCTTAGTTCTGAAGACTAATTGTACCTATAGTAGATAATAATACGGAATGTGAAGGACATTCATCCTTTATGTTTTCAATGCAGAATGAATTTTGTAGTATATGTGTGTGTGTGTGTGTGTGCACATATACATGAGTGGGCATTCATGATGTGTGCATATGAAAGCAGTTAGTATCATCTGGCTTTCAGGATCACATTTCATTGAAGTTCTCTGAAACAGTATGGACAAGATGTCCTTACTTGAAAGTTGAAACCACTTCTCTATGATTGGCATTGACAGACAGATACAAGGCATTCCGAGGATTTCCCACAGGTCTCTGGACCACATGGTAAACAGGTTCTTATAAAGGGCAAGTCCACAGTGGCACCGTGGACTCTGTGAGCCACATGGAGGAGATAACCTCTTCTGAACGCTCTTATCTGAGAGGAAGGTTGGAAGGTCAGTCATATGCTTGTTGAGGTTTCAAACAGAAGGAAAGGACAACCCTGGGTCTCTGGGGATGCTGGTGGCTGGCTGCCAACAGTGTCAGAAGGCAGGATTATTTGAATCAGTGGTTATCAACTGTGACTCCTATCAGCCGCATCAGCAGCATCAAGTGCTTGTTAGAAAAGCAGGATCCCCACAACAGAGCTACTGAATTACAAGCTGAGGCCTCTGTGGTTTATCAAGTCCTCTACATTGCTCCACAGATCTAAGAGCCGCTCATCAAGCTTCACCTTTCAGCTTTTCTGGTGAGCCTGGGCTTTCTGAGTAGCAGCTGGCCATTTGTCATGAGAGTGGTTCTATCTAGAGCCATATGTTCTGCTAGCAGAACCAAGGAAGGAAGCTATGTTTGCGCTTAGACTGGTGCTGTGGGTTTCCATGTTCAGAGTAAAGTAGGCTACTGAGATATCTGAAATAGGGAACCCAGGCCACTCCTGTCAAAAGCCAGAATAGTAGCTGCTGAACATAGAAGAAGCTAGAAGTGGGTGTTACAAGGAGTTGCATTCTTTTATCTCTAGTAGGATGTCTGCGACGCTCTTATTTACCATTTTAACACAATATGTTCTGCTCAAATTTCCTTGAGGAAACAAATCTCATCTTTTGGGGAATCTTTAATTCCAGTACTATATTTAAAAATATATTTATTAAATTACCCAAGAGAACTATATAATTTTTAAAACATGGCCTGCTGAGTCTATGAAATAGAAAGTAACCTATGCTAACTTACTGGCTGAATATTCAGCGAGTTTGTTGTTCTTCCTGGAAAATGTGTCAATACACCTCATAATATCAATGCAGAATGCTGTCTTCCAATCCCAGGGTCCAAATGCCAATGTGAAAAACCTTACCATTAACAGCTCAAACTGGAATACCTTTGCAAACCAAAGGAGGCGATTTGTAATTATGATGCAAAAGAAGACTTGCTCTAGATTAGCTATACAGGGGTCATACTTAAACAATGATCTTGGATAATTATTTTGTTTTTCTTTTGAAGGTTTAATGAGAAACACTTAAAAGAATGTGGTTGAAAATTTAAAATAAAATGGAAACAACTACTACCTTTGTTCTTTTTGGTCAACTATCCTATAGTTTGGATGGTGGAGATGGGTCAGAAAAGAAGAAAGCTTGCTGTGCAAGCACAAGGACCTGAACCCCCTAAAAAAAGCTGGGTGCAGAAGCATGCACTGTATCCATAGTAGCATGGGAAGCAAAGACAGAAGGATCACTGGGGCTTTCTGGTGCTAACTTCCATCCAGGTTCAGAGAGAGACGGAGCCTGCCTAAGGGAATAAGAAAGAGAGTGGTTACCTAACATCCTCTTCTGGTCTTCACACAAGTGGGAGTGGGCTAGCACACCACACACACGTGTGTGAATATGTCACATACATACACCACACACACACACACACACACACACACACACACACACACACACACACAGATGTCTCCCCCCCACACACACACATATACATGCACACAGACACAAAACCATTATTTGTGAATGGTAACTATAGTCCCTATTGCATTTCAGAAACAGAGATATCTCTCCAATCCAGAGCCTTTAGAGACAGTTATCCATCCAAATTGCCCTTGGAATTAAAATAAAACTACCACGGGTTCCACTGACTTCCACTTTGGAATTCAGTATCTGGGTTGAAAAGCTCTGCTTCCGTTACATCCGCCCTGAGCATAGTTGGAGAGTTTAGCTGCTTCCATGACATCCACCCTGAGCGTAGTTGGAGAGTTTAGCTGCTTCCATGACATCTGCCCTGAGCGTAGTTGGAGAGTTAGCTACATTGAGCAGCAGAATCACCATGTGTCCGCACAGTTTCCTGCCCTTCTGTTGCTAAGATGTGGTGATCCTGTCAATGGCCCATGACAGTCGTTCTCTTCAAAAATGAAGCCACTGGTCTTAAGACCCTCTAAAAACCTTTCTGACATGCTTATTTGGCAGCAACTGAACACTGAGCAAATGGGAGATAAAGCCTCAGCTCTCTAAAGTGGTTGTCCATGTGGGGTGCCACATTAGAGAGGGTGGAGAAGGAGGGAAGGAGGAACAGGGGGTTTTCGCCTCCAGCTTCCTCAGTGGCCAGGGTAAGAATTTTAAGGAGGACCATTTACAGTTGGGCATTTAGGCTCTGACTCTGATAGATAAGACCCACAGAATTAATTTCATGCCTCACACAAAACCTAGGAGAATAAAGATCTGGTTTGGAAGAATATATGAATATATATATATATATATATATATATATATATATATATATATGTATATGTATATGTATATGTATATGTATATGTATATGTATATGTATATGTATATGTATATGTATATGTATATATATATCAGAAATGTGGATGTTTCAATGCAGGCTTACTGGCTAAACTGTGTGGAACAAACTGAAGGACATGCTGCTGAGAATTCTAGAGATGCAGAATTTTTAGCAAACTTTTAAAGTAGCTGCATCACCTTAGATATATATTCTAAGTGCAATTAATGGTTTTCCAGTTCTAAAGCATAAATCTGAATCTCCTCCATTGCATAAATACGTCAGCACCACAGCATACTCTGAGGGGGCTCATAACCTGGCCCTAACCATTCTCCTAATAGTTATGCTCCGAGGCTTCACTGTCTCCCTCATCTGTGGTCTGAACTCTGTGATAGAAGCTCAGTGAGATTTTTTTTTTAAAGCAGTACAAATATCTTCATTGCTCCATCACTTTGCCTTTCTACCCAATGCCGAGTGGTGCCAAGGTCTGCTTCCCAACTCAATATGTTACAATGTAGGGTTCAGCTCAAATATCACCACCCATGAAAATGTTTTTTTTTCTTTTTTTAACTTAATAAAGGTAATATTTACTTGTTGCACCTGTTTAAGCCACAGCCCTTTCATGTCACATATTTGGACGTTAGTATGATCATATGTTTCATAATTAACAATGTACACATCTTCTACCACACCAAATGGGAAATTTTGCGTGTAGAGGCTTTATTCTAGTTTTAGACACACTGCTATGTGTAGTGGGGCCTCTGCATACTTTATGTATTTATTCAATACTCTTGAATCACAAACCCTTTCATATAACTAATGGTATTAATTTTCATTTTCACAATAAATCTTTCATAAGAAATATGCACTTTAAACATCTACAAAATTAACTAGAAATTTATTTACACAGTCTGAAATACTATAGACTCAAGTCCTCTGCAGCAGATTTTAAATGGTGAGGCGACTAAACCTTGAACTTCTGTTTGATATTGGATTGGTTGGCATCTATGTAAAGTATACTGTTCTTCTTTTTAAAAGAACAATTATATCTTATAGATGAGAGCTTAGTAATTTCAAGCAATAACTGTTGACTAAGGGCAGCTTTTAAAACTATTTCTTTAAGTATAGTATCATGTTTAAGGTACAATATTTGAACATATCCAGCTATTTGAGGTTTATCAAACAAATATTTCCCTTTTTGAAGTGCTTATATCTTGGCAAACAAATAAATTCATATAATTTCCAGAGGAAAAAAAAACCCAGAATAACAACAGTGGTGCACATGCTTGCAGATAGATATGTGATTTTAAATCAGAGGCATATCCCATAGAGCACAATCATCTTCCCAAATGCTGGAACACCCTCATGTTTTAAACGGGGCTTGGGATGGCCTCTGTAAGTAAGATGCAAACATAGTGGATTTTCTGAGGGTCAGTGAAGTGATGGATAGGTTTAAAGAATCATGTTGTGTTAAGATCACAATGCATTTAAAAACTTGACACCTCAACCTTATTAGTCTACAAGAAGCATGGAAGTTTCAGCAAACCTATTCATCAAGGCCAAGCAGCTTATTAAAACCTTCTAATTATTAAGGCAGAGCAATCAATCTAGCAATATTCTATTACCTAGCTCCATGCCCTTGAGAAAACTTTGAGAAATTTGGGCTAAATTGAGAGTATATTGTGCCTACTTTGGTCAAAAGTTGATATGTGTTTGAAGTAAATATTTTTGGTTTTCTGTAATTGAAGATAATGCTACTTTTATGCTTGGTGTGGATTGCTCATGGGAGATCCTGATTTAGATTTGCCTGGTTTAGCTTTAAAACAGAAGGATGGGTTTATAAAACTACTAGATAGGTTATGAAAACCTCTGGTACTCCTTGCAAGGAGACTGATTCTCACTGAATGATACCATGCAGTAACTTCACTGGCAGAGGGACCTGGGCCTTTCATAAGCACTGAGCTTAGAACTATCTGCCATGAAGCCTAATACCCTACCCCTGAAAAGTGGCAGAGCTCTTGAACTCTTTCCAGCTTGTCTTCTCAAGTAGATGAGGAGACAGAAAAAAAATCATGTTGCAAGCAAGGTGCACATGTTTATAATCCCAGCACTTGGGAGCCTGAGGCAGGAGAATTGCATATTTAAGACCAGCCAGGAGCTTTACAGAAAGACCCCACCTGAAAAACAAAATGAAACAAACAAACAAACAAACAACCCAAACCAAAGCAAAACAGAAGCCAAAACAACATGCTGATTTCTGAAGATCAAAGTATGAACTCATCCCTGGATTCAGGTAAGCAAGTAGTCTGTGGTTATCAAGTCTGCTGATAGTTAAAAAACAAAAACCAAAACAAAAATAAACAGAACAACAACAGAAACCAAAAGGAAACTATTAGGAGTCTTAATATTGCTACTAATAATCTAATGATTTGATGATGACTACTATAGAACTGTCCAACATGGTAGTAGAAAACTTGAAACCATTCCAAGATGCCTATGGGGGTGAGGGGAACCCAGCAACAATACTAACAACACACAACGATGCTACTACTGACACTATTAGCAATATGTGAAGCCCTACCATGTAAAGGCACATGGCTTTATCCAATTTTCACAGTAATTTATGAAACAGGCAGTATTTAAAAATCCATAATATAGAAGATAAAAGAGAAGTATATGTTGTTGTTAACTAATTTATTCAGCAAATATGTATTTGGAATGTAAAATATAACAGAAATAGTTGCTGGGCATACAGATAATCAGATACAACACCTCCAAAACCACGAGACAGATCAAAAGTGCTCAAGGTAAAAAACGTGACAAAAAGATTAGAATTTCAACTATGAGAAACAAAGGAGAGATGTATTTGAACAGTCAGACTTGCAATAACCAAGTCTCAAGATGAAGCATTCTTGAGAAAGAAATTTTTGAATCAAACCTCAATAAATCCAAAGAAGCTAGCATGTGATATATGAAGAAAGAGCAGAAAACGTACAAGGATTTCACCTTTGACGACCTGATGTAAAGCCATTCCCTTCAAATTGAAACATTCCACCCTAGAGAGAGGCTTTTAAGATTCAGGGAGCTAACAAAACAGCCTGACAAGGCTGGCAGTCTCACAAAATGTGCAAGGCCCGCTAAGCACAATGACTTGCCAAGGTTATAAAGGCAGCAGACAATGTGGAGGAGGAGGAGGAGGAGGAGGAGGAGGAGGAGGAGGAGGAAGAGGAAGAGGAGGAGGAGGAGGAGGAGGAGGAGGAGGAGGAGGAGACTCTAGCTCGGAGTTGCCTGAGAGTTGGGTAGAGAGCTCACAGGTTGCAGCTTCTATGACTCATCACACATGGGCAAGTTGGGGAAGGTGGTGGGTGGGCCTTTTGGTGTGCAGCTGAGAAGTTACCCATTCTTTGGTTCCCAACACTACACTCCTTTGGTATTGTTTCCTTGTTTAACCTTTGTTGCTTTATGTGGAATGAAATTTGTTATTTGTGGACAAACCCCCTGGGAAAAGCTATACAACAAAGATGGTGGTGAAAAACTACCTGGGGTTTGAATATCTGTGGAGAGAGGTCCCAAGACTCCAAGAAAGGAGTAGTCTTATAATTCCTTGCCTTGTTTGCTCAACCTGCCTAGCTGTTAAAGGGAAATAACGTATTTTTGTCCTGTTGCCACTGATGTCTCCAAAACATTTAAACCATTATTTCTTCAGTCAGTTGTCTACAATGAAGCCATCAGTCTATAATATAGATAACACTCTGCTAAGCCCGTTGGGAGAAGACGTGAAAAGCACAGGGTCAAGGTCTTTTTTTTTTAAGAAAGCAGTGGACAGAAGAAGGTAAGAATGCAGAGATTACAGAGACACAGGAGACAGTGCCCATGTTAGTTCAAACAAAAAAATAGTAGGCCAGCCATTGCAAAACAATGAAAATACCATGGTGCCCTGCATTGGGAAGGGGTGACATGGAAGCCAAATCATAATTCTAGCCTGCCTGTTAGCATCTGTATAATCTCTCCCTTCTCCTCATGACCAACAACTTGTTTCATGCTTGAGCCAGACCAGGTTGACATTAGTTGCCTTATTTCCTAAAAAGTTCTGGGTCTCTGAAGGAAACTGTCCTTTACATTTCATGGCACAGAGGTAACAGCTAATAAAGTTGAATTAAATTAATGAATTCTTTTAGAACCTGATTGGTAGTAGTAATGGCTGTGCATGTCTATAACAACAGCACTCAAGCCGCTGTTGTAGGAGGATCTCAAGTTCACACCCAATCTGGGCTATGTAGTAAAGATTGTTTTGTTTTGTTTTGGGTTTTGTTTAAAAAAATCAAAACCAGAAATAAAACCTAACCTCTGCCACTTGCACACACAAAGCTGCTGGATAAACAAATATCTCCTAGTGACAAACTAGTGACTGGCTCCTCTTCTTCCTATCATTTCCTTCCTTCCTTCCTTCCTTCCTTCCTTCCTTCCTTCCTTCCTTCCTTCCTTCCTTCCTTCCTTCCTTCCTTCCTTCCCTCCCTCCCTCCCGGTCAGGCTCTTCCTGTTTCCCAGCACTGACTTCACTTATCCTGGTTCCTATTCCTGTGCTTCCGGTGCAATGTAGAGATCAATGCCATTTCTTGACTGCTCTCCTTTCTTTGACAGGTCCTTTCATCCTCATGGCTCTTTCTAAGATTTCAGAACTCTATTGATAAACGTCATGCTTGCATGCAGCATTATATAGTCTTCCAGGAGAGGGCCCTTCATGTGTCTCTGAATTTAAAGGAGAAAAAAGTCACCATATTTTTTCCTTTCCAATCACCAAGAACTTGCATGCCTTGACCACGGCCCACAATTCCTGTGTCCTATGACCTTCCTACCAGGACTCTGAATGGTTGTAGCTATTTCATCTTTTATGTGTCTTTAGCCATCATAGATTAATAGATTTTGTTCAAAATGCAAACTCTTTTAACAAATAATTCTTAAAATACTTCTCAAAAAGTATTACTTTCCTTCATATTTAAGTAAGCTTCTGAAATAAATGTTTATTTAGAAAATGATTTCATTAAATGTCAGGATTATAGACCAACTGTGTGTCTGGAGTCAGATGCTGTGTGATTTGGGCAAACACTTACAGAGGCTCTAGAGTTATTGAGAATCCAATGAAGAAATGTTGGTAAACACAGTGTGATATAAGTGTGCAGAGTTGATATTTTACTGGCATCTGGCACAATAATTTAAAAAGGCTTTCAAGTAACCTAATTAAATCGGTCTGACAAAGACCATTTCCACCTTTCAGAATACTTCTTTGCTATAATGAGTATCCACAGTTAATGCACTGGCATGAGCCCAGAAACATTTTCAAATTCAAGTGGCATCACCTCGGTCTATATTATCCCTAAAACTACCCAATGATATTTGCTATGGCTGAGAAGATCACTGATAATTCTTTCATAGTTCTCTTCTTTTTCATGCCTCTTAGCTTTAGTCAGTGACAGAAGATCATGGAGAACAGCTGTAAATGAGAACCAGGAAGGATAATTGGCAGGAAGGTCAAAAGTCTTGACTGTGGCGTCATGTGTTTATTCTCTATCTGTGTTCAGCAAACGGTCTTCTGTTAAAGGATGAGATCACTTTTGATTACATTCATCTGCATCTCCAAACAGTGGGGGTGAGAATGAATTAAACTACTTCAGTGATATTTGATTTCTCGTTTGGCAGTTTGTAGAGGTTAGCATTTCCTTGTGTTTCTTCATTTTATTTTTCTTTAATGTTATCTAAAGGTAATAATGCATTTAAAAGCACCACTGCTAGGTCAAGGTGATCACATTTAGGTGCTCAGAATTAAAGAACTAAGAGGTATTCTAATTATAATTTTACAATCATTAGTACCATTGAGCTAATGAAGTACCATCAGTATTCATAAAACCTATAGTTTTCAATTATTCTCTCATTTTAAAGATACTTCTCAGAGAGGCCATCTTTGCTGTGGTGGTTGCTAATCATGGATACTATTTACTGAGTGCTTGCATTATACATTTTATGCACACTACTTTTGATCCTGAGAAGTAAAAGAGGCAGGCACCTTACAATCAATGAGACAAGACTCAGAAATGTTAGACAGCATGCCTAAGGGCATGCAGAACAAGTTTATTTAACTACAACCTCACTGAAAATGCAAACACTGAAAGGAACACAAATAAAGGAGAAATCTAGGAAGTGAAAAATGATATAACTCTAGGGAAGCTATCTTAGTAAAAATCCTCTGCTAAACACATGGAGGTGGGCTGTGCTAGCTGTCACCAGGGTCAGTGCAACCACAGACACTTGCTGTTTATGATAATTACATTGTTCACTAGACCTCACCTGACAGCACATTCTGCTGAGTCTGTTCTGAACAGCTCTTTGGTAGGGGCTGGGGTTGGGTGTAGGTTGACCAGGGTAGGATAGCGAAACACTTTCTACAGGGGGTGTTTACACAAGTTCAATAGGGCTCAGAACCCAGATGGTTCCTAAACAACCCCCTAATGTAGACAGCTGGTAAAACTCCAGAGTATATCTCTATAAAAGCAGATCTACAAAAGTTTAAAATAACCTACCTTGGCTGTCAGTGTTTCGATTGAGAAAAACATCTCAAAGCCAAGGAGTAAGAGAGGCAGCTGAGTAAAACATTCTATAAAGCCTTTTGATCAAGAACCAATAACATTGAGTTCATGTTTATGAGTATGGGTGGAATTTAAGCCACCTGTTCCTCAAGCCTGATTTTCTAGAGCAGTAGATGGTAGAGCTATGGGGGTGGACAGATCAGGTGCTTGGTAAACCTGGCATCTTACACAATGGTGCCCGACTGTAGGTATGGCCATGACTGCACTACAAGTCTCTTTGCTCCTCTGTGAACGGGGCAATGATTGCATCCGTTTCTTGCACTCTTAGGATGTTAGATAAACTAGTGCATGTAAAGAATTTATGGTTACTAATGCTGTTGGTGTTGTGTGCATCTTTTCTGAAACCCCAGGGCCCACAAGACACTTTGTCAAGAGGATATAATCATGGCTGTAGTAGGAACAATGCCTTAAGTCCTATGAATTTCTGGAAAATGCCCTCTGGCTTTTGGGGATCCCAATTTGGTACACAAAACGCAAGTGGCTTGTCTAAAGCCCACATCAGTTTTTGGTGTTCTTGCCAACTCTCCTTTAAATACTTTAACTCCACTCAAAGTAATTGATTGCTTACTGAGTCACACCAAACTCTAATTTTAGAAATAATTCTCCAAGTTATTTTTTTCTTGTTTTATTCTAACCCAGTTATCACAAAACACAGATGTTTTAGATAAATATTATATAATACCTGAAGGGTGAGCCCAAAATTATATCTGTAAACAGTCATCAGCACTATTTCACCTTTTTTTAAGTTGAAAAGAATTTATGTTTTAACTTCTAAGAAGCTAAATTACATAAATGTTAACAAAGCATTNTTATTTTTTTCTTGTTTTATTCTAACCCAGTTATCACAAAACACAGATGTTTTAGATAAATATTATATAATACCTGAAGGGTGAGCCCAAAATTATATCTGTAAACAGTCATCAGCACTATTTCACCTTTTTTTAAGTTGAAAAGAATTTATGTTTTAACTTCTAAGAAGCTAAATTACATAAATGTTAACAAAGCATTAACATTTGGGATGTGTACTTAACAAGCAATTTCCTATGTCCCAAAATATTTATTTTTGGTATTCTGCTTGCTTTTTATGGCCTATCTACTCTATTTGAAATCTGTTCAATTTACACAATCAGAAAATTCCTTTTCCATAATTGCTGTAATTATAGTCCTCCTCATATGCTCACACTTGTTCCTGACATTTCTGTAACAGGACAACATTTGTGAGGAAGTCCAGACACATCACAGGCATTTAGAAGACAATGAAAATGCTTCCTAGACACTGAAAATCATTTTATATAAACATCTACTCAGTTGCTATTCATAGTTAACATGCATTTCATTCATTTAATAGTTCGTTGTGGAGTTTCTTTGAGTTATTTTAATAAGAATACCTTAGTTTAGAAAAGTCCTACATGGTGTGTTGGGGGGAAAGGCCTGTTAATTTATTTAATTAAATGTGTCAAATTGAGTGACTCCCCTTTAGAGAGACCCATACACTTGCTCTTGGGTCTGTCTCCTCCAAAAACCACCCCCGTTATTCTTTATTTTTTTTAACCCTTGTTCCTATATCTGAATGAAAATATCTTTATTAGCATCCATCCAAAGTGTAAGAGTGACCAAGAGAGAAATTTTAACCAACAAGGGATGGAAGAGTCTCCAGATTGCCATTCATCTTGTAAGAAAGGGGGTTCGGAGTGACTCACGCTCATCTGGCCATATGCAAGTGTCGGAGGCAGAAGCCAAAGCTGAAAGAAATTGATTAGCCTGGAGAAATGGTTCAGTGTAGGAAAATGTGACTCATGTACAATCTAACACTTAGAGCAATGTAGGATTCCAATAAAGAAAACTGCAGCCAATCAAGATGGTAGAGCATCCATAAGGGAACACAACAAGCACAAAGTAACTCAATCACCAATGTTTATGAGATATTTTAAAAGACGGGACAAAAAAGATTCCAAGAAACTTTGAGACAGTATAATTGTCCCATATCCTACAACTCTAACGATAAAACAGACAGAGCACATATGCAGGAATTGCACTGTCAATATGCATCTTAAAGGTAATGACTGGCAATTCTAAAGTTCATAAACACATGATTTTACTGTTGGAAAAGGATGTTAGAAGTCAGAGGAATAGGTAAGGGAAAATGAATTTCTTAGTACTGAATCAGCATGGCTGTGAACTCACTGCTAAACACTCCAGATAAATGAGTTCATGGAAATCTATGTGTGGAGTGGTAAAGAAAAGTGTTTTCTAAGTGCGTGGAGAGGTTTTCACTTTAGTAGAGATGCCAGTGTCTTTACATTTTCCAATTAGAGGAATGAGGTGTTCATAGAGAAGGGGTTGATTCTAGGACTGGTGTAGGAAGAATGCCAAATGATCTTGAAATAGCTAACAATGGCACAGATGAGAAAATGGTTCCCGAGTATGGGAGTCTTGTCAAAGGATGTACTGTTAATTGTTAGGAACTAACTCAATGAATAAGAATGGGAAAGACATAAGCAATGTGATGAAGATTATTGGATCATAGCCACATGATACACATCTAGTAATCTGTAGTCATAGATACACAGAATGAAATAAATAAGGGATTAGTAGGGTAAAGGGGAGCCACGGGCATTTGGGAAGGACTAAAATTCTAATTAGTGCATGTACATAGAAGGAAAGAGGGAAATGCAATCTGTCTGTCAAACATTGTAATGGTAGCTGTGTCATTTTAATGGTATCCTTGTAGACGACCAATCAGAGACAAGCTGGGAAGAAGGAACACATTAGCCTGGACTTCAACCATCTCGTAGTTTTCGTCTGATTTGTGGTATGGTAGCTGAAAAACCTGGGTAATTTCTAAGGGGTAGAAGCTCATTTGACTCATCGTTCTGAAGGTTGGGAGTTGGAGGTTGCAGGGTGATAGCTGGTGGGGAGCTACTTTCTCTGCTCCTACAAGGCAGAGAGCATCAGGCTTAGGGTTTTTATTGCTGCATTGAAACACTATGACCAAAATAACTTGGGGAGAAAAGGGTTGATTTTTTTTTTTTTTTTACAATTGTACGTCACTGTTCATCATTGAAGGAAGGTTAGAGCAAAACTCAAGCAGCGCAGGAACCTGGAGGCAGGAGCTGATGCAGAGGCCATGGGGAAGTGCGGATTACTGGCTTGCTCCTCATGGCTTGCTCAGCCTGCTTTTTGTAACCAGCCCAGGGATGGAAACACCCGCAATAGGCTGGGTCCTTCCCCATCAGTCACTAATTAAGAAGATACCAAACAGGCTCGCCTACAGCCTGATCTTATAGAAATATTTTCTTATTTTCTTAATTGGGGTTCCAGTCTCTTAATGACTCTCGCTTGTATTGCATTGACATAAAACTAGCCAATACACTGTCAAGTGAGCAAAAGGGTGTTAAGGTGCTGAACAAACTCACTCTCATGACAATGCAAACCTCTGCCTCGTGACCTGAGCACCTCCAATGGAGAGCCTCATCTTCCAATCCTGAGGATGAAGTTCCAACTTTCTTGAAACTATGGCATTTCTTGAAAACATATCAGTAAGAGAAAGAAAAAAGTAGTGAAAGTAAAGAAAGCCCAGCAGATAAAAAAGAATGCCAGATGAATAAAATTTGAGAGAGATTCCTTAATGTGCGCGCATGTGTGTGTTGTGTAGTGATTGTCCAAGTCAAGGACACAGAAGAAAAGGAAAGTCAGAAACTGTCAGAGAACAGAGAAGACAAGGAAGCTACGGCATGAAGTCTGTGGAGTTAGATGCTAAAATATAAGAAAATATGCTGGGACGAACTGGAGGGATTAGAGCTGGGCAATGGGGAAGGGTTTCTTGTCAAAGTTAATCTGCAGGCTTCATTCATTGTGCCATGTTTATACATGTATGATTTTATATTAGAATCAAGTGAGAAAGAGATATTGAAACCTCTGCTCTTTTTTTGCAGTAATTGAATCAGTTTCAAATTGTTTAGAAGTAGATGTCAAAGAATTTGATTTCAGACACATCAAAAATTGTATAGCAACCATTTGGGAGGGTTAGTTCTTTTGCACATCCTTGGGATATAAATGCAATGTCTACATATTGAACCCCTGATAAGTTGGATCTTCTAATGTCAAATTTTATACAGATATAGGCTTGGCTAAATAGATCTTTAAATGATCATCAGAGAAGAAGCACGCGGTCAGAAGACTTTTTTAAGTGAAATAGAGAAATGCTCTATGTCAAAAATAATGACCCACTCAGATTAATTTGGAGATGGGGAAGTTGCTCTGTTGTTATAGCACTTGCTGTTCCATTAGATCACAAGGACCCAAGTAAGGCAGGGTACAGTAGTACACATCTGTCATTCTAGGGCTTACAGTGAGATGGAAGGCAGACATAGAGGCAGGGAGACCAGCTAGCCAAGTGTAGCCAGCTGTAAATGCCTAGATCCTGTGTCACACAAGGCAGGAAGGCGTGGCCAAGGCCCAACCCTTGAGAGGTCTTTTGACCTCCTCATGCATTTGGTGGGTTCTACTCACATGCACAAACATGGATTCATTTTTATAACTTGAAGCCGAAAAACATTAATTATGGTATTACATAGCGAATAAGAAGTATCCTTGAAAAAGCATAGTCTAAATTAAAAAATAAATGCCCTGGTGTCTGCTAGAAGGCAATGGCTTAATGGTTCGGTTCCTACCCTGTTAATTAGTATAGATGGTTGCAATTTTCCCATATAAACGGATACAGATTTATCAGGGAAGATCACATGACACTTGCTCATTGCCTCTTTAGCTCTCAAGTGCTTTTTCTTCTGCTGGATTAAGACATTTCAGTTTTAAAAAATTTGATTTTCATCCTGTAATCAATGTGTTGAATAAGGCTTAACTTCATCATGCAGCATTTTCAAACTATTCATTTCTGAATCTTGAAGGTGCTGGGATGTAACTCTGAATTAAATACTTACCATACATCTAAGAAGTTGATTTAAACAAATTTCTGATGCACAGGAACCCTCTGATAGCCAGGCATCGCAGGCCAAGAAGAACTGATACAAGGAACAGCAGAATTAGTAATTTTTTAAAAAGATCTACAATTATTTGTAGAAAAGTGGATTTCAACATCTAATTCCACACAGTTAATGTACCTAATAGCAACTTTATGAAATTTAATTAAAAGGAAATGGAATGGTATTTCAGCAATAAAGAGCCACGTTTTCAGTGCTACAAGGGCACTATTTTACTGTGTGAAATTTTGATCTTAGAAACGCAAACTCCCATGAGTGTTAGGAAACATGAATGTAAATCCTCACAACAAGGGCCGAGGACTGAATTCAGCCTCCGGCTCAACCTTTGCTCTGAGCCACATTCTGCGACCTCAAATTACCGTTCCCAGGTCCAGTCTTTCTTCTTCCTTTCTCCTGGCAGGCTTCCAAAGAGGGACAGGTGGTTTTAGGGCTTTTTTTGGGTTATAAGTCAACTAATATTTCATGGTTTTCACCTTTAATGGGCTAAACAGAAAGCACTTGACAAAAGTCACTCCCGAAGTTTTGAGAAATAATTTATACTCTAGGGTATTCTTAAATCGGTAAGTTGGCAATGTGAAATTCAAAAGGCGAGTGTAAGCAAGCAGCTGCTCCTTCGGAGGCTGCAAAAGCCGCATCGTGTATATTTGTCCTTCTCCTTAGGGGGCTCAGTATACAGAATCCAACGAATAGATTACATTGGTCCATGTGTGTTGAGCTTTCTTTGTGACAATTGGGCCACCAGGCATACAATGAAGTCCAGGGCCTCTTTACGATATGTAAAGACATGGGGCTTGATTCCTTTTGGGAATGATGTCTTTCTTCATAAAATTAACTTTCTTTTCATGCCTTAGTTTGAACTTAAGAATTTGGTGATGGCCAGAAATGAACAAAATAATTCAAAGCTGCCTGTACTGAAATAGGCAACAGCAATAGACATGAAGGTTCCTCTTAGGTTGGCTGCAAGTACGAAATGTCACTGTATGTAATAAAGAAGGGTGGCCGCGTGTGAACATGCACTGTGGGAAGCAGTTGGGAATGCCTCTGCTGAATCATTAGCTGAATGCAGCATTCTAGATGCATTTAATTAAAAAGGCTGAGAGTACGCACAGGCTTGTTCTGAGAGAGTGTATAATGAGCAATCTTTTAAGTGTTTACAATGGTGGTAAAGACAACACAATTTCTCAGAAAAAGAATGGTCAGGCACCTGTGTCATCCCAGGAGTGTGTGTGTGTGTGGGGGGGGGGGGACTCTGGGCACATCAGTAAGGTTTGATTCAGGAAGTTGGCCACTGAACCCTTCGGGCCTTCGATACCATCCAGTGATTCTTGCAATCCTGGCTTCTGCCTTAGGAACAGAAAGTGCCACCATTTTTATTATCCAATTGAGCATGACCATTCTTTGGTCTCATTGTCTCTCAATAAAACAAGCCCTACGCAGATTAGGAAAATCTATCATTTCCATTCCTGAAACTAGCTCCTCTATTTGCTAACAGCATCATCTTTCTCTGGAGTGCCTATCTCAGCCATCGCTGATGCGCTGCTCTCTTGCCTCCACATTTAGACTTTGCTGTCTATCTGGGAGTCTCACAGATTTCCCGTTGCTGCTCTACCATGATGGCTGCTCTCTGCCTCCTCCATGCCTCGTGTGATCACGTGGTGATGGATCTGATGCCACTGTCATTATTCTTGTCCATCTTAGTCTGTCCTTTACTTGGCTGTCAGATGGTGACTTTGATTCTGCCATTCCTTGGATAAAATAAAAGAGCCCTGTGGCTTGCCACTGACTTCAAGACAAAAGAAAGTACTTTGACTTGAAACCTTTATCATGGAATCCTAGCCATCCTGGTCTCCAAGGGCATCAACGCAGGATTACCCTTTTCAATTTGGTAGGTTTCTCCTAGGTTCCCAACCCTACTAAGCATATGTGTCAGGCCACTGTTTCCCCAGGCTGGTGTCCTTGACTGCTGTTTACCCAAGGCCAGAGCAGAGGCACTACCTTCAATGCTGGGAAGGAAGGGGCTTGCCTTCAAGGACCCAAGAAAAATCCAGTAACAGAAATAAGGAACATCTTATACAGTGCAATCTACCTTTCTCATCTTTTCCTTTCAATTCTTGTGAGTTATGGATGCTCTAACACATTTCCTTTTCCTCTAGACTTATCTCTTTGGTTGGCATACTGATGGTATCTGGCTAGCCCCACCCAGTCTTCACAGTAATAAGAGGAAGTTATTCTCCTATAATATGTGTTGATGTTGATGCAGATAAAGCAATTCGCAAAATTTAAACAGCAATATTTGAGTTGCATAGACTGTAAATGAGGTCACCAAGATTCAACCACACAGAGTGACATGAAGACGTGACCTCTCACCCAACCTTCACCCTCCTAATGCAACTCAGCTTTGAAAGCACAAATCCTATCTTTTTGGAAAAATCCTATCTTAAGATGAGGTTATATGGCCCCTTATCTGGTGTCTAGTGCACATGTAACTAGTAGATTAGCACAAAGGAAATTATCTGAGAAAGATAATTGGAAATAGAATTAGACATATGGAGACATTGAATTGAACCATGTCAAAAAAAAAAAAGGAATTTTAAGGATCTAAGCCACCATTATCAATAATAACCATTATCTACATACAATGGACATTCAAATGAAAGTATTACATTTCATACCTAAGTGTGCAAAGATGTATTTTCCATGTCTGCGTCAATAGGGAGACGGGGAAAATGATTTTAAAAAGATGTGGTTTCTCTGGTTCCTAAGACAAAATAGTCACATTTGAAACATTCAACAGCTATTTTTATTAAATATACACACATTTAAAAACTCGATTGATTCATCTCACTAGGCATACTTTAAAGTGACGCATGTAGCAAGTATGCTGTTGGTACTCTCCTGGACTACGGAAAATAGAGAGAATATTCCCATCATTGAAGAAGTGTTAATATTACACCCTCAATTTTTCCCAATACAAGTTATCAATCTATGTCTCTGGGCACTCATGCATTTCCTAAAACCATACTTGAAGTTATCTGGTATAGCAGCTATGGATCCATGTTCCGAACACAAATCTTACCACTGTAATTTACACGTTATGTGACTGCAGTTAGTCTATTTCATTTCTTTGGTCTTGGATTGAGCTTCTATCAAATGAAGTTTATAATCTTGGTTTCTTAATAGGGTTCTTTGTAGGGGATTAAAAAGTGAAATAATTCTGTTTCCTGATTACAGTGTCTAATACATATTAACTATTAATGTTTCCACATGATGTTCTCCAAATGGAATTCAGAATTAAGGAAGTGGATATGAAGTTTCTTAGAACTTCAAGGTGGATATGGACCCTGGCATGCTGCTGTGGTTGCAAGGAGACTGCAAGAAAAATGGGAATAACCTCTTATGGACAAGTTGAGGAAGCATATATCCGAAAACAAAACATATGCAGTACAATATGATACAGATGTTCAGTTGTGCCACTAGGGACTTCTCAAATATTTAAAATTCAGCTATGAGATTCAGCCTAAAGCCCTGTCTTTGGTCAAATACAGGAGTATAGGGAAATTATTCAGAAGGAGCTCTCTCACGATTATTTGTGATTTGAACTCTCCAACAGGTTGGACCATATGCCTTGGTTTTGGCCTAGAGAATAAATTTTTGTAACTACATTCCATTCATAGGAGTTTGGAACATCAGACCATATCAAAGACAGGGACATCATGGTACAGTAAGCAGACACTGGATTGTGACAGAGCAGAGTTACTGAGTGAGTTTTTCAATCTGAAAACCACTTCAACCTGGAAATCCAAAAGGTATGGCAGGGAATATTGTTACCCCAAAGCTTTCTCACTGCTTCTGATTTTTTTCCAATATAATTGTTAGACCCCTTCACTAATCAATCCACTTCCTGAGCATTGGAGTTTTAGTGGTCAATACTGTCAGGTTCGTTTTACATTTAATTGGCAGTATTGGCTTAAAAAACTTTTTGTACCTTAAAGAATAAAATTGGATTGAATACAGGTATATTAGTACTTGAAGGATGCTACATATTTAACAACTTATATTTGCTTGTTGTATTTTTTACTTTTCAAAGTGATGTAAAGGCAATTGTTAGTGTAACAAATTATTAAGATCATGCAAAGAACTGAAGACATACCTTTTATGTGAGGTTTGCATATAATTTGTTATTTCAAGGACAAAGTATACTTCATGCTCAATCTTAATTTAAATTCTTTCTTGGTTATCTGATGAAGTATTAATAGATACAATATTTTTAGGTGAGCTTTAAGTTCAAGGTTTTTACATATCATGAAGTTTCTTGGGAGTTTAAATTACTTTCACAAACATTTGTATTTACCTCACCTTTAAAGTATTAAATAAAAATAGGTATTCACTATCAAAATAGGTGACCAGAGCCACATCTCTAAAGTTGATTTTTCACCCCTTGGTCCTTGAGGCATGAACCGAATAAATAAATCATAGATTGGGAAATGAAAGGAATGGGTATTTTTAAAGATGTCATCTATGACTGGTACAGAAATAAGCCTAAGGAATTGAAAAAGTCATTTCAAGAATTACTCAAATGTGATCATCAGTTCTCCCTTTAAGACAACTCTGAATCAGCTGTTTTGTATATAGGTCACCACACAGTGCTATCATTGACACCATCTTCATTGAGATAATCTGATAACATAACAACATACAAGGGTAAGTTATTTTGATCAAAATAAGGGTTTCCATGGTACCTGATATCTTGTTACTTTTCTGATACTATGTCAAAACACTGTGATGAATGCAACTTATCAGAGAACGTGCTTAATTCAGCTTAGAGTTTCAGGCAGTCCATGATGAGGAGCAAAGTGCTTGTGGCCATGAAAGCTGAGAGCTCACATCTCTGTGCTAATGTAGGAGGGAGGGAGTAAGAGTGAATTAGAAAGGACCCCAGTTTTTTGAAACCTCATAGCCCTTCCTTAATGGAACACCATCAACAAGCCCACATCTCCCAATCCATCTTTGATGCTACAGGACTACAGGTTTTATAAACATGCTATTTCAGGGCATATGAGCAAGGGTAATATAAAACCTACTGTAGAATGTTCAGTAACCGAAGAACTTCTTATCAGATTTCATGTTTCAGAATTTTATGCTTGATAATGTCTTTGAAATAGTATTATACACAGATGCTTGAAATAGTCTCCTATGTTTGTCTTATAAACTGTCTAAGAGGCAGACATCATACAGTCTTGTACAGTTTACAAAATAAGATCTATGTTTATTTGCTGTGAACAACATATGCTTATCTTCTTGTTTCAAATATGGTTTATCTAACATCATTTTAGCCAACCAGAAAGAAAAGTATATACTATTTACATTGAAGACTATTCTTGTAGTTCTGAGAAAGACATTTGTATAACAATGTTTAAATTTATTACATAACATGTGTCAGTCAACTGACCTAACTCAGTTTCTTTGTAGCTAGCTCTAGTTTATAAGTTCTATAGCAGTAACTGTCACAATCGGAAGGTCTAGATTCATTATCTGATTTGTTTCAGCTATCCATGGTCTTATAGACTTTGTTAACAAAAGGTATACATGACTTTTCAATTACTCAGTTATCCAGAATTACATTAAAGATAGAAGACCTACACAGGAAATCATAAATGTCTTTACATTCTATTAAACCATCCTTTCTGGTTTCCATGTATTAAATTTAAAGATTATATGTTATTGAAACTCACATCAAGCATCTACTACCTACTGTTCTATCACATGCTTACACCAAAGCAAAAGTGTTAACAGGCTCTAGGTAGACACACCCTAGACTGATGAAGGTAGGAAGGAATGAAAGAAGGAAGGAAGGGAGGAAAAGAAGGAGGGAGGGAGGGAGGGATACTACATCAAGACCCCTGGCCTGGGGGAGATGTGGTGGGCTCCTAATTAACAGATTCACCAGTTTGCATTTGGGCTGTCTTGAAACTTAATAATTGATCAGTCTGGAAAAAAGGGAAGTCCTGCCTGTTTGAAAACACTGGTGGTCAGATCTTAGAGTGTCCAAGGCCTAATGGGTAATCTCCCAATAGAAGATGCAGACTAGCTCTTTATCTCTGACTTATATCTGTTCACATCGATTTTGTCACTCTCAGAGTAGTCCCACTTTACAAAGTCCATCAGTTCTAATTAGTAGTGGTGAGGTCTGATTATAATAAATGTCAAAAATGAAACAAGTATTTTGAGAACCAGAGCTAGACCATATCAGACTTACTGAAAGTGTGGCAGACACTTATAATATGAGGATTTTATATGCTATTTCTGTTCAACATTACTTATATTAGATGATGCTAATTTGATTACATGATAATCACCATTTTATTCTATACTTCTTCATGTAAGGCTTCCCTGAGTCTAATAAAACTTCTAACTGGATATATCTAGTATCCTAAACTTCTATCACCTTAAAGTACTATATCATAATAAACCACATTATATTCCCTAGAGGTATATATATCTAACATATTAAATACAGTGTTTTGAAATAATACACTAAAATAATTACAGTCATATTGACTGAATAAAACTAAACAGGCTATAAAATTGGAACAAAAGCACTTGGAGGTCTTCTACAAATTCTTGTGATTAGAAGCAGTGTATGTGATGCTATGGGATTAAAATGTAGCTCAGAATGAAACAGATCCCGCCTCTTGTACTATTTTTTTTTGTCTCATACCAGCAGCTCCTTCTTCCTCCTCCTCTTCTTCCTCCTCCTTTTTCTCCTTCTTTTTAAAGACCCTTCATTTGCTCTCACAGTCAATAAACTCTCAAATCGTACCAGATGTTTGGAGGAGACCTTCCCACAAAGCCATGATTTTAAAGTATGTGAAAGATTTATCATAGCCACTTAAATGTAATTTGATCTCTGATTTCTGTGCTTATACTCTAGGTGTAATTTACAGCATGTCAAATAGAACAGTTCTTACCTGTAAATTCATGGTATCAGCTCTAAATATTCAAATATCAAAAGGATGGTGCTAACATAATTTCTGCACACAAACTGACTACTTGCAAAAGTTTTAAATTAATCCAAACACTTTTTTTTTTAAAGAAAGTCATTTTGCACTTAGGCACCACTCAGAAGCTTACGTGGGACAAACTGCGTGTACACACGAAGAAACAGCTGGGAGAAGTGCCTCTGTGCAGATCTTCAGTGTCCTGACTGGGATTTCTCCTGCTGTTCCTTAGAGAAAGATCAGGATAGGAATGGCTTTCATGTTCTGCAGGGCTACTGTCTGGCTTAGGGTGTTCACAGATTGCCCATTCATTCTGACTGATCACCAAGGATAATGTGGGTTGTGCTTTTTTCTGGAATATTCTGCAGGCTGCTAGAGGGCAGTTGAGACACTAGCTAAAACTGCTAAACAGATGCTTTTTAAGCAGATTCAGCTTGTTCTTTTGAAGGTTGTCAGCAACTTAAAAAACAAGTTGTTTTAATAAAGAATTCTTCCTTTTCCTTACTATCTTGGTAAGAATTTTAATTGCTGCTCTTATACAGAGATATCAGTTTAATTTGTTGAAGATGTTGCTAAGAAATTAATCTTGAATAGATTCCTGATTTTCTTTTGAGACAGAAGGGGAAGAGGCCCAGCACAGCCACAGGCCTTCAGAAGCGATGGGATTCCTTTGTGGTTTGCACTTGATCACTTAAAACACCTTTCTTCTGACACAATCCAGACACCAAGTGAATTCTAAGTACTTATCCTTTTCAATTAAGTCTTGACATTGCAAAGACCATGAGAACCAGCACCGAGTTGACTCTTTTGCTGACAGTCAACAGCACACCACAGTTAATATTTTAGGTGAATACATAATAATTTAAGGAAAATATCATGAAGGCTATAAACAGTCCATATAGCATAAACAGCAGCTGCAACTGGACATAAGAGAAGTGTAGGTTCTGATGAATAGATACCAGGAAGCAAGGGAGAAAAAGGCTTCAGGGATCACCAGAGGAGAAGCATTTACACAACAAGGTTTGACAGACTACTCATTCTCTTACCATTTTTGCTGCTGCCTTTGTGGACACTGTAACATTGTAACATATTGGATGTATCTGTACAGATAACAAAATACTTTGACTAATTCATTTAACAAATGTGTGACTAAATTGCACATCCAGATAAGTATTTATTTTGCTTTACTGGTCTATGCTGGTGAGGAATTCTCAATGGCATAGCAAAACAGGGGGAAAAAGAAAAACCACCGTAAGGGCTGTCTAATGGAGCATTGAGACTGAGACAAGGAGAGAGGAGGGAAGCATTTGAAATGAAGCTAGCCAGAACTCACCCCTAATTCTGCTCATCATTGAATATAACCAACACACAGGGGAGCTCATATTTTAGTTTTTAAAAATCATCTACGAAAGATCCTGTCACTGTGTTTTTATATAAAGTAACCTAAATCCTAAAGATGTATCCTCAGTGCTAACAGTTCAGCAAATAGACTTCCACTTACTCATTCTTAAAGGAGTTGAGAGCATTTCTTAGAGGACTGACTTCCTGTTTAATCTACCTTCTGCTTTTAACTTCAGAATATTTTCTCTGGTCTTCTTAAACAAAGCAGTGAGCTAGCCAAGGGGTTTCACTGGCAAAGCAAGTGGGTTTGTAATTCAGTCCACTCGAGAAAAGACTGGAGTTCCTAAATCCCACCATTGCTGCCACCACCAAATCTTTCTAACTGTCAGGAGGCCCTCCTGCAGCTTCCTGCTTAGAGGCTTGCATCCATGATGAGGGCCCTCTGAGGATGACAAATTCATCTGCGATTTCCAACTCTCCGCTTGTCAGTCTGTAATTGCAGTAAATGCAACTGAAAGTACTTTTACTTGAAGGCCATTTGACAGAGGGGAAGAAAACACATTTACTCTTTCAAGGCTTGTGTATTTTCCTGGGAGAAGCCTGCCTATAAAATCTGTCCTTTTATCCTTAGAGAGCTATTTGGGAAACATCTCTGAGCAGAGCCACCATGCAGAACCTGTTTCCTGCATCCTCCTAGTCTTCTCTTCTGATTTCTGAACTCTCCTGTGCTCAGAGCTCTCTTTCCTCCAGGATGAGATGGGAATGTGCATGTGTTAGTGAAAACAGTGAGCTCTTTTCATTCTGGCAATTTGGGAAAGTATTTTGCAAAATATTTGCCCAGTTAATTTAGTACAAATAAAAATAATATCATTTGTGAAATTCTAAAAAAGATTTATTTATTTATCACTTGTAAGTACACTGTAGCTGTCTTCAGACACCCCAGTAGAGGGGGTCATATCTCATTACGGATGTTGTGAGCCATCATGTGGTTGTTGGGATTTGAACTCAGAACCTTCAGAAGAGCAGTTAGTGCTCTTAACCGCTGAGCCATCATCGCTCCAGCCCCCGTGAATTTTTTTTCTGGTAAAAATTTTTTTATACTTGCTTCTATTCACAAAATTGAAACTCAATAAAATAAGCTGATGGAGTACTGCTTGCTGGTTTGCAAATCTGTACGGGGAAGTTACTTGAATAATACAAGGAGATCCTAGTTTGGAGGATTTGACAACAGGAGAAACTGCTAAATAATATTTTAAAATTGCTAAGCCATTTCAGTCTCTGTAAGTCATCACAACTTCCGAACCTGCAGAAACATCAAATATCAAGATCGCTTTCAGGTCTCAGGACTTGGTTACCGGACCTGTTGAATGCTTCTTACCTATGAAGAGATTCCACTCCGTGTCCAGATCCGCCTGATTGGCCAGGCAGCCCTTCATGACGTTGAGGCAGTAGTTGTTGCAAGGTCTAACTGTGGGCAAGCCTCGGCAGTATGGGCAGTACAGCATCTTCATGAGAGCCCGGATGCACCCAGGGGTGGGGCTCACCTGTAAGTATATAAGACAGGGGGCAAAAATCAGAATCGGAAAGGGGAAGGGGAGCAGAAAAAGAAGTCATGTTTCTCTAAATACCACGATGAAGAACAGGCAAAGTTGTTCTGCTAAACCTTAAACAGCCAAGCAGAGGGTTGAAGAACGGTTAGAAGCTGAGCCCTTTTTAATTTTTCATATGAGTGCCAGCTGATTTCTATTAAATACCGTTGCTCAGCAAAGTAATAACTTCCTGAGATGTTCCCGTCCACATTTTTCTCTTTCTCTCTGTCATTGCAATTCAATCCTAAACCAGACACGGTATCCTTGTAGGAGAACGTGAAGCAAGATTATGTATAGGCGGCAATTTGAAGAGCAAAGTGCCCCGTAAAGAGGGAACTGCTATTAAAGTTTAATGTGACACCTCTAGTGAAGTGTCTAACTGGTCGTTACTCAATCCTTCGGTAGCAGAGGTTGGCGGATATCCTTCCGGAGTACACAACTGCTATGGAGTGCAATATCACCTTGTCTGGGATTTATGTGACCCAGGTCTGCACAGAAGTAGAAGCAATGGACCTGCTGAGGCAGGCTGTCTTCAGGCATCTGGTGGGTACAGGAATCTAGAAAGTTCACTTAAAATGGATCTGGCTTACTTTGCAAGCAGGGATTTCTTCACGGATTCTGAGTCACCACTAACCCACTGACAACGGAGTGCTGTTTGTCTGGAACAAGGAATGGAGTGCCCCAAATCAATCCTCAAGCCGTAAACTTGGGGTGCAAAGAGGGTAAGAATGCAAAGACAGGGAGTCAGCAAGAGCCTTCCTCCTGAGAAGACAGTGCTCTTAAAAAGTACAGCAGCTGCTTCAGCACTGCTTTGCATAAGAAAGGGCTTCTGCTGAGCCAGAGCAGGAGCCCAGTACCCCACCCTTGAGCTGTTTCCTCCAGACAGAGGAAGTGAGCAAAAGATTCACTGTTTTCAGTTGTGTATACACTGGGGACCACACCATGTCCCAATCCAATGACATAATCAAACTAAATATGTCACGAACATAAAAATCAGATGTCCTAAATGTGGGGAAGAGACCGGTAAAGAGAAGGGTGGTGGCTATAGGGGTGGGAATAAGAGAGGGGTGGATGTGAATGAGCAGATACTGTATGCATATGTAAAATGCGTGTTTTTTTTAATTATCAACAAAATTAATCAATAAAAAGGAAATGTATGATAATAAGACACCATTAACAGACAAAAAACTGTTATTTGACTTCAAGAGGAAAAACATTTAAGACAGCATAAGCTACCAAGAGAACGCTGCTTTTCATAGCTAGATGTGAAATTATTGTCCTACTTTTTTAGTGGCAATCATGTGATTTTGATGTTTTAGTCGAGTATCTGGCTAAATGTTACTCGACTTGTTTTTTAGACATAAGAAAATGATGATTTCATTTAAGGGGACTCTCTCCAACCTGGACTCACCTAGATTATGTTGAGAACATCATCTAGTCTTTACCCAGAAACAGAACTCCAGGACAATGCCTGGACCTTGAAGTCTACAAGGAGTAAAGAGGCGTTGGCAGTGATGCTTTCTAAGAAATTCCAAATTCCAAATGCTTATTTAATTTGCTAATCTGGCTTCACAAATTATGGTTTTAAAGAACCAACCTGTTTTGAAAAAGAATGATGTCCAAAGCAATATGCTTACTACTGTCAGTGCTTGGTGATCTAGAGACTCGTCGGTCCATTCGCACGGTTGCTCTTCCCCTTCCTTGTCAAATTAGCCCAAGTCACATGTAAGTTATTTATTACAGATTTGACAGGACTAACCGCTTTCATCTTTCATCTATCTACTCGTTGAGCGTATGGAATGAAATGTTGAAGCTCTTAATGTTCTGCACAGAGTGGTACGTTTGTTATCCCCTGACTTAGCTTCTGGACCTTTGCCAAAGGTTAAGCTTTACCGCAGCCCCTCGGATAAAGTGTCCTGCTCCTCCTCCCGTTGTCCTCTCGTCAGCCTTGAAGTAGTTTACAGAAGAGATCAGTGCCCCCAAATCCCCAAAAGCATCTCAGGTGACCCCGGAAAATGGGAATAACGGGGCACGGGCCATACAGCACATCCCTCTTCTTCCCTCTCTGGATGTTGTTTTTTGGGGACTCAGAACTCAAACAGCTGTACTGTAGCCTTCTCTGCATCAGCTAGCTTCTCTGTCTCACCAGCTCAGATTCACATAACAAGAACCAGCTCGATTCCTTGGCCGCTACAGCACTCTAAGATTAAAAAGGAGTAGATTTAACTGCTGCTAAGGATGGGAGCTGAGCCCTCATCTGTGAAGAACATGGCTTGCACGCCACCAATCCAAATTGGTTTGAAATGGGGACTAAAGAGAGGGACCCAAATATTCAATCACAAGCCTCCTCCTACATACGGGCTTCTGGTCCCCCCAGACCCCGACTCCTCCCCATTACTCCTTTATTCCTTCTTACACTCATACGTACGTTTTTACTCTTGCTTTTAAATGATTAACTTAGCTGAACTTCACTCTATACCAAAACAAAATGTTCCACATAAGCTTTCCCAAAGGGTTTCATTTTATAACAGCTCCTGACACATCTGATCTGTTTCGATGCTGTGGGGAAACTCTGGCTAACAGGAACCTTCTTCATCCTTTCAACCCAGACTGGATACTGTGCGTTACATCAGTCCTCCCTGTGCTCCTGTTCTCTTCCTTTGAAGCTCTGTAGCTCCTTGCTATGTCTGCTGTCTCATTTTGGCGCAAACAGCCTCGGCAGCAGAACCAGCCATTGAATCAACTCTTACTGGCCCGTATGGTGTCTCCCAACTCTCCTCTAACCCTCCCACAGCAGTTCCAGAAAATCTTTTAGTTCTACTCTATAACAAAATCCTGTTTATAGCACCCTAATAATCATTTTCCAAGCCTCTTCAGGAATGAGTGATGGCAGTCTCAGGATCCATTGCAGCAGATCACATTAAGACTTTCCGGCAGTACAGGACCAGTGGAGCCACTCTTTAATGACACAAAACTACCCTCTTCCACAAGGCTTCTCCTCAGCAGAAAACAGCTTTAATGCTGCTGCTCTGTATTTTATACCTGCTCAGAATCAGGAATGGTAGTTTCCTGCTGAAGGACTACACTTCCCAGATTCCCTTGCAAACTACAAGAGTCACTTCCGCCCTCATAAGGTGCTGCATCCCATCTTCTTCTGCAGACATCTTGGCCATCCACACATTTGGGTGACAAGAGTCTCTCGCTGTGAATAAATATGGTTCACCTAAGGTCACACCAAGCCTCTTTCTTTCTGCGCTCCATCTCTCTACAATAATCTAATAATCTCTCTTAAATAGTCTAACGTGTGAGCTAAATTTTCTTACATTCACATTTCCATAATCTCTCCATACTTTCACACACAGCGATATCCTTCTGATTGATCTTTGTCCTGGCAATACAATGGCTTGCATAAAACCATCATCACAGTCAACTGTAGCAGTCAGTGTGTTAACACCTCCGAGTGGAAGTGTATTAAAAGAGCAGCTTACAGGGCAGTGATCGTGCACCGGAAGATTTCCACTGCAAAGGGAAAGCAGACAAAGAATATGGAACAATGCGAAATCTAGTGATTCTGTTGAGCATGTGTCTCCATGGCATCATCCCTAGGTTGGCTCCTTTATCAAGAATGCCAAATTAAGCTGAATTTCTTTTAAAATATTCTCTATCGACAGGTATTACAGACATAGTGACCGAGGAAGAGCGAGGCCCAATGAGAGAAAGAACCAGAAGCAATTCTGCTACCAAAATGTCTTAACTTGGACTATAGAATCTCTCCTCGTTTTCATCCCCAGGCTTGGCAGTCTCTTACATCCTTTGCTTAAGGATTTTGTTACCAAAGTTCGCTTTGAACAGCATTCTTGCTTCCTCTGATCTAGATTCATTCCTCCGGAGACTCATCCTGTTGTCACTCAGACTGACTAAGCTATGTCCTCTGGTCGTCAGCTCTCTGTTTGCTGCCTTTCACTCAGGGTCACAGTATAAAACCCAGTAAGTATCGGGACTTGTGTTCCCTAGGACAGCCTTGGTTGCCCTGATCAGCACTATTATCTAGATCACTCTACACAACAGGCATGTATTATTATGTTCCATCTTAGAATTGGGCTGTGACTTTTCTTATTAAGTGCTTTTTGAAGCAACCTCTCTATTACCTTTGCCAGGTTCGCATTGATATTCGAAGAAGAAGAAGAAGAAGAAGAAGAAGAAGAAGAAGAAGAAGAAGAAGAAGAAGAAGAAGAAGAAGAAGAAGAATTATTTGTGGGTTTTAACATTTAGTTACTGCTTTTTAACTTTACCATCAAAGGTTATTGATTGCCTTAATTCTAAAGCTTTCCTTTTTAATTTTCTTTTTTATAATTGTGCTGGAACTGGTACAATTTCCTCAGTACGACATTTCAGAAGAGACTCCAACTCAGAGTAGTAACCAACAGAGAAAATTGAATAGCCTTAATAATCTAAAAGAATAATGTTGTTCAAGTTAAGTTGTTCCCTGACCATGTTTGGAAATGACATTCTTCGTGATCAAAGAAAGGGCATTGGAACAAGAAAACAAAAGATGAAGATGAGAGCTATAATATTTACATTCAGACGTTTTAGGTTTTTGAGTGGATGTAATCACATGCCTAAAATAAAAATAATTGAAAAACAAACAAACAAACAAACAAACAATTCAAACTGGAAGCTCTCTTGAGCCTCTGAAAAGGAGATTATTTCCAATACTGGGTGTTCCAGAGCCTATTTCTATTTTTTTTATTACTTTAACCTTTTACAGTCCAGTTCTTAAGCCCCTCCCAGTCCTCCCTCCCACAGTTCCTCATTGCATTCCTTTTGCCACTGCGCCCCAATCTCCAAGAGGATATCCTCCCTGCCCCCAGGCCTCCACATTTCCTGGGGTCTTTAAGTCTCTCAAGGGTTAGGTGCATCTTCTATGACTGAGTCCAGACCAGGCAGTCCTCTGCATTATATGTGTTGAGGGCCTCATATCAGCTGGTATATGCTGACTGGTGGGTGGCTCAGTGTCTGAGAGATCTCAAGGGTGCAGGTTAACTGAGACTGCTGGTCTTCCTATGGAGTTTCCCCTCCTCCTCAGCTTCGCCTTCCTTTCCCTAATTCAACCACAGGAGTCCTCAGCTTCTGTCCATTGGTTGGATGTAAAGATCAGTCAGTTGCTTGTTGGGTCTCTCAGAGACCATGCTAGGTTCCTGTTTTTTTTTAATAGGATTATTTATAATTGTAATATAAGCAGCCTTTCATAATCTTTTTCCTTTGGAATGAACATGGATTGATGATAAGCTGAGGGGAGGTCAGAGTCACAGGACAGTCTTCTTTTGTGGGTCCCAGGGGAGGGGATGGCAGAGTTAGGGGACAGTTTTCCTTTGTGGGTCCCAGAGGAGGGGATGGCAGAGTCAGGGGACAGCCTTCCTTCGTGGGTCTCAGGGTGGCAGTATCACAGCTGTCACATTTCTGTTAACCAAGCCACAGATCTGGTTATTGTTCACGGCTTCACCGTTTCTTGCTTTCCTTTGTGAGTTTGCGTGTATGTGGGTCTGTGCAGCTTCATTCCATGCATGGAGTTGTGTCCTTAATACCACAATCGACATATTGGATCATTTTCTCTCCATAGAAGAACTCTTCTGGGCTGGCTCTACCTTACCTCTGTCTCTGTCACATGATAATCACTAACCTGTAATCTTTCTCCTCTGCAGAATGCAATGTTAAAAGACTCGGTCACCCAGCATGTTAACTTTTGACCTTGGCTTTCCTTCCCTTCCCCACTTGGCACCATGTTCTGGGGACCAAATATAAGTTATCACAGTTCATTCCTCTTTAATTGTTCATTTATTTTTAAAGATTTTTCTTTTAAAAGATTTTTATTATTAGTAGGGTGGCAGTGGTGGCGTGTACACCACATGTATGTCCAGTGACCAGAAGACAATCTTATAAGTTGATTGCCCCCTGCTCCCTCTATGTGGGTTCTGAGGAATGATCTTACAGGTCTTGCCTTCCTCTTCGCTGCTGTGTAGCTATCTGAGGTTTGGCGTTATGGGAGTTGACATAGCTCTTCTGGGACTGGAGAATGACCAGGCTGCTCCTGGTACTTATGAAGAAGAATCTGCTGCACGTATTCATGTCCAGGCTCTAAATGATATAAGTTTTCATTTCTCTAGGTAATTTCTAAAGGGTTAAAATGACAAGTCAAATGGCAAATTTGTGAGAAATTTGCTAAGTATTTCCTAAAGTTTCTGCAGCAATTTACATTTCTGTCAGCTGCATGTTAGAGAGCCAGTTTTCTATGTTCTCATTGGTGTTTGAGTTAGCACTTAATTTTTTTTTCTTTTTGGCTATTCTAATAGGTGGGTTATCTGCTTTTAATGTCATTTTATGCCCCCCCTCCCCTGTGATAGTGGCAGTCCTGCCTGGATAGATTCTAACAATCATCAGACTCCAAATCATCAGCAGGTGCAGGTTCAATATGCAAAATAAAAAGCCTGAAATATTCAGCAAAACCAACACAAACCCGCCTACCTGACATGGAGAAGAAAACATCTCAGATCCAGATACTCACTGATTTGCAAATTTTATCAACTGCCCCAAAATAATTTCCTAAAGAAATTATTTTCTTTAGGCAAAACCAAACCAAACCAACCAACCAAACAAACAAACAAAGAAAAAACACCTTTGAGAAATACAACTTTGAAATGGTTGTTTTAGTTGATGTCTGAGATTCCTCTGATTGAAAGATATAGAATTTACATTAAGATAGGAAAAATAGCCTGGGAAACATAGATGTGGGAAACAGTGAGTTCCTGGTGGTAATATTTTTATTTTGTGCTGAATTGTGCTTTCTTCTTGAATAAGCCCTTTGCCAATATTCATAATCCTTTAATCAAGAATTTCAACTGTTAGGAAGAACAAAAACAGCATTTTCTCTTCTGTTATCTTCACTCTTGAGATTTGGGCATAAACTCTTTTATCCTGATTTGGCCCAATTTGAGCTTCTCATGCAGCTTGTATGATGAATTCATCGATTACATTTTATATTTAGCATCATAGTACAACCGATAAAGCAGGATCCTTGTAACAGGAATGAAGAGGGCATAACGATAAACAGAGTACTGGAGCTCTTATTTTTGAATACCATAATTTTATTGATATACTTTGTTTATTGGAATGTTAGAAGGAATACAAGAAGATTATAGTAATGTATAGGACAGGGCATTTCTATGTAGATGTTTATGTCTGTCAAAATGTTACAGCAATAGTTCTTGGGTTTTATGAATGATATTTGAAGTACATAGAATATCCTCCATGATTTAGTATAAATTCCAGATTTCTAATAATACAAGGTTTCTGTACCTGGACCAATATCTAGGCAATGACGCTCATCAGTAATTCCTTGTAGGAGCTAGTGTAAAGTAAGACGTGTAAAATATTTGTTTTTTAAAAGGAGAAAACATGAGAAATTTACAGATCAGAATGCATACACTGACCATATACACAGAAGTTGCTAGTATATCTAAAATAGCACAACCAGAATAAATTAACATTGCTGTCTCTTACGCTCAGGGACAAACATGTTAATGAAAGTGAATTATTTAGCTAGAATTAGACTCTTTTTGGTCAGGAGTTAAATCCATTCCCATTCTCTCTAATGTGTAACTATGCTAAATGATGAGCTGCATCTACTCATGATCTTGCTATATATTAATTAATATGTATTCAGATACTAACATTTCCTCTCAAGGCTTTAAATATGATAGACTTACCTTCAGGCTAGTTTCCATGTTAACAAATTTTAATTATAATTCTTCAACATCCAATAGTCTGAGTATGCTCTATAGTAAATTCATGGGGATTTTAATTTGCATTTCCATTAGGGGAACACAGTGAAAGGGGGGCTCTTGAAGGGCTCTGGGCTCAGAACTGGGAAATGGGGATTGCCAGGGTGCTCCTGAAGAAGCCTTGTAGCAGATGCCTTTGGGCAAAAATGGACCAGGAGAAGCATCACAGAAATGCGGGCTGAAAGCGTGACAAATTGGGCGCTTTGCTGGAATTAGGAGAGAGAGAGAGAGAGAGAGAGAGAGAGAGAATGAACCAACTTCTCAGAAATCTGGAATATAATAATAATTTAAAAACTTATACCAACCAGGAGATTGTTTAATCACAAAAGAGATGTCTTCATGTAAGAGAAAAGGGCGTTGCCGAATCCCAAGTCGTCAGAAATTTTTAAAAGACTGAAATCAGGCAAAGCATTTTCTCCAGCCACAGTGGAATTGAAGCCAGGGATCAATAACAGAAAGTAAACTGGAGAAGTGTCAAGCTTGGAAAACACTATGTCCAAATGCAACCATGGGGAACAACGAAAATGCTTACAGAAATTAGAAATTACTTAGATGAATGGAAATAAAAACACAACATGCCCAAACATATAGCAATAACCGTCTCTGTGCCAAAAGAAGAAAGATCTCAAATCGATAACCTGACGTTATATGTTAAAGGAACTGAAAAGAGAAGAGAAAACTCCCAGAGTGAACGGGGTAATAAAGACAAGCAACAATGTAACGAAAGGAGCGGCAACAACAGACCTTTGCAGAGGGCAACAACTTTGGCAGGCCCTGAGTCAAACAAGAAGAAATGAAGGCCTAAGGTCAGACATGAAAGCAGCATCCTGTGGTGCAAAGGAAGAACAAACAAACAAACATTCCCAACCAAAAAACCACAAAACAAATGAATTCACGGCCTTGGGGTGTGACTCGGCAGTGGGACATGTGACTATCAATGAGTATTCTCCAGAGTATGTAGAGCCTGTATAGGAAGATAGCTCCTAGTATAGCCCTGGGTTCTTCACTCAGAAATGAATAACTACAAAACTATCACAGCTGTGTGCTGTCCTAGGTAGACCAGGGTTTTACTTCTGTGAACAGATACCATGACCAAGGCAAGTATTATCAAGGACAACATTTAATTGGGGCTGGCTTATAGGTTTGGAGGTTCAGTCCATTATCATCAAGGCAGGAGCATGGCAGCATCCAGACAGGCATGGTGCTGGAGGAGCTGAGATTTCTACATCTTCATCTGAAGGCTGCTAGTGGAAGACTAATTTCCAAGCAGCCAGGGTGAGGGTCTTAAGCCCACTCCCACAGTGACACAACTACTCCAACAAGGCCACACCTCCTAATAGTGCCACTCCCTGAGCCAAGCATGTCCAAACCATCACAACCAGACTAACGTGAACATCTACACAGAGCTTCTAAATCTGCCCTTTAAAAATAAGATCTGAGTGAATAGAAGGTTGAGAATGAATATAAAATGAAATGTGATGAGTGTCCCCCCTCGCTCTTGAGGGATAGAAAGGAGCTCCAGGCAGAAAAAGTGATGTGCAGAATTGAGTGAGAAGGCACAGGGGTGTAGGTAAGAAGCCAGATTTCCTAGAAATCCATCAGTCCCAAACGGTTAAAGATGCCTTTCCTCACAAGGACAGCTAGGGCTTCTTTCAGTGTGGTTGTGAGAACTCAGAAACTAAAACTGAAAGAATGTAAGAAGTTCAGAGACTTTAAAATGACGGAACAAATACATGATTCTGCAGTTTCGTCCCAATTCACACTGCAGAGAGCGGGAACATACCACCCCAAAGGGAATAAACGTAGCAGGAGCATATTTTAATAACCCCTAACTGAAAACAACCAAAATGGCATATCAGCTGATTAATGAGTAAGAAATTCATACTTTCATAATGTGAAATGTAACTGAGCTACCAAAAAGAATTCCATTTTAAAATGCTTAGCCTCATGGATGAATTTTGAAAATTGATTAACAGAAAAAATCATATGTCATGTGATCTGATCCTATTCACAGAAAATGTCAGCCAGACCTGATGTCCCAGTCCTGCAATTAAAAGACACTGGAGAAGCTACAGTTCATAAAATAGCTAGTTCAAGGCTTGCCTGGGTGTCAGAACAAGTTCACAGTCAACTTAGACCCTGTTAAGACAGTAACATTACAAAAAGGGCTGAAGATACAGCGGAATGGAGGGAAGCTTGTCTAGAATGAACAAGAAGCAAGGTTTAATTTGAAGAGACAAATGAGAGAGAAGAAAGAAGAAAAACAAAAACCACACAGAATGGACTAATCTGTGTAGGCAGGAGCCAGGTATTGTTTCTTAGGGCTGGTGTAAGGGAGGTGTGGCAGGACTTGGTGCTAGACAGTGACTGCTGGCACGTCTACGTTGTCTTTCACACGATGAAAGAATTCCAATGTAGTTCATAGAAACAGTGATGTCAGTCAACAATGCAAATATATTAAAACTATTGACACCTCCACTTCAAGTGGATGGACTCTATGGCATGTAAACTGCCTCAATAAAGCCATCTAAAACAATAGTAACATATATTCCTATAACAAATGAACGCCTACTGCCATATTTGTGAGCAATAAAGAATTGTAACAGTGGTCAATGTGCTCCATGGTATGTGCTAAGCCTACAGGAGGTTGGGTTTAATACATGACCCATGAAAATAAAGAATTTCAAAGCTAGTAACAGAATTTCTCTCATCAGCCAGAGACTATTTAGACACATGAGTATCTACAGAACTAAAACAAAATACCATTAACTAAATTATATGATAACAAATCAATCATATGTGCCTGGCCTGGATGACACATGCACAGCAGGTGAACATGGAAGGTTTCTGCGCATTATTTATTTTCCATGATTCTCCTTGTTCATCTCTCCACTCACACGTTCTTCCCTGCTGTATCCTATGCTTGTCTAAAACAATCATCCATTGTTTTGAATCTCAAATGTTGTTCTGTGTGTGAGGGTATATACACGATTGCATGGTCTGTGCATGTGTGAGTATGAGACTGTGTATGTGAATATGTATGAGTGTGTGTTAGTGTATATATATATATGTGTGTGTGTGTGTGTGTGTGTGTGTGTGTGTGTGTATGAGTGTGTGTGCACACTTATGTGTTAGGGAGTGCATGAGCATGTAAAAGCCAGAGATTGATGTCTGCTGTCTACCTCAACCTCTTTCTGTCTTAATTATTGAGACATTGTATCTCACTCTACTTTAGTTCAACTACACTGGCTGTTCAGGGGCCATGGGAATTAGTTTGTCTCTTTGCCTTATGCTTAGATTACAGACACACTTTGCCAAACTGAGTGTGGCTTTTATTTTACATGAGCACTGGGGGATCTGGCTTCAAGTCTTCATTTTTACTTGGCAAGCATTTTACTGACTGAGCTGCATCTGCGGTCATAAAGGTAGTTTAGTGGAGATAAATTTGTGCATACTCTACTGTGGAACTTGAAGTAGCCACCTCCTTAGCCAGCTATGACAATCAGAGAAGAACAGCAGCCCACCCAGAAAACTTTTGACCCCAAATGTGTCCCGTCTACAAGAAATGCAGGGACAAAGATGGAGCAGAGACTGTGGGAATGGCCAACCAATTACTGGCCCAACTTGAAACACATCTCAAGGGTAAATACCAATCCTTGACACTATTAATGATTCTCTGTTATGCTTGAAGACAGGAGTCTAACATGGCTGTCCTCTGAGAGGCTTCACCCAGCACCTGATGCAGACAAATGCAGAGACTCACAGCCAAACACTAAACAGAGCTTTAGGAATCTTATGGACGAGTTGGGGGAAATGATTGACAGCCCTAAAAGGGATAGGAACTCTACAGGAACACCAAAAGAGTCAACTAACCTGGGCCTTTGAGGCTCTCAGAGTCTGAAGTACCAGCCAAGAGCATACAAGGGTTGGACCTAGGTCTTCTTGCACTTATGTAGCAGATGTGCAGTTTGGTCTTCATGTGGGTCCTCCAACAACTAGAGTAAGGGTTGTCTCTAAAGCTGTTGCTTGTCTGTGGATCCTGTTCCCTAACTGGGCTGCCTTGTGTGTCCTCAGTGGGAGAGGATGTGCCTATCCTTACAGAGACTTGAGTTGTCAGGGTGGGTGGATGGAGTAGAAACCCAACGGGGACCTCCACCATGTCAGAGGAGAAGGGGAGGAAGGGATTCGAGGAAAGGCTGTGTGTTGGGGGGGGGACCTGGAAGAGGGGCTTAGAATCAGTTGGGATGTAAACTGAATGAATATATAAATAAATGAATGGGGGAAAATTTGTGTGCACCCAGGAATGGGTTGGTCTCTTCAGTTCAGTTTGAATACTGATTAGAATGTGGGTGCTCCAAAAAGATCTCCTCTTCATCTTGTACCATTGAGAAAGAACAAGGAAAAGACAGGAAAGGGATTATGAATTGCAAATCAGAGCCTGAAGGAGACATGTGCCTTACAAGGAGCATCAATGTTTATGGTACTGCTGTGATAACATTCAGCCTAATTAAAAAAAAATTTTTTTTAAATTTCCTTACTAACTAGAAACCCCCTCTGAGAAGCATGGGATGTATGAAGCATTGCGAGCCGTGAAATGATGGCTGAACCTTCTGGATTTGAGAGAAGAGCAATGGACGTAATTTGCATCCCTAATAGCCATGAGTGCAGAATTTCTAAGGCCAGACATGAATAGCATAAATATGGTGAAGCACTTTGAAACAAAACTGGGACACCGGAAATCAGTTTTAAAAGTTCTGTGTCAGTCTGCCGTTCCAGTGCCGATGCTATGAGGGTTGGGTGGTCACGGGGTCCTTGCTACTGAGATCCAGCTTCTGTATCTAAATTCATTTCTTAGAATATAAATAAAATTCCTGTTGAAGTTAGTAAATATGTGCTATTGCTCATTTGATTGACTGGAATTTTTCCAAGTAGCACTTAAATAAATTATGCATACACTCCCCGAACCCCAATCTCCACACATACAAATGGATATTTTCATCCATTAGAAAGAAACATCTCTTTTGGCTAGTTAAGTACATGTTTCCGGTGGCTCCTTAATGTGTTCACCCAATAGAACACAACTTTATTTTAATTTTACCTTACTGTGCCATAATGAGGTCTTGGTGAGATTGCTTTTTATTTGGGCAGTCAGCTTGACATT
>LR750798.1:8411-36341 GCA_902729485.2 Mus minutoides
AGCTCCTACCTTGGGAGTCCTGTGTTCCAACTAATAGCTGACTGTGAGCATCCACTTCTGTGTTTACCAGGCACTGGTATAGCCTCCCACAAGACAGCTATATCGGGTCCCTTTCAGCATTATCTTGCTGGCATATGCTATAGTGTTTATTTTGGTGGCTGATTATGGGAGGGATCCCTGGCAGCCGCCGTCACTGGTTTTCCCTTGCTGAAATGATAAATGTCTTAATAAAATATGTTGTATTTTTTCTTGTGTTTTGTTTTTGGCATTCTGTACTTGGTTTCATCAATCCATGTTAAAGCAATGTTGAGAAATTTCTCATGCACAAATTGGTTTACGGTTTCAAAGAAAATCATGTACATTGCTTAATAACATTTTCTACTATTCAGTAAAGAATATTTTGTATTATATGAAAGATAATGGGTTAAGTTTTCTACCAGCCAATATCCATTATATAAAATGTATCTACTGTTCTATGAAATAACTGATCTTAATGATTTAAAACATTATTTTGTTGTCTTAATTATGGGTTTTGTTTCTGTAATTAGATGCTCTGTCGAATCTTCTTGGAGATAAAAAGCTTCTTTTGCCTTATACTTCCAGGAACTGTCATCACTGAGATAACGGTAGGAGTCAAAACAGGGCAGGAACCTTGAAGAAGAAACTCAAGTTGTGGCCCTGGAAGCATGCTGCTTACAGATTATTCTATCTGACTTGGTCAGTCTGATTTCCTACAGGACTGATGAATCCTGCCCAAGGGTGGCAATGTATAAAGTGAGACTGATGCTCTCATATTAATTATCAATCTAAGAAATGTATGATAGGCTTTCCTAAAGAACAATATAGAGGGAGAATTGAGTTCCCTCCTTCCAAAACAAGATGGTACAGTTTCTTATTCCCATATTACATCCAAGAAAATCATTCCACTGCAGTTACTCAGAATGATGCTGCCAGAAATAATATAGGCACAGCATCCTTCATTCCGAAGGTCTGTGGTGTTGTACCAGGTGGAAAAGTGACATAGATTCACACTAGAAATTACAAGCTTGCTCTCAGAATGCATATTTGACATATCTCTTTCTACTCACAGCAGATGGGATACAATGAGCAGCAATGTGACCACAAAGACTGCAAAACAATAGGAAGGAACAAGGCAACTCTAGGCTTCAAAGACAGAGAACTCTCTGGTTAAGCAGCACTCAATACTTTCACACTAGAGCTGACCAAAAATGAAGAAGTAGAAACTTGGAAGAGATTGAGGGAATAGCAAAAAGGGAGAGGGATTGTAGAAATGATCCAAGTACATAATATGCATGTAGGGAAAAAAATGCTCCTGAAAAGAGGAGAAAGCAATGGTTCTCTTTATCTTTGAAATCCACAGTATATTAACATGCTCAGAGAAGTAGGTACTTACTCTGAAATTGAAAGTTCCTAGGAGTGCTAAAGAGTTAAAGAAATGGGTTGATATTTGGAAAAAAATAAGGAAGCAGAAACATAAATGTCTTAGAAAACAAGGTAAAAAAATTAAGATTGACTGTGCTAAGAGTAGAAAATTGAGTATATATAAATGAAGCATGAGAATGATAAGACAGTGGTCTATATTATAGAACAACACGCTTGAGATTTTAAACTTAAATGATACAGGGAAATTAGTATGTGTTTGCTATGTAAGTAACCAATTATAGTTCAGATAATTTAGCATGAAAAATAGTTTGGATTGAGGAATAAAAGAACTCCAAATTTGCAGAATTTTAAGTAGAAACATTTTCCTTTATATTAGATTTTACTTTATAATAGTTTTTCTTGTCCCATGCTATGACTTAGTCAAGACTGTGTACCCAAGAATATTTCTTTCAGTTTGAAAGAAATACTTTGCTTCATGTCTGCTCTCTTGCTGCAATGTAAGCCAAGCCCAGTGCTAGAGGGTTTACAGGCTGTATCACTTTCTCCCCCCCCCCTTCAAAAAAAAAAAAATTGAGAGTGAATGTCCTGTCATCACTTATCCCTGTGGGACTAAATGAGATTTATCCACCTGACCAATCATTCTTTCTCCCTTCTTCTATGTGTAACAATATGGAAAGGGATTCCCTGAGCTAACAAAAGCAAAAAGTCAATTTCTAAAAAATGTATTCAAACCACCAGAGCAACTTAAAGAAATGTTAAAATGTATTTTCATCACTGGACTATGCTCTATTCAACTGCCAGCAACTGGCAGGCTTAATTGTATCACTAGACATAAGATAATAATAAAAATATTTAGATTTTAATCAAATAAGAAGTAGGAGAAGGTAATGGTAAATGGAATTCAAAACCAGTACATTAAATTTTGGAGCTGAAATAAGACTGGGAAAACAATGGTAAGAGAAATAAAACTGAAGTTTGTTGTTGTTTCTGTTGCTTATGATATTTAAGAGTTTACTTAAGTATAATTGTAGGCTGTCTAGGCTAAAATTTCAGTTAAAATTATATGTGGAAGCCAGAAAACTGACTTGTCTGCATTTGATGTTTAGTCTCCTACCATTAATAATAGTAAGAAATTGAGTCCTATCATTTAGACAAAAAGTATTGTATAGCTCCTTGTTCTTGTGTGTCTATAATAATAACATAGAAATAATGACATACCAAGACTCATGTCTTCATTTCCAATCTGAACCACTCTACTGAGTAGCTAGCTCTGTAAATTTAAACATTCATTTATATTATGTTTTTTAGCTTCTTTGTGTATAAAATGAGATATTTATAGTACATCCATTCCCAGACATATATTAAGTACTTGTTGTACATTATCTCCAACTAGAAAATACTTTTGATGATCTTGGTCAAATAAGATCATTTGAACTTTAAAAATTAATTAATGTTATGAGTTGTATAGCAATGCTAGTTGGAAAGTTTTTAAATTATAATTAATAAAAATAGGAAAATTGGTCAATTTTAAGCACTCTTCACTTTCTTGGGAAGTATTATTTCTAATAAAACCAATTCTGTCATCTTAGTGAAGGTTGCATTGTTTTAAAAGGTAAGCCATTATAATATGGAGGAGATAGGGACACATGAAGACTAATGCTTTCTAGATAAAAGCCTTGCGATGGGCCACAACCCAACTTACCTCATCACTTTGTGGGCTTTTGGAATAAAGGGAAATGTAAATTGATTTTTTTCCCTCTAAAGTAACAGAAACACATTTAATAAATGTAATGTGTGAAAACTTGGAGGTATTTTTTTCCTTTTTAATAGAACATTTTCACAGTAAAATTTAATATCATCATCAGTTTCACACATCAGAAACAGGTTTAAATATATGTTAACTGTGCTTTATAAAGGACTCATAAGAAATAATAACAATGTCTTTTAAAACATGTTTTCAAGTTTTGGATATTTTAAAGAAGGGCTAATTATGCTTGTTAAATCTTAAAAGATAAGTTCATGGAGTAGAAGAAATATAAAGTATGTGAAAAATACATTAAAATATTGAATTAATTATCAAATTCAGTTTCTAATACATATCCCCTAGTGGGTGAAAACATTTCTGACATATAAACAGTAGCAGTTTATTTTTTGCATTTACAATGAAATTTGTTTTATTTTATTTTATTTTTTCATATTAAATGTGAATTGGGGGATTGATAGAGTTTTTTTCTCCCATATTCTTCTGAAAATTTCATAGTAATTAATGGAAAGCACATTTTAAAATTTCCCCCCAAAATAAATAAATAAATAAATAAAAAGAGGGTGGAGGAAAAATAAATAAAAATTTTCACCTTCTAGTCCCAATAAAAAGGTACTAAGCATATTTTACTTCATTTTGAACTTCAACAAATGTTTCTGGTACTGGGATATAAGTTAGCAAGTATATGTTTGACAGTTTTCTAAAAATGAAAGTTCTATTACAATTCCTTATTCTGTCTTAGAATATGTGCTTTATCACTGCAAAACTTGTATCTTTATGAAGTTACATATAATTTATGTGTAATTTTCAGTATATATATTTGTGAATTTGATATTTGAAAAGATCTTTCAGTCCAACAAATAATCAAAGGTCTTCATATTCAGCTACAGAAATTTCAGCAACATAGAAAGTGTGTTAGAAGAGACAGAGGAGTCAGAGCAATGATCTTCTATAAGGGTAGAAAGAGTGAGGCTTGCCCAAACTATAAAGAAGTGTGAACCAACTGGGGTAAATCATCTAAACCTAGCAGCTGACATAAGCTCTGGGATATTTCAGGTAACAGACAATGACAAAAGGCAGACAAACAGAGAAGAAACAGAAAAACCCCTTTGAGTTATATAAAGGTTGGACGGAAGAGCAAATGTTTGGTCTCAGGTACGCGTACTTGAAGTTGCGAGTTCTGCAAGTTGGACAGGGAGCTAAAATCCCAAACAAAACTCTGAAGGCAGAACAGCTATTTCCAAGTAAATCTAAAGCCGTGGTTCTCAAACATTCTAGTACTAGGACCATTCAATATAGTTTCACATGTTTTGATGGCCCCAGAGAATAAAATCGTTTGGCTATATCATAACTGTAATTTTGCTACTATTATGAATTGTAAGGTAAATATCTGATATACAAGATATCTGATATGCAACCCCCGGTAGGGGTAGCAACCTATAGGTTGAGAACTACGGATATAATGGTACAGCAAGGGTATTCTGGACTTCCATTTGGAAGCATTTGAGAGCTAGCAGGGGGGAAAGGCAGAGGAAGCAGTCCCGTTGCTACTGCTGACTGAGTACCTACACAAAGCTTGGCAAGATGAGTGGACCCATTCACTAATCTTTCAAGTCTAATGGAAGCAAAAATCATAATCTTAGAAGGGATATAACATTTTGTGGACCAGTTTAATGGTTTCTACAAAATACATCATATTCACCACAAAATTTAAATGTCAAGAAAAAATTAAATAGTCGAGAACAACGAGAAAGGAAAACAACTGAAAAGAACTCGGTATATTTTCTAGATAATTTTTCAATCTCAATCATAAGGACTTTAAACCTCTATGAGCAGCTCCTTTAAAATAGGGAGGTATATAAAAATGGGAGAAAAGGAAAACTTTGTTTATAAAATTGTAATATTAATTATCAAGTGTGTAGGGCAAGACTCCAAGCCCCTCACTCAGAACGCTGAGGCATTAAGATGATTCATGAAAAGAGTGTCCTACAACATAAGACCTAAAGCACAAATCTGACAGCTTATTTGATTCAAAACTTCTGAGACTGATAACTCAGCATATCAAATTCTCCACAATTTAGACTCCAAGAAACCCAAATTAGAGTAGACTAGCAGATTTACAATTATCAGTCAGTATCAATTCTATCAATTGAAACATAAGAAAAATATTAAAGGAAATCATGTAGGCATATGAGACCAATGAAACTCATGGATTATTATATAATAAGCATCTCAAAGAGAAAGAAGAGAGTAGATGGGGCCAGACATTATTTAATGGGTTTCATTAACTGAAACACAGTTTTAAAGTAAAGATGTTCTATAGAGTCAGTATACTTGTGAACTTCAAAAATAAAGGGAAAAAAAGAATATTTCACATAGGGTTATAATAATAAAACAAAGAAACCTGGAGAGATGAATCTCTGTACTGCTCTTAGAGGGTACCTGTATCCAACTCACAGATTTCACACAAGGAAGCTTACAATTGCCTGAAAATCTAGTCTCAAGGTATTCAGACTGTTTTGGTCTCCACAAAAGCCTAAGCCCATATGAATATACCTATATTCATATAGTCACAAACACTTGTATATCCACATAACTAATTTTTTTATTAAAAAGTAAAATAAATCTTGAAAAGGATACATTGAAGAAAAACATAACCAAAAGAAAATCATTGGTATAAAACTGATATTGTTGATGATTCTATAATAAAATTAATGACAAAAAACAGATCTTGATTTTTATATGGATGCAAATTGTGTGTAGTGACGATCTTGTTAGTAGTAACTAAAATTTTAAGACTATTCCAATTTTTTTCATGAATTTCAGCTTGAGTTTATTAAAATAGATTGTGTGCTAATTAGTTTTGCGGGGTGTGCTGTTGTTGTTTTTGTTCTGTTGTTTGTTTTTTATTTATTCATTTTTACATACCGCTCACTGCCCTCTCCCTGTCATCTCTCCCACAATCCTTCCCCATACCCCTTCCCCTTCTCTGAGTGTGTGGAGTCTCTCTTGAGTATCCTCCTTACCCTAGCACTTCAAGTCTGTGAGATTCAATGTGCTTCCTCTCCCACTGAGGCTAGACAAGGCTACCCAAATAGAAGAACATATACCACATGCAGGTAACAGCTTTGGGGATAGTTCCTGCTCTAGTTGTTTGGGACCCACATGAAGACCAAACTGGACATTTGTCCCATATATGCACAGAGGCATATGTCCTGTCCGTGTATGTTCTTAGGTTGATAAAACCAAAAGCTTGCATTGTTCATTTATCAGCACTGGGGAAACAAATTGACATAATTGTTATTAAAAATAGATCATTTAAAGGCCAGTTGTTAAATACTGTGGGTTTAAAAAGATAAATAGCTACCATTTTACATAATAAACTATCATTACAAAGACACAACTCTCAACAATGTGAATTATTAAGTTTCCATTAAAAATGTATTAAGATGGACAAAGGATCATTTAGTCAGTCTGAATCTGTATGTTCATTACAATGATACTTCACTTGTTCATCTTGCTCTAATGTGAGTAAGATGGGAGCAGACACCAAAAAGAGTCAGGGCTGTGGCTGAAGAGATGGCTCAGCAGTTAAGGGCAGTTAATGTTCTTGCAGAGGACCAACATGCACATAAAGTAGCTCATAAGGGCTTCTAACTCCAGTTTCAAAGGATCCAATGTCCTCTGGACTCTGCAGACACTTGTAAGCACCTGGTACACATAAACTCATACAAGCACACATACATACACATAAAAATTAATTTTAAAAGGGCAATGTAAGGTCAAAACTTAGGGGGAAAGTGACTTGCCAAGCAGTGGTGGCATATGCCTTTAAGCCCAGCACTTAGGAGGCAGAGGCAGGCAGATTTCTGAGTTTGAGGCCAGCCTGGTCTACAGAGCGAGTTCCAGGACAGCCAGGGCTATACAGAGAGACCCTGTCTCAAAACAAACAAACAAACAAACAAACAAACAACAAACAACAAAACAAAACAAAGGCAGAAGTGACTCATCTGAGTTTACTTTGTCTAACAGGCAGTCTTCTAGGAAGATAAGAAACACTCGTCATACTATCAATTTCAGTGCCACAGAGAGAGGGAGTCATGTACTCACTGATATGTGGATATTAGCCCAGAAACCTAGACTACCCAAGATACAATTTACTAAACACATGATACTCAAGAAGAAGGAAGATCAAAATGTGGGCACGTCACCCCTTCCTAGAATTAAGAACAATGCACACATTGAAAGAGTTAAAGGGAGCATTTGTGCAGCTCAATCCAAAGGATGGTCCCAACGNAAAAGTTGGAAAAAAAAAAAAAAAACAAAGTCAGAATAATATGAGATGAGAGAAGTATTTCAAATGAGTGAATGGTGCCATTAAACTAGTCTGTAAGGAAGCTTGTGGTGCATTTTCTTGACTTATGATTTATATAGGGGCCTAAACTACTGTGCACATAACAAGGTAATATTTTGCTAAGAAAGCAAACTGAGCAGTCTAGGAGGTGCTAAACAAGAAGCTTAAAATCTTGATATTAGCCAAAAGCTTTAAATATATAAGCAAGAAATTTAATTTTCTTACATTTTAAATGTTATTGGAAAGTTTTAGCATACTGGAGTACTTACAAGCACACTGACATATTCTAGACAAAACTCTCTCAATGTTTAAATAGGAATTACATGTTAGACAATAAAAGGCATAGATTCACCTGATTACAAAAAGCATTTTGGAATTGATTTAATTACATGATAAAAAAGATATTGCCTAGCATGGTAAAGCCTGGAGTTCATTGTGAGTAAAATTATTTGCTGTATTATTTTTGTAAAATAAAAGCTTATAAGAAAATATTTGCATTATAAATGATGTATTTTTCTATGATATTAAAGATCAAAATAGTAATTCTATGTATTCTCTATAGTCCAGATATTTAAAATTCTCAATATTTTAAGTGTATTCTTTGTACACACACATGCACACACAATGACACATACATGCACACCTTTCTGTGGAAATATTAAACTGTATATTGAACGTAATCCTCTAAAGAATGAAACAACCAAGTATTTTATTGAGAGCAATTAAAGCATTTGTTCCTATAAAATGTGTTACAATTCTGATTTGCTTAAAATGTAATACAAAAGGCCAAATTTCAGCTGTCACTTAATTAAGTTCTTTATTTATAGAATGATATGTTTGAGAATATGAAAGGTAAGAAAAAGAATATTTTAGGGACCTGATTTTAATAGTAAAATGAAGTAAAATTTTTCAGCGATTATGAGTAAAGCATTCTTCCAGCAAAATTGGCATTTAAAGTTGGGAATAGAAAGGTTATGGTTGATATTTTTAAATATCTATGATCTGCATTCTTCTTTTTCTTTGTTTTTTTAGTGATATTCTCTCACTGTGAAGTAAGAAAGCATTTTTGTCAAGATGAGATCAAAATTAGGCTTGCTATTCCAGTAATCAGAATTCTAAGACAAAAAATAAAACAGATGTCTATGTGCGCTTTAACACTATATGTGCATATTTGAGCTCATACATGACCTAAGTATCATAATGATTGTTTAAGTTTCAGAATATAAGTACAGATTAAGCATGTGAAAAACCCAGTTCTTCTTAATCTACTTGGAAACTTGGCATTTCTCTCACATTAAATAAAAATTGTTTTGCTGGGATTTAGTTACAGGGATAATCAGTAAGTCAGACAATGATTGAATTCACTTAAAATACCTATTTCACTTAATATATAAAATAATCCACTTTATTAATCCACATTTAATAATGTTTTCTATTATCTATTTTTCTCATAGTCTATCCCTTCATTAATATAATTGTATCAGAACAAAATGGGTAATTTATAATTTCAAATTTTTAATCTGCTTTTTAATTTATGTAAAAGAATGTCAGGACTGAGTGAACATGTGTGTGTGAACATGGGCACTGGTGGGGTCTAGAAGCATGTACCAGACCACTTGGAGCCTGTCTCATTTAGTGTTTTACTGCTGTGAATAGACACCATGACCAAAGCAACTCTTACCAGGACAACATTTAAGTGGGGCTGGCTTACAGATTCAGAGCTTCAGTCCATTATCATAAAAATGGAATTATGGTAGTGTCCAGACATGCATGGTGCAGGAGAAGCTGAGAGTTCTACATCTTTATCTGAAGGCAGCTAATTGAAGACTAGCTTTGAGGTAGCTAGGACAAGGTTCTTAAAGCTCTTGCCCATAGTGACATACTCCCTCCAACAAGACTACACCTACTCCATAAAATCCACACCTCCAAATAGTACCACTCTATGAACCAAGCATTTTTAAACCACCACAGATATGAAGAAAAAACAGTTGTGAGACTTCCAAAGTGAGAAATTGTAGACCTAAACTTGGGCCCTCTGCAAGAGAACAATGTAGTTGCAAACACTTTGGTGTATCTGCAACCCTAAATTTATCATTTTGACGCCGGTTTATGAATTATCTCAGTGAAATCGCAGTTCTAAGAAAGTATTTTGTGATCCTAAGATATTTTCTCAGAGGGAAATTCCTTCTCTTTGCTTTTGAAATTTTAACAATGATAGAAGATCTTCTCTATGCCAGTAATGGGAATCAATCTGCCTATAGGGAAGGAAACTCCAGACTATTAAATAATTCCCTTGGTCCTTGCTACTCATATTTTTGTGAAGTTACAAACACTTTCTTTCTAAATCAATAGATATAAAATTGCCTGTAGCCTTCTGTGCTAATGAGTTATTTTTTAAGCATTTAAGGTCTGAAGAGGCAGATGCATTTTTATAGTTATTCACATGATTGCTTTCATGATTTTTTCTTCCTACATCAGATTCCTCCTTTTCATCTACATAGGCTTTTATTACCTTGACAAACCTAGACATATATGACAAGGAAAATCTCAGTTGAAGAATTATATCACTCAGATTTACTTATAGGCATGTCTTGAGACCATGTTCTTCAATTCTGAATGCTATGGAAGTTCAGAATTGCCATCTTCCTTCTGAGCCCAGCAGAAGCTACTGGGGGATGAGGAGTGCTCTGGATCATGGCCTGGGCTACCCCACCCCCATCTTCCTTCTGAGCCCAGGGGAGGCTGCTGGGGGCTGTGGAGTGCTCTCCAAGCCACAGGACCTCAGGATCACCTCTGGATCACGGCCGGCCGGGGCCACCCCCACCATCTTCCTTCTGAGCCCAGCAGAGCCCGGCTGGGGTATGCAGAGTGCTCTCCATGACACAGGCCTCAGGATCACCTGGGATCACAGGTGAGTGGAACTCAACATAAGCTTCAGGATTAGCGAGGGTCTTGTGCCAGCAAGAACAGGGACAAAGAAACCCTGCATGACCAGAAGCTGGGATCTATTCCAGCCATGGCCACCCCACACCCCCTTCCATCTTCCTTCAGAGCCAGGTGGAGGCTGCTGGGGGCTGCGGAGTACTCTCCACACCACAGGACCTCAGGATCACCTCCGCATCACTGCCAGGAAGCAGAGCTGAGACCCATATCCCTGGGCACATTCCTTACCAGAGGAGAGTTGGCCTTCAGGAAGGGTTCTGACCCCAGAACTCAGGAGGTGGACCCAGACTGCTGGATACTTGCTCTACAAGAGAAGAGCTTGCCTGCAGAGCATGCTGTGAACACTGGAACTCAGGTAATAGTTGGACTCCCAGGAGTGCTGATGGAGGCTAACAGAATCGCAGAAAGATCAAGCTCCAACCAGAGACAGCTTGAACATTAACATTAGAGATTTCCAGATGGCGAAAGGCAAACATAAGAATGTTTTACTAACAGAAACCAAGAACACTGGACATCATCAGAACCCAGTATGCCTACCACAATGAGTCCTGGATGTCCCAACATACCCAAAAAGCAAAACACGAATTTAAAATCATATCTCATAATGGTGGTAGAAGATTTTAAGAAGGACATTAGTAACTCTCTTAAAGAAATGCAGGAGAAGTCTGCTAAACAGATACAAGCCCTTAAAGAGGAAGTAAAAAAAAAAAAAAATCCCTCAAGGAATTACAGGAGAATACAACTAAACAAGGAGATGCCCTTAAAGAGGAAATACAAAAATCCCTCAAGGAATCACAGGAGTACACTGCTAAACAGGTAGAAGTCCTTAAAGAACTGCAGGCAAACACTGCTAAACAGGTAGAAGAAACACAAAAATCCCTTAAAGAATTACAGTAAAACACAACCAAACAGGTGTTATAATTGAACAAAACCATCCAAGATCTCAAAATGGAAGTAGAAACAATGAAGCAAACCCAAAGGGAGACAACTCTGGGGATAGAAACCCTAGGAAAGAAATCAGTAACCATAGATGTGAGCAACAGCAACAGAATACAAGAGATGGAAGAGAGAATCTCAGGTGCAGAAGATTCCATAGCGAACATGGATACAAGAATGAAAGAAAATGCAAAATGCAAAAAGATCCTGACTCAAACATCCAAGAAATCCAGGACACAATGAGAAGACCAAACCTACGGATAATAGGAGTAGATGAGAAAGAAGATTTTCAACATAAAGGGCCAGAAATATCTTCAACAAAATTATAGAAGAACACTTCCCCCATACCTAAAGAAAGAGATGCCCATGAACATACAAGAAACGTAAAGAACTCCAAAGAGACTGGACCAGAAAAGAAATTCCTCCAGACACATAATAATAAGAACAACAAATGTACTAAATAAAGACAGAATATTAAAAGCAGTAAGGGGGAAAAGGTCAAGTAACATATAAAGGCAGGCCTAGTAGAATTACTCCAGATTTCTCACCAGAGACTATGAAAGCCAGAAGATCCTGGATAGATGTTATACAGACCCTAGGAGAACACAAATGCCAGCCCAGGCTACTATATCCAGCAAAACTCTCAATTACCATAGATGGAGAAACTAAAGTATTCCATGAGAAAATCAAATTCATACAATATCATTCCATGAATCCAGCCCTTCAAAGGATAATAAAAGGAAAACACCAACACAATGATGGAAACTACACCCTAGAAAAATCAAGAAATTAATCCCTTAACAAAACTAAAAGAAGACAGCCACAAGAACAGATTCCCAACTTTAACAACAAAAATCACAAGAAGCCACAAATAATTTTCTTTGATTTCTCTTAAAATCAATGGACTCAATTCCCCAATAAAAAGACATAGACTGACAGACTGGCTACACAAACAACACCTAACATTTTGATGCATACAGCAAACCCACTTGAGGAAAAAAGACAGACACTACCTCAGAGGGAAAGGCTGGAAAACAATTATCCAAGCAAATGGCCAGGAGAAACAAGCTGGAATAGCAATTCTTATATCGAATAAAACTGACTTCCAACTGAAAGTTATCAAGAAAGACAAAGAGGCACACTTCATATTCATCAAAGGTAAAATCTACCAAGATGAACTCTCAATTCTAAATATCTATACCCCAAATACAGGAGCAGCCACATTCATTAAAGAAACTTTAGTAAAGCTCAAAGCACACATTGCACCTTACATAATAATAATGGGAGATTTTAACACCACACTCTCATCAATGGACAGATCCTGGAAACAGAAACTAAACAGAGACATATGGACACTAACAGAAGTTACGAAACAAATGGATTTAACAGATATCTACAGAACATTTTATCCTAAAACAAAAGGATATACCTTCTTCTCAGCACCTCATGGTACCTCCTCCAAAATTAACCATATAATTGGTCACAAAACAGGCCTTAACAGATACAAAAATATTGAAATTATCCCATGCATTTTATCAGATCACTATGGACTAAGGTTGATCTTCAATAACAGCATAAATAATAGAAAGCCAACATTAATGTGGAAAGTGAACAACACTGTACTCAATGATTCCTTGGTCAAGGATGAAATAAAGAAAGAAATTAAAGACTTTTTAGAGTTTAATGAAAATGAAGCCACAACATACCCAAACTTATGGTACACAATGATGGCAGTCCTAAGAGGAAAACACGTAGCCCTGAGTGCCTCCATAAAGAAACTAGAGAGAGCATACACTAGATGACTGACAGCACACCTAGAAGCTCTAGAACAAAAGAAAGCAAATTCACCCAAGAGGATTAGAAAGCATGAAAAAAATCAAAGAAGAAGTAGAATGAACAAGATTTGTACACTATTGGTTTTAGTTTGTTTATTCTGGAATTCAGTGTATGACACAGAGTTTTTGTCAAGGTGACATAAGCTGCAGTTACCTGGGAAAAGGAGAGTTCAACTGAGAGAATGTCTCCATTGAACAGGTCTCTATACAATTTGAGGACCATTTTTGATCAATGTTTGATATGGGGTGGCTCACTCTAAAAAAGGAATTTCACCCCTCCTCAGGTAATCCTCAGAATTATAAGAAACATAACTACATATGATTCTATATACTATTAGGGCTAAAGTATCTCTTCTTCTTCTTCTTCTTCTTCTTCTTCTTCTTCTTCTTCTTCTTCTTCTTCTTCTTCTTCTTCTTCTTCTTCTCTTCTCTTCTCTTCTTCCTCTTCCTCTTCCTCTTCCTCTTCCTCTTCCTCTTCCTCTTCCTCTTCCTCTTCCTCTTCNTATGCCCCAATACAGGGGAACGCCGGGGCCAAGGGGTGGGAGCGGGTGGGTAGGGGAGCAGGGCCGGGAGGGGGGAGGATATAGGGAACTTTCTGGATAACACTTGAAATGTAAATGAAGAAAATATCTAATAAAAGTTGAAAAAAAAAAAAAAGAAGTACAACCTAGGATTATTGTTCTCTTGAACATTTGCTAACAGTAACACTCATCTGGTCTTGTTACAGGTCTAGCTCCTGCTACTTTAAACTGCAAATGCAAAAAAGTCCTATCTGGAGTATTAGTTTGACAACTCTTTTATATTGTAATTATGAGAAACATTATCTGGTGATTTTCTGCCACAAAGACTTCTGCTAAAACTTGCTTCTTCTTGCCCCTGTGTTTATTGTCCTCTCTGCTTTCACTTTAACCTTGCAGAGTTTACTAGTTCTACAGAAGTTCTTTTCCCATTATAGCTAGACCATCATGGCTCATGATGTTTGTTACCAAATGATCAGGAATGCAATTTTAAACTTACAATTTAAACTGGGCATTATACAGAGAGCAACAGTATGGGCAGGCAGATTTTTATTCAAAATAACTACAACAAACGAGCTAAAGCAGCCTTCTCATTGCAGCTTAGGCCTTTATAGGATTTAGATTATGGGTGAGAGGGAATAGGGGCAGTCCTTCAATCTGCATTTCAGTCTTGATCCTTTTATAATACTGTAAGCAAATTTTTGAGAGTCATCATGTTTATATCTTTCTCATTAGAATCTCTGATGCCAGGATAAATGGGAAGGGAATTAACTAAAAACCAACCAAATAAACAAGCAAACAAAAAATACCCAGCATTTATATTATGCTTTTATTAATATGGGCATTTTTATATTTCTTTTTCTGGGATGAAGTATAAATGTATATCTACCGTAGATACTCAGGTACACTAATGTATGTAAAGACACAGTGAAACTAGACATGGACCTCTCTGTAGATACAATCTAAAGGTTTTATTTAAAATCAAACTGCCAATGTTGTATTTCAGTGATAGGAAACAGCAACTTGATGGAAAAGCAAGGTGATTTTATATCATGGTCAACAGGGTTGGGGTCTTGGAGCTGATATAAGCTGTTTAGTTTAATGGTGAACTAGATGTCCTTGCTGAGGTAGTTGAACACTGGGGCAGATAAGAGAGGTAGAGGTTTTTCCTAGAGAACTGAAGGTAGCCTTATGAGATTTACTCAGAACAATAAGTATATGTGTCTGTTTATTCAATAGCAGTCCTTGTACTTACCCAGTCGGAGTCTTACTGTCAACATTGTTACCTGCAGCAATATTTTGGCAATTGCTTTATATGAGCTTTTTGTTCTTCTCATTCTCCATTATTTTCTGCAGATTTCCAAACACAGCATGATCCTTTGTCCAAATAATGACATAGAATCTATTACTTTTTAAATCTAAAGGCAAGTGCCTACCACTATTAGGTTGAGTGATGCTAAGGAATAATGAACAATGATTATGACCAGGAAGGTAGGGTCAGGGGGACCATTTAAATGAAGCAGTACAGGCAGGAATACCCATAAGCAAGTCTCTTAGGCATTTCATTATCTGATAAAGAAAAGATTTGGAAGAAAATTTCAACACCAGCATTCTCCTGACATCTACTCTGCCATCATAAATATGAAGTCCTTCATTTCTGTTAAATAAGAAACCAATGATGATTATGCATACCTAAAACATCTGTCTATGTTCATCTGTATCAACAAACTCCTGGGCAATTTGCATTATCACAAGCTGTTATTTCTGTCTTTGCCAATGTTTAATAATGTCAGGTGATTTTTACCTCTTCTCAAGGCAACACATAATGTAAAATTCTCAATGACATATCTGAAATTCAAAGAAGATAATATTTTTTTCCTATTCAGCTGGTTAAAAAAAATAGCTGATGCAAATTTTCCAATGAATATGATATTTTCACTAAAATGTGTTCAATTTCATGTGAGAATACTTTTATGATGGATTCCAATAAGTTAAAATATTTGTAAATTAATATTTGTTAAAATATTTGTAAATCATTAGTGCTTTACTTGATTCTATATATTTCTTCATTTTAGTAAATCAAAATGATTATATCCCCTATCCCAAGGAAGGTGAGGCATGTAGTATGCATTTGAAGAACAATTTAAGAAATTTATTAAATAATGACTTTTTACAATTTAAGTATATTAATTTTAAAAGAAAAAAATGAATATTTTAGATCAAGATCTTCTGTTGAGCTACAATAAGCATATCAATATAGATTCTTTCAAGGCATACAAATTTTAAATATAAAAATATGAAATTTTATTTTCAGCCAATTTCTTGAACCACTGTAGTAAATAAATATAATATTGTTTGGAGGTTTTGGTATAATTTTGCTTTCATATTGATCATCTCTCTTTTATTCACTTAAATATAAAGAATCATGGCAGAGACATAGGAACAAACATTGTCTATCAAATCTAAAATCATTGGCATGGAATAGTATAAAATATCATCATCGCAGTTTGCCCAATCATGGCTCATCAATATTAAAGGAAAATCAAGAGAGAGAGAGAGAGAGAGAGAGAGAGAGAGAGAGAGAGACTTATAATCAAGACTAGGAAAAACCAATCATATTAGAAAAAAGAAAAGAGTTGACTTCACTGTGCAGATAGCAATGTTGAGAGAGTTCACTGTGTATGTTACAACAACCTGTATATTTTCTGCAACCTCAGCTTCTTTTTAATATATTAAAGCAATTTTGGTTTTGGTCAGAAAAGCTTTTCTGCTTCTACTAATGGATTTTAAGCAAAAATTGTACATTTTTCAAACAAATAATCTTCAAATACCTAAAAGAAACTAAAACACCGAGCAGGTATTTCAGAGGAGGGCTTCTCTCTCTCTCTGTCTCTGTCTGTCTCTGTCTGTCTCTGTCTCTCTCTGTCTCTCTCTCTCTCTCTCTCTCTCTCTCTCTCTCTCTCTCTCTCTTTCTCTCCACACATCATTTATGGGAGATAATATTTCTAAAATGGGAAAGATATCTTATTTACTCATTTATTCCTTGGAATTATTTTTCTTTAATATATACCTACATATATGTATCTTCCAACTTGGTTTCCAAACCAATAATAAACTTTCCTAGACCTGTAGGATATAGAGTGAGGCTAAAGTGTTCATTCATCTTTCCTCTTCTTGGTGAGCAACTAAACCATATACACTGATTTTAAAAAGTATACCTTTACAGCATACTAGTCCTGGATCAGAGAATTACATTCCCTCCTATAGATACACCAAAGGTGAAGAAGTGGCTTCAAAGAAGTGTCAGGTTACTTCACTATATTTTTAGTGAGCTCACCTACTAATATACTCAACATCTAAGAATTATTCTAGTTTTCATGTTCCATTAGGCCTGATATTTGCAAGCTATTAAAAATTAGAAAACCTTAACATCCACATTATTTCCATATACTAGGAAAATTCAAATCGTTATCTCTAATTTCTATGAAAGTCTTTTTATTAATTCTTTGATTTGCATGCCCTTTTAAGTTTGATAATTCACTAGATATATTGTATATTGTAACTGGTATCTCCTTCCTGGAATTATATCTCATTTTCTTGAAAATGATTAATATTTTACTTGATTTATGAATAAGTAGATATATATGGGTGCTTATAAAATTATCAGACATCAGGAAAGGGAGATGACATAGAGGTGATATCATAAACACAGAAATAATGGAAACACTATGTTAAATATTTATAGTCTTTTATTCTCTTTACATACCCTATTAATTGAAAAATGTACTAACTATATTTGTACCACTGTCAAGCCTCATAATTTCTTTATTCTTCCATGTGGTATGCTTTATCTGCTCTTACATATTGTCTTAGTTAGGGTTCTACTGCTGTGAACATACACAATGAACAAGGCAACTTTTATAAAGGCCAACATTTAATTTTAGTGATGATGATATTTTCTTAACCCTGAATATTCTGGATCTCATTGTATAGGAAAAACTGGCCTTGAACTAACAGAAATCCACTTGCTTCTGCTTCCTTAAGTATTTGAATTATAGTTGTAAGACACCCTGGCTAGTGGTGAGAATTTTCATGTCCTCTGTACTCTCTCTGTGTCTTAAGGACGGTTTCCTCCTTATATCCTGGTACAGTCAGCTAATCCCTCACTTAGGTTCATCTGTAAGTGACTTACAATGTGTTTGAAAGAAAGATTTTATGAAGCTTAGCTTCAGGCTAATAAAAACATCTCTTCATTTGATAATGTCAGGAAAGATAGGCAGTCTCCACACACATAACTGAATAGGGCTATAAAAAGGAGATCCTCTAAATGCTTACTTAGCTATAATCAGTGAATACTATGAAGCAAGGAAACTTTCAAAAAATGCTTTCAACAAAAAACCCAGTATTTATTTTGTCTCTTCACTAGTCTTAAGCCAGACCCTGCAATAGAGCATTTTTAGACTTGGTGATTAGTAAAACATTTCTGTACTCTTGCTTAAGCTTTTTATTTTCTGTCATAATCAATACCTTATCACAAATTATTTGTCATTATTATCAAAGTACCTAATCAATAAACTTTAAGGGCTAATCCCTCTTTTCCCTAATGCACTAAGAAATATTTTAACACAAACCATACAATTCCATGTTTGATATTTGAAAGAATTTACTTCTTTTTGAATCTCAACATATTCTGAACTGCCATCTATAATTATGGTAAGATACTTCCAACTACATATAAAAGGTTATCAAGGTAAGCTGGCAAGGGCATGTGTGGTATATGACACATCAAACTCTATATAATTCCTCTTCATACTTTATAGCAATAAAATATTTTAGTTTACTTTTTTTCATATATTTTCAGGTTCTAGTTCCAGATTCAGAAAAATTTTTTTAAATATATATATATCAACATTCAGTAGCAAATATTTAGGGCTTTAAAACCACCAGCACCTGGCCCTGGAGGCCTTGCAGATGTGACTGCTGTCACATGTGTGTCCGTACCTGGCAGAGAGGAGAGATACTACGTCAATGTTCTGACCTATGAACATCTGAATGATTATTAGCCTGTGGTGAAAAACAAACAAACAAAGAAACAAACAGAGAAACAAACAAACAACACAGCTGAGATCACCAACAATCTGGTAGCCCTGCACTGGCTTTCAGGATGGGAAGCAAGCCAAACACTAGAAGAACCCTACCTGAGGTCAATGGTCCCCAAACAGATGGCTACTTATGTGGGTTGGTAGAGGAGCAAACCTAAAACGACCAGCAGACTGGCACCATGAGACCCTGACAGGGAGCAAGCATGAGATGAAAACCATTCTTTCTCCCCAGAGGTCTGGGCATGACCACACTCAATATGGCCCTGCCCAGTGCAGTAATACATGAGCAGTAATGCATAATACTGCTGAGATCAGTCTTGAGACAACCCTAGACACTCATAGACCCCAGGTTCTACTAAGAGGAGCAAGTAAGTGGTAGAGAAATGAAAGAGAAAGAGAAACAGAAGGATATGGATGCAACAAAGAGAAGCAGAACTGGAGACTCTCAAGAGTAGTAAGGAACAGTCAGATGATATGAGTAGCTGATAATACAACTTGGGACTGTGGAATCTGTGCTGACACTGGGGGTTACTTCTGTGTTTGTATCTGTTCAGGAGCAGGTATCTGTTACCACCAAATGCCAGGCATATTTGCGTGGACTGTGCTGTCTGAGGACTGTGCAGAATTGGCTACACCCCTCACCTAAAAATTATGGGTGAGCTGGCCCTATAGACATGAGATCAGGAAGGCTGAAACTGCCCATATCCAGCCACAGTACTCAGGAGTTGTGGGTTGACTGTGGGAGACTTGGCCCTAACACTGTTTTCCTTGTGGTAGTGTGAACCAGAGGAAGATACCTTCTTCCCCTGTTGACCCTTACCACCTGTGGCAGGGAGAAGTCTTGGTTCTGGGATCATGACAACAGGAGTGCTGGTTCTGTCCTTTACCATCTAAAGTGCTTAAAAGAACAGGCCCTGCACTTAACCTGGGCAGGATAATATATTTGGCCACAGATGTGGGGAGCCAGACCAGCCTTTTGTCTACTGTATGGTGGCATTGGCAAGGGAGAAGTTTCTTACCCCCTCTTTTGCCCTTACACCCGAAAGCAGACAGAAGAGTTGTTCACAACAGGGTCATAAGATCAGACAAGCTTCTCATGTGCTGTAGCACTCTGTAGAGCAGGACCTGTTTCTTAACTAGGCAGCATAGTAGAGCTGGCTCTTGATGTGACTGTTGCAGGTGACCCGACCTTCAAACATTAAGCACAGGGGAGCTGGCTCTGCCTCTTGCATGCTGAATGGTGGTGCAGAAAAGTGAGAGATCTCCTTCTTCCTGCCATAGTTCCTCATCATCTCTGGCAGGCAAGAAAGCTGTCCCCAGGATTATAAAAGTAGGAGAATTGGCCATATAATTCACTGGCTCTATTAATAGGGAGATAGGTAGACTGGACCCTTCAAGTCACCTGACCAGTAGGGTAGAACTGACCTTGGTTGCTGATAAGCTGGCTCCAGGGCAAGAGAACATGAAAACTGTAGGTCCAAACGTCTCTGATAACTCTCAGGCCCAGATCCAGGGATTTCAACTGTTCTTTCCCAACATCTCTCTCATCAATGAACTACTAGAGTACGTAAAACTTTATAGATCAAAACATACCAGATCTCCATGACACAGGGCAGCAACAGGATATCTTAAAGGAGTCTCCGTCAGGTTCCAAGTACTGATACAGTAGCAGGAGCCGAAGGCCTCATTCCAGACCAAGACATTGCAGTAAAATCATTTGCAAGCAAGGAAGTGTGGACAAGAGGAAATACTGTGGAACACACTGTGACACACTCAGCTTCCAAGAGTTTTTTTTTTTTTTTTTTCTTTTCTGCGTTGGGCGAGATTGCAAGGATGGAGGGCAGATATGCAGAGATGGAGAGATTAAGGGAATAAGGATACATGATGTGAGGTTCACAAAGTGCCAACAAAAGTTTTTACTTTTTTTTTTTTTTTTTTTTTTTTTTTTAGACAGGGTTTCTCTGTATAGCCCTGGCTGTCCTGGAACTCACTTTGTAGACCAGGCTGACCTTGAACTCAGAAATCTGCCTGCCTCTGCCTCCCAAGTGCTGGGATTAAAGGTGTGTACCACCACTGCCCGGCTTAAGCAAATATGTGGGACAGGATGCCTTTCCATGTACATACATTGATATTGCATGCAGAAGATATGCAATTAATACCTAGAGAAGGCTATTACTTGACCTAATAATGTTCTCGAAAGTCAGTCATTTTTATCCTCTTGGAAATATATATGTATACATTCTTCAACAATCTGTATTCATATATAGTTTCTCCTACTTCTCCCCACCAAGATTGGCAAAACATTATTTCCCTCAGGGTTAGACATGTAAATTAAAACAATAACTACATATTAACCAAGGCTTATGTGTCATAAGGAATAATTTCTATATTTTCATTTCTTACTGAGCCATTTCCTATAAAAAAAAAATCCTGAAATTTTGCTGTATCATGTTTGCATTGACCTGTGATTTTAAGCTAGTATCTTCATATCTGGATGTTATAAAGACATAATAAACACTATAGATTAAAACAAATGAAGGATGAAGTCTCAGAAAATCTTTGGGTAAATTCTAAAGATTTTGAGACTGCATAACGATAATTATGAATGCATGTTTTGACACCCATAAAAAGTCTATTTGTGTGTCTATATGGTATATATCATACATACAAAATACTATTTACAAGGCATAAATGAGTTTATTATTAAAACTGAAAATTTCCCATGGATTATCACTTCATCCCTAAGTAATTTTACTGATACCTAAGGGAGAATGTTTACTCTTTTCTCAACATTCATCTGTGAGGGTGTTCTTCTACTGAGATGAGAATCATTCTCAGGTGGTCCAGATTGATTCATTTCCAGGTCCTCGACTCATGCCGATTTGGTAGACCACTGCAGTTTCTGCTGGATCCAGCCACTGTTACTGATTCATGCTTGGCATTTGCTATTGGACTGGACTGGTGGTATCCTGAAAATGAGAGTGGAATCACCCTTAAGAACTACTTCTAAAAGGCCCACAATCTCCTTTGTTTATAAACCTTTTGTCCCTACCTCTGGTCAGTGGGCTAGAAGGAAGTTAGATGCATCCTAGAACCCTAAATAAAGTATGCTTAGAAAAAAATCTAAGCCTAACACATTCCAGTACAGAGATTTTTGGAATAGAGTCAGATGTGGAAAGATTCCACCTCCAACTCTGGAGAAGATGCTAGCATGAACCTGATGAGAGCTAACTAGCCATGTGGCAGGACTTAGAATAGAATAAGTTGGTAATTAAGTTATGAGTTGGTCAGCAAAGCTTTCTGTCTAGGCATTCATTCATTAAGTAGAAAGTCTCAGGGTCCTAACTCTTAGGAACCTATGCATTGGTAGTAAAGACCAGTTATAGATTTCATCACCCTGTATCAAGATTTCCTGCAGTCTAATATCAAGCAGTTTATTATTCCTAGTATATCTAAACCCAACCAATTTAGGAAAACACTTTCAGGTGTAATACAAACTTCAGTGTACAGGAAAGCATAATCACAGTGAATCTTGACTCAGGGTACATGTCATTTTCTCTCTGAAGATGGGTTCTGGAGATAGGCTATCTGAGTTAGCTTATAGACCTATTCAAGGGTCTGGCCTGAATTTGGTCATACAGATACCATAGAGGTCATTAGGGCTCTAACCACCTGTAGCCTTGATTTTTATTTTTTATTCTATTTATTCTTTTTTTGTTTTGTTCTGTTTGCTTTTGAAAGCTTGGAAGGGAATCTGGCTATAAATGTCATTTATATTACTAACTACTTCTGGTCCTGGTTATAGAGGTTTTATATGGCCTGCCTCAAAAGATAGTGCAGGTCATTGACATATCAATCATTTCCAAATTCCAGCTTTCTGAAGGGAAATAAAATTTGCATTTGTTTGTTATGTTTATGTCTTTCTCAATGGAAATACAATAGTGAGTCCTTAACATTCTTGATTCTCTGGAGAACTGGGAGCACAAAGATTTGTGCTGTGTTCCCAACACATTTGCAATGACACATAACAGATGTTGTACTTATGTCTTACTGAAGAAGCAGAATATCATGAATGAACCCAGGGCATTCATGATGTGAGATCCCTTAACATATTTTCTTTTTCAGGTTACAGATCAATAAGTAAAATTGACAGAATACCTTGTTGCCTAGTAGCTGATACTGAAATTTGACATTACTCTGTAAAGGACAAACCTAACATGAATAATTGCATATTAAAATATTTAATTATAATAATCCTTCCATTCTTCTAGTATACTGTATTCATAGTTTCAGTTTTCAGTGTTTTCCAAAATGCAAGAATGTTCTCTTTTAAAAATGCATAGAATTTTGTTTATAGATTCGTAAATATTTCAAATCTTCTCTGTGAGACTTACCGTTCCTAATACAGCTCAGTAAAATTCTATGCAAGTACATGTTCTGTTTACCTGTGTTGTTTAAAAGATAATGATAAGAAAAATAAATCTCTCTATGTTTAGTAAAGATACAATATATTTCAGCATTCTATTAGGAACCAGATGACTAGTGTATGGTAAATCCATAGGCATGGAGAGGTACTCATAACATATATAATAATCTATACATTTACTTGTCACAAATCAAACATCAAAATTCAATTTTGTCCAACTATCTAATAGTTGATGATGTTGAGCGTTTTTACTACTCTTAACAAAAGGAAATACAGTTTGCATATGTGATAACTTAATCTTAACCAGTTTAAGAATTTTAAATATTAGTTTAAATGTCTCAAAATCAGTCAAATTTAATAGTTATTCCACAAAAGTTGCAAATCTAACATTGTAAGCATGCCTAAGATGTACTTTCATGAGTTTGAGTTTCAAAAAATCAATCCTGTCTGCCAAAAATAGAACGCTTCTTGCAAAGTAATTGAAAGAAGGAAATTCATTGTTCAAAACAGAGAATAACTGTTGATTAAGATAAAGTGATTGCTATGTGCATGAGTTAAGATACTTAAATGGGTCTATTTCCTATATTAGAACTAATTTCCTTTTCTTTTTTGGCTATCATTCAGATGAGCCCCTTGAATGACAAAGCCCTATTAGGACCTGATTTAAAGTGACCAAAGGCATTTATAAACCTGGCAAAACTGATTATACTTTGTAGAGATATGAAAGATTATTCTGTAATGTTCTTTCTAATTTTTCCCCGTGGTTCCAATGTCACCTAAGGTATAATTAATCAGAACAACTATATTTTAGTAAAATTGAGTCAATGAACTAAGACTAACTTGAGCATATTTTAAGGAAATAAGTCAGAAGAAAACAGTTCCTGGTGAAGAAATAAAAAGAATTTTAAGTGGCTGGAGAAAGAGAAGACAATACAAGATAAAAATGATGATGTCTGTAAACATGTTTTGAAAAATAATTTCCATATGAAAATGAATCTGAATTTTATTTTAGTTTATTTAAGTTTTTGATGCCAAGGTTCTGCTGATAAAAATTAGAATTTATTTAGCTATTGATTAATTTTATTGTTTCAGGAATCACATTCTGCTTTGGTAGCTAAGAATCATAACATCTCCCCCCCCCCAAAAAAAAAAAAAAAAGGTTGCTTTATAATTTGATGGCCTGCCTAACGTCAGCCTCGAGATTTTTAATCTTCTGGCTCTTATGAGACAAGTACATTAGACACAGTATATGCTTTTGGGGGACTCCTTCCAAAGGAAAAAAAATATGTGGGCATTATTTCTTGCTTTCTTTAGCTTTAAAAGAATATTGGAATTATGCTAATATTATCTAGTTTCTTATATTAATCTGTCTACTGCAATAATTAATATCTTAGTATTAATTTTTAAAGATTTTATTTAGGCAATCAAGAACTCTAGCAATATAATATTTTTAAAAATTTTTGAAATTTCTTTGAATTCTTCTTCTAAATTCTTTGAATTTAGAAGTCTTAATTCTAAAGCTATATGTGAAAGGGCCTCTGCATGCATTAATTATCTGTAGGTTTTTTTTAAAGGAAAATAATTTTTATGTAATCTATCTTATTTAAATTGCATTCTCATTAAAGAGTTGGCGATATCAGACATTAGTTTTGACAATGATCGTATGAAATCAAAAGTCATAGAAACAAAATCTGAAAGAATTATTTAAATAATTTTATGATTTTTTTTGTATTTAACAGAAAAGATGGATTTAAATAAGAATTACAAATAATGATAATTTAGTATTTTTTTTCTGATCTACACTGAATTTCAAAACGTGCAGAAACAGGGATAACTAAAAATAATTATTTTAGTTATCAAAAGATCATTAATTTAGATATTATCAAATTTAAAGAAATTAATTTTCAAGGCTTCAATATCTTCCAAAAGAAACTGAAAGAAAAAATATATGTATTAGAATTGTGAGATTTTCTGCCTAAATTTACATCACTATACAAACATAAAGCTGTGACATTTAAGGAGGACCATGAACAGAAAGTTTGGGCAAAGGTAAAGAAGAGGGAAATCAGATTGAAAGAAGGAGGAGACTTTGTTTTTTATTCTCAGGTACATGAACTCATAAGAAACTACATAAGGGAAAAAATAACTTAAAATAACTTAAACCAGTTCTCTCAAGTGTGGTAAGGAGATACTCTATTTTTCATCTTGGATTCTTAGGATCTTAGGGTCTTAGTGCTGTGAAGAGACACACAACACTTATTAAAAAAATATGTATTTGTAGCTGGCTTACAGTTCATAGATTTAGTCCATTATTGTTATGGCTGGAAACATGGCGCATGGGGAGATGTGATGTTGGCGAGGTATTCGAGAGTGACCCATCTGGACTGGCAGACAGCAGGAAGAGGACTTGACATTGGTTTGGCTCAAGCTTTTGAAACCTCAAAGCCCATTCCCCAGTGACTTCTTCCAATCACAATACACATATTCCAAAAGGACAAAATTTCTAATAGTGCCACTCCTTATTTTCTGATGAGGTCTATTTTATATAAATCACCTCACTTAGTTTAGATTTTAAAGTCTGTCTTTAGGAGGCACTCAGCAAATGTGTGGTGTGTAAATAATGATGTTCACTAGGCATGCATGTTAGTATTATTGTTCATGCCTTAAAAAAAAAAAAAAAAAAAAAAAAAGGTGGTCTCCATTTCTTCAAAAGGGTTAGTTGTTCTGGGATTTTTAGAAAGACAAAGAAATGAACAAGTGATAATGGTTAAATAGTTATAGTATATCCAAAATAAAATTTCAGGCTAGTTTTAGACTAAGATCAAATTTTATAATAATCAAATTGACATTATCAAAAAATAATTTCGATATCTTTTCTACAGAAAAAATAATAAAGATAACACAGCTTAGAGTGTGATAAAGCCAAGATTTATGGTAGATTTAAAACGGCCTACATTTTGTATTCTTTTCCTTTCCTGGGCACTGTTTTTACAAGATATCACTAAGCTTCAGCGATAACACACATAGACTATGTTATTAATATTCAATTACCCATCCTGAAATAGTTTGCTTATGCAACATACAGCAGGTGTAGCTTATAATTGAATTTTTGAACTTTGCTGTGGCTTGGGAACTGCATGGGTTCAGTAATAATTATCCAGACACCATCACTTTTAGTACACACCAGACACACACACACACACACACACACACACACACACACACACAGAGAGAGAGAGAGAGAGAGAGAGAGAGAGAGAGAGAGAATTAATCAATCAAAACATTGATTATGGAAAAAGAATTCCAGAAAATCTGATAACATATAACACTTGAATAAATATTTTACCATTTAATTATAAAACTAGCATCCCTATTAGCCATGGTAGTAGATTGTCATTATCTTTATTCAGGAGTATATCAGAACAAAGTCCTCAGGCGGAGTCAATAGAAAAAAAAAAATATTTAACACACAAGGTGCTTCCTTGTGGCTATGAAATTCAGTAACTTTCTAAATAAGGCACCTCAGCTTTGGGTCTTTATAATCTGAAGCTAATGTCAATAATGGTTTGTTTTTAATTTAACTAAATTCAGCCAACTGTAGGAGAAACAAATTGTGCTTTCTATTATTATTATTTTTAGTAGATGGTTGCCAGGGTAAAATTGGTAATTAGGGAAAGTAAACCCTTCCTGTTTTCTTGCTTGTCACACTCCAGTAGACTCAGGAGATTGTTTGATGTAAATGTAGAAGGAAGACAGAAAGTAAATATATTTTCTCACTCCCTAGTCGTGTTAGCTCATCTCACTGGTTCTTTCCTTATCCATCAACTCTAGTTTTTTCCATTTTTCTCTATTCTGAGAAATGTATCTTTAAGTTGTAATGCCTTTCACCATGCCTTACAAAAATCCACGTCAAAAGACACACATTAACAGAAAAGAGAGACTAATTGCATCAGATAAACGTCAAAATCAAATAGTAATCAAATATAATCAAATATCTCCTGCATGTAGATGGAGGAAGGGTTGTTTAACAGTGTAGCTCTTAGTCCCTTCAACCACACGGTGAATTTAAGGAAAATGGAGAGCTACTTTCCCACCTTCACTAAAGTAATAAATAGCTTAGGGTTAAATTGAGAGATATAAAAAGAGATTTCTGTCTGCAGAGTTGTGGTACCGTACCCTTCTAGAGCATCATAATGCAGAAGATTGTGGGCTTTTTTCAATGTCGAGAAATATAAGATAATTCAGTTAAAAATGAGATCAAGTTATATTTTAAGGTTTTCTTTTCACTGTCATCAAATCTTGAGAATAATTTGAGTCTCAGCTTACTATCTCTCAAATACTCTAATTTGAAATTATATAATATAATGTATATCAAGTCTTATACTTATATCTGGTTCTATTTCTTTTAGAAAAATATTCTGCAAGACAAACCAATATCTTAGCATTCAGAACCATCTCTTCTCTCTGTCTGTCTCTCTGTCTCTGTCTGTCTCTCTGTCTCTGTCTCTCTGTCTCTGTCTCTGTCTGTCTGTCTCTCTGTCTCTGTCTGTCTGTCTCTCTGTCTCTCTCTGTCTCTGTCTCTCTCTCTGTCTCTCTCTCTCTGTCTCTCTCTCTGTCTCTGTCTCTCTCTCTCTCTCTCTCTCTCTCTCT
>LR750798.1:44847-129741 GCA_902729485.2 Mus minutoides
AGGGAAAATATGCTAATGGCTGTGGCTTGTGGCACCAATGAACGGGCCACATGCAAATGAGGTGTGGCTTGGTGCACCAATCAGCAACCACTATGACACCCCTCCCCCTTTCCTGGGAGTGTATAAAAGCAGCAGCTCTGCTGCTGTCCAGGGTCCCGGGAATCAACTATCAAGGTGCTCCTGAATAAAGCTGACTGAGAAGATCCTGGTGGTGGCGTGACTTTCTTGCTGGTCGACGGAGGCAGGGAGGCGCGCCACATGAGGATAAGTGTTTTTGTTGTGCTGGTTAACTTAGTCAACTTGACACAAACATGTGTAGCCATATCTAGGAAAGAGAAAAGTCACTAAAGAAATATCCTCTATCAGATTGGCCTGACAATTTATCCATGGAATATTTTCTTGATAGCTAAGTGATGTGGGAGGTGACAGGTCCTGCAATTATGCCATCCTTGGGCAGGTAGACATGGGTTCTATAAGAAAGCTACCTGAACAAGCCAGAGGAAACAAGCCAGCAAGATGCTTTCTTAAATTTGTCTTGGTTTTCCTTGATTATGGACTGAAACCTGTCAGTCAAATAAATCCTAATATCTCCAAGATACTTTTGAATGCAGTGTTTTATTTTCAATAAAATTGTAATTTAAAAATATTAAAAATAAATATAGGGCTGGGCAGTAGTGGTGCAGACTTTAGTCTAAACAATTCGGAAACAGAGTCAGGCTGATCTTTGGGTTTGAGGCCAGCCTGTTTTACAGATTGAGTTCCATGACAGCCAGGGCTACACAGAGAAACTCTGTCTGTCTTTGGAAATAATGTCTTCTAAATTTTACTGTGACAATAGTTGCTTATTAGTTGGCTCTGAAAGTTCAGCTCTGAAAGTTCAGCTGTGGGTAATAGGGAAATGTCAGGGTGGGAGAATGGGAGTGAGTGCGTGGGAGAGCAGCTTCATAGAGGCAGAGGAAGCGTAGATGGAATAGGAGGCTTAAAGGGGAGACCTGGAAAGGGGAAAACATTTAAAATGTATAAAGAATATACCCAAGGGGCGGGGAAGAAATATTGCAGTGAAATCTTCTGCATAGTATTTTCTATGGATCAGCACCCAGAAGCTGTGGCCAAGAGGCAGACAAACCTGCATCATAAACTAGAAACTAGACATAGTCCTAGTTTTGAATGAGTAAAGAGGCAAAGAGAACAGCTAAGGCTTGTTTTTCACTGTACAGCAGGATTGGCATTACTCTACAGAGAGGCTAGCAAAAGATTTCATGAAGATGCATCATTGAATTCAGGGGACTGTCCTGGGTTAAAATTGATGAAGAAACATCAGGAAACTGTAGGTGAAGGCTCAAGCTCAAGTGCCCTAGAGGAACCAGTATATTGGAGATTCACATACCACTAATTACTAAGGATGTAGCCAGTGTGTAATGAAGGTGGTCTGAGCCTAAGAGGAAAGCAGTGTGTGTTAAGAACAGCAGATATTAACTCTGTTACTATATGATTTTTTTGTTTAATCTTATTGTAGGTATGTCTTTGTTCTTTCATCTTGGAATAATTAACTGGCTTTCATTTTGCAGAAACCCTCAGTTAAGAAAGAGGCTGGAAGAAGATGAGCAGGGTGAGCCCATGGTAAGATCAGCAGTCTCAACTAACCCAGACCCCTGAAACCTCTCAGACACTGAGCCATCATTCAGGCAACATATGCTAGTTGGTCTGATTCCACTAACACATATACAGGAGAGGACTGCCTGGTATGGCCTCCAGGGACTTGAGGCCCCTGAAAGTGGGAAAGGGGACATCCTCTTGTAGACAAAGGGGAAGAAGAATGAGATAAGGAACTGTGGGAGGGCAGATCAGGAGGGGGGCAACAACTGGACTATAAAAAATAAAAGTAATATAATAAAAAAGGGGAAATGTGGGGAGATGGACTGTGCACAGACAGCCTGGCCCCCAGTTGACCAGAAGTCTGGAACCCTGGTGACCTGATGGGTGTTAAATGAAGTTTACATTATTGTTCTCAGAGGCTGAAGAGCAGCTAAAGCATGAAAGAAGTCAGTGGTTTCAAAATGTCTTTTCTAATTCTAGTTAACCTAAGACATAATTAATTATAATATCTCTGTGAATCACATGTAAGATATATCCAAGGAATTTGAAATGTCTCTAAAGATAAAAAGATAATAAATATAGATTGTTAATTGTTAATACAAATTCAGAAACATATGATTCACGATATCTATAGAACTTAAGGTTATTTAAAATAAAATTCTTATTATATATGATCAACTAGTAACAAAGAAGAAATCATTAATTTGGCTCTTGAGTTACCTGTGCACTAAATGATGTTCTTATATCATGAAAGCAGGTATAAAACTGTAGCTGGCAGCTTAAAAACAGAATTTAAAGAAGAGACTCAGATATACTTTTAGACCTCAGCACAAATAGCAATATTAATTATAATAGATACAAAACAGAAAGAGCCTAAAAATCCATCAACAGATAAGTAGGTAAGATAACAGGCATGTGTTCCTGGCCCTGAATATTACTTAGGCTTACAAATAATTCAAGTCTGAATAAGACTGTAATGTAAATAATCTTTGAAGTTATTGCTACAAATAAAATATACCTAAAATGAAAAGAAACCTCACACAAATCAAACAAAACATCGATAGAGAAAATAGAGTGTCAGAGGCTTAAAGGGCTGGGGAATGCACAAGTTCAGTATGTATATTTTCAGTCTGAGATGAAAAATATCTAGAGATAATTGGTACTGAGAGGTGGACAGAGTTTTCATTAAATACTACTGAATTTAGCACTTAAAATGCATAAAAAACCACTGCATTACACATCCCTCACATGGTCTCTCCTTAAAGTACTCATTTTATTCCATATTACTTTTCATCACATTTGAATAACAGATCCTTGGAAATCCTCATGGCTTCTTCATGGGACAACAGATCCTCAGGATAACTAAAGTTATGCAACCCCTGAAAGGTCTATCATTATAGGTGCCAAGCTGGACAGGGCTCCAGCTACATAATGTTCACTTAATGAATACTTGCACTAATAAATTAGCTAATGTGTGAATTGTCCTACTTCTCTGACCTTGCCTTGTTTCTTTCTCTCACCTCAATAAATCTTGTTTCACCCTTTTATATATATTTGAAAAGGAAATACAATAGGGAGATGGAAAGCATTACAGAAAAGCATAGAGAACCTTATTGAAGTGTACAATAAACAGGATCTTGTTGAATAATGATATGGATCATTTCAAAGTCACACTGAGTTTATGTAACAGTAAATTCAAAGAAGCAGACATTCATATATATATATATATATATATATATATATATATATATATATATATATATATATATATATATATAATAGTGATAGTCCCATTTCATCTTTTCTGAGTGAGATTATCCAAATTCTTTTGTTCAGTTCTAGGTACTGTGTTTGAAAACAGGTGTGGACAGAATTCCTGAATTGAATGGGCTGGACTATATTTGCTCAGTGCCAATTGAGTTTGACAAGCAGGAAAGTAATGTTTGCAGAGCAGAGAAAGAATATTTGAAGTCCAGAAGAGTTGATTACATAGATGACCTCAGGAACTGGGGTGAATGAGCTGGTACATATGAGAGGCACCTTTCCTTTGCACTTTGGAGTCTGGAATATTGCTTTGATTGTTCTGACAAAGTGCAATCATACCCAAAGGGCTTTAAAGATTCCTATTAGGATTCATAAGGTCTTGGAGGCTGGTAAGCAATTATTGGCATCTTATGATCATTTCCCTGACAATCCAACTACCCTGACTCACCTGCTGAGCCACCGAGTTCCCATCAAAGCCTCAACATTTTCTTCCCCATAATCTGTTAATAACCTGCATTGTGGTATTCTTCAAACTGTATCAAATAACATTATTCGTATTTCAAAGGCATATCCATTGTTATAACCTAGTTTATCTCTACTTAAATTAAGCTAGATTTAGTAACTTTGTTTAAGGATGGAACATTTTATAATATTTTGATTGAACATTATCTAAATACCTTTGGCATCAGGAACATAAGTTATAAGAGATATATTCTTGAAATAGAGTTTTCCATCAGAAAAAAAAAAAAAAAAAAAAGGTATTGGCATAGAATGTCATAGAATGTCAAAGTACCTAGAAGATAACTTGCAAGAAAAATGAATTACTGAAACAAAAAATAGTTACCTTGGTAAAGCATGTTCAATTATATAATAATAATAATAATAATAATAATAATAATAATAATAATAATAATAAAATATTTAAACATTTGAATGGCCAATGCAGAAAAGGCAAAATGAATCTGCTTTGTTTCTTCAAACTACTTTATCCTAGAACAATTGGTGAATGTTTTAAAAGGAGATAACATTTTGCTTAAAGAAAGGCAGGTAAAAAGCTATGGTTTTCCAGAAACAGAGGATTAACCATTAGCAAGAAAATCCAAATTTTGAGAATGTAAGGCACTAATTAGATGAAATAATTCTATGAGCACTATTAGAGTTTAAAAGGGTGACAGGAGGGACTTGGGAATTTTACTTTTAGGAATTTTATCACACTTTATTTACTCACTTAATGTGTAAGTGTGTGGCTTGGAAGAGGGAAGTGGAGAGCCTCAGAACATGTGGAGATTTCCAGAGGTAAAGAAAAAACTTGTGGTACTATATTCTAGCTTTCTTCCTTATTTGTCTAATAGATTAAGTCAAATTGGCAGGCTTGGAGGCAACTGAACCCCAAAAGTTCTACACATTATATTTTCTCTACTTATAACTTTATGTAGATATGTTTCTGTCTCTTCATAACTGGAATTACCAGTGGATGCCACCAAATATGGCTGTTACCATTTATATGTAAAATAGAACTGAAATACTCATGAATTTGAACTTCATTTGATGGATTGGTATACACAGTCCTCCATATATATCTTTATCTTTTTTTTTTTTTTTTTTTAGATATTTTCTTTATTTACATTTCAAATGCTATAACAAAAGTCCCTTATACCCTCCCATCTCCCTGTTACCCTACACACCCACTCCCACTTCTTGGCCCAAGTGATTCCCTGTACTGGGGCATATAAAGTTTGCAAGACCAAGGGGCTTTTCTTCCCAATGATGGCCATCTAGGCCATCTTCTGCTACATATGCAGCTAGAGACACGAGCTCTGGGAGTACTGGTTAGTTCATGTTGTAGTTCCACCTATAGGGTTGCAGATCCCTTAAGTTTCTTGGGTATTTTTTCTAGCTCCTCCTTTGGGAACCCTGTGTTACATCCTATAGATGACTATGAGCATCTCCTTCTGTATTTGCCAGGCACTGGCATAGCCTCACTTGAGATAGCTATATCAGGGTCCTTTCAGCAAAATCTTGCTGGCATTTACAATAGTGTTTTGGTTTGGTGGGTGATTATAGGATGGATGCCCGGGAGGGGTAGTCTCTAGATGGTCCTTCCTTTCATATTAGATCCAATATTTGTATCTGTAACTCCTTTCATGGGTGTTTTATTCTCTATTCTAAGAAGGAATGAAGTATCCATACTTTGATCTTCGTTTTCCTTGATTTTCTTGTGTTTTGCAAATTGTATCTTGGGTATTCTAAGTTCTTGGGATAATATCCACTTATCAGTGAGTGCATATCAAGTGACTTCTTTTGTGATTGGGTTACCTCACTCAGGATGATATCCTCCAGATACATCCATTTACTCAAGAATTTCATAAATCCATTGTTTTTAATAGCTGAATATTACTCCATTGTGTATATGTACCATATTTTCTGTATCCATTCCTCTGTTGAGGAACATCTGGGTTCTTTCCAGCATTTGGCTGTTACTAATATGGCTGCTATAAACATAATGGAGCATGTGTTCTTATTACCATTTGGAACATCTTCTGGGTATATGCCCAGGAGAGCTATTGCTGGATCTTCCAGTAGTACTATGTCCATTTTTTTGAGGAACCTCTGGACTGATTTCCAGAGTGATTGTACCTGCTTGAAATCCTACCAGCAATGGAGGAGTGTTCTCTTTTTCCACATTCTCGTCAGCATGTTCTGCCATCTGAGTTTTTGATCTTAGCCATTCTGACTGGAGTCAGCTGGAATATCAAGGTGGTTTTGATTTGCATTTCCCTGATGATTAAGGATGCTGAACAATTTTTCAGGTGCTTCTCTGCCATTCGGTATTGCTCACTTGAGAATTCTTTGTTTAGCTCTGTACCCTATTTTTAATGGGGTTATTTGAATTTCTGGTGTCCACCTTCTTGGGTCTTTGTATATATTGGATATTAGTCCCCTATCAAATTTAAGATTGGTAAAAATCCTTTCCCAATCTGTTGGTGGCCTTTTTGTCTTATTGACAGTGTCTTTTGTCTTATAGAAGCCTTGCAATTTTATAAGGTCCCATTTGTCAATTCTTGATCTTACAGCACAAGCCATTGCTGTTTTGTTTAGGAATTTTTCCCCTGTGCCCATATCTTCGAGGCTTTTCCCCATTTTCTCCTAAATAAATTTCAGTGTCTCTGGTTTTATGGGAAGTCTTTGATCCACTTAGACTTGAGATTTGTACAAGGAGATAAGAATGGATCAATTCGCATTCTTCGCATAATAACTGCCAGTTGTGCCAACACCATTTGTTGAAAATGCTGTCTTTTCTCCACTGGATGGTTTTAGCTCCTTTGTCAAATATCAAGTGACCATAGGTGTGTGGGTTCATTTCCAGATCTTTAATTCTATTCCATTGATCTATCTGTCTGTCATTCAGAAATGAGAGTTCATCTTCGTAGATTTTAACTTTGATGAGTATGAGTGCCCCTCCTTGTCTTTTTTGATAACTTTGGGTTAAAAGTCAATTTTATTTGATATTAGAATTGCTACAAAATGCAGACACTACTGCATACACCAACAGGATTTTGCTGAAAGGACCCTTATATATCTGTCTCCTGTGAGACAAATACAGAAGTGGATCCACACAGTCATCTATAGGGCAGAACACAGGGTCCCCAATGTAGGAGCTAGAGAGAGCACCCAAGAGCTATAGGGGTCTGCAACAATATGAACTAATCAGAACCCCCAGATCTCATGTCTCTAGCTGCATATGTATTAGAAAATGGCCTAGTTGGCCATTATTGAGAAGAAAGGCCCTTGGTCTAGCAATGTTTATATGCCCAGTACAGGGGAATGCCAGGGCCAAGAAGTGGGAGTGGATGGGTAGGGGAGCAGGGTGGGAGTTGGGGTATAGGGGACTTATGGGATAGCACTTGAAATGAAAATGAAGAAAATATCTAATAAAATATCTAATATGAAAAAAAATAAATGAATTGCTACTCCAGCTTGTTTCTTAGGATCTTTTGCTTGCAAAATTGTTTTCCAGCCTTTCACTCTGAGGTACTGTCTGGTTTTTTTGTTTTTGTTTTTGTTTTTGTTTTTGTTTTTGTTTTCCCCTCAGGTGGGTTTCTTGTAAGCAGCAAAATGTTGGGTCCTGTTTGTGTAGCCATTCTATTATTCTATGTCTTTTTATTGGGGAATTGAGTCCATTGATATTAAGAGAAATTAAAGAAAAGTAATTGTTACTTCCTGTTATTTTTGTTGTTAAAGTTGGGATTCTGTTCTTGTGGCTGCCTTCTTTTAGGTTTGTTGAGGGATTACTTTCTTGCTTTTTCTAGGGTGTAGTTTCTGTCCTTGTGTTGGTGCTTTCCCATTATTATCCTTTGAAGGACTGTATTCGTAGAAAGATGCTGTTTGAATTTGGTTTTGTAATGGAATACTTTGGTTTATTCATCTATGGTAATTGAGAGTTCTGCTGGTTAGAGTAGCCTGGGCTAGCATTTGTGTTCACTTAAGTTCTGTTTAACATCTGTCCAGGATCTTCTGGCCTTCACAGTCTCTGGTGAGAATTCTGGTGTAATTCTAAGAGGCCTTTCTTTATATGTTACTTGACCTTTTTCCCTTAATGCTTTTAATATTCTGTCTTTATTTAGTGCATTTGTTGTTCTGATTATTATGTGTCTGGAGGAATTTCTTTTCTGAAACAGTGCTCTGTCCTAGAAGCTGTGTGTCTTCTCCCAGAAGCTCTGTTGCTTCTGTAGTCCTCTGCTCACCCTCTGCAGTCTGAAAACTGATCTGTGCAGACTGGTCTCAGAGGGACCTTGGAGACAAGATGGCTCCCTTACCTGCTCTGGGGGTCACAGCCCTCCTGGGTGGCCACCTCTCCTCTGGAGAAAAAGGTGCCCACATTTCTGTAGATAGAAATGGGTGTCTGTCCCAGAATCTGAGTGGTTTCTGCCTGTCCCAGAAGCTCTGTAGCTTCTGTAGTTCCCTGCTCTCCCTCCACAGTCCACAAGCTGATCTGTGGAGACTGGTCTCAGAAGGACCTAGGAGACAAGATCCCTTTTTTTTAAAAGCATTTTTTATAAGATATTTTCTTCATTTACATTTCCAATGCTACCCCAAAGCCCCCTATACCCTCCCCTGCCCTGCTCCCCAACCCACCAACTCCTGCTTCCTGGCCCTGACATTCCCCTGTACTGGGGCATATGATCTTCTCAATACCAAGGACTTCTCCTCCTATTGATGGCCAACTAGGCTATGCTCTGCTACATATGCAACTAGAAACATAAGGGTGTACTGGTTAGTTCATATTTTTGATCCTCCAATAAGGTTGCAGACCCCTTTAGCTCTTTTGGTAATTTCTTTAGCTCCTTCATTTAGGGCCCTGTGTTCTATCCAATAGACGACTGTGTGCATCCACTTCTGTATTTGCCAGGCATTGGCAAAGCCTCACAAGAGACTGCTATGTCAGGGTCCTATCAGCAAAATCTTTCTGGCATATGCAATAGTGTCTATGTTTGGTGGTTGTATATGGGATGGATCCCTGGGTGGGGCAGTCTCTGGATGGTCTTTCCTTCTATCTCATCTCTGAACTTTGTCTCTGTAACACATGATATGCACTCACTGATAAGTGGATATTAGCCCAGAAAGTTAGATTATCCAAGATACAATTTGCAAGACACATGAAACTCAAGAAGAAGGAAGACCAAAGTGTGGATACTTCGCTCCTTTTTAGAATGGGGAACAAAATACCCATGGAAGGAGTTACAGAGACAAAGTGTCCTCCTTTTACTCATGTAATGTACCAATTGCTTTGAAGCTCTAGCTTCAATTTTAACTATTCATCATCACACTGAGGAATAATTTAATCTTAATGGAAACTTATACAACATAGATCAATCTAGGTAACACCTCACACAGCTTATGAACTACTAAAAGATGATAACTACAAAGATGCTCCCTCTTGGCAATCAAATGATACTTTTTAATATTATAAATATACTACTTTAAAGTTTCTTCCTTCAGGCACATATAGTTTTAAAAGCTAGATCTTTGTTCTCTAGGATTTAAACCTAGCAGCTGTTGTGATTCTCAGAGAAAAGCTTTGCAGTTTTCTCTGTTATGACATAGTATATGCCTTTCTAAAATAATTTTGATTTTTAAAAGTGTAGTTATGTTTTCAACTACATCTCTAGTTAGGTTTTAATCTTAGTTTTAGTGTTATAGCTGTTTTGTGAAAATCCTTACATAAACCATGGTTCCAGTGGGAACTACATTTACCTTTTTCTTTAAATAGCAGACATAGTGCTGTGTTTTTATTTTGTCAGAATTTAAGTGATAGAGGCTCATCACTATTTACAAACAGATCACAAATGCATTCATTCCTTCAAATATTCAGAACTATTATTTCATAAGTTCTTTTCCTATCTATCTTGTCTTCTTATCATCATTGAAGTATTTGGTACAGATTTACTTTAATGTTTATTTGAGGATTACTTATCTCTGCATATGTAAGTAACACTTAGAAATGCTAACATTTTCCTCCACATGCACTTCTCAAGAGTATGGTGCTTTTGTATGGTGCTCTCAATTTCTAATGCCTTGAAGGTATTCTTCTAACCCACTAGTCCTAAATTTACACTGTAAAAACAGCCTCTCTCCTCCTACCTCTCTTGCTGAGAAATGATGATTAAAGCAAATGAAAAGTCGTCCCCTACCTCTGTCTCTAAAATTTCTGCCTTTCAGAATCACCCCACTTCACTCCTTTTATTTGTTTTTGTTTCCTTATTCTTTTGTGCTTTTTGGACAGCCACAAAGATGTGATGGTGTTGACTTGCACAGCATTTCATAAGTCTGTTGATCACAAATTATCTTAAAGTAATTTATGTGAACCCTACTTCTAGCTAAGAAGGGACTTCTGTTGGGAATATTGATAGAAGGACAGATTATATAAAGTAGAGATTTACTGATAGACATTTACCACAACACCAGTATTTGTTTACTTATTAATAATCAAAACAATTTTTCTTTATATTGAAAAGTTTGTGCACCAGAACACAGAATATGAAGTCATCACTGGATCTCCGAGTAAAAGGAAAATGAGAAATACCTCATAAATTTATTGATTTGACCATAAATCAGAATTTTAGCTGTAAAGTATTACCATCATAAATTCAATCTTCTCTTAAACATATGAGACAGTAGAAAGTGATAAATGATAAAGATTTTTTTCTAGGAGTTTTTGTTCAGCTACAATTAACAAAAGTTTTTTAATAAAAGTAGAAACTATTTTTCCTCCATCCTCTCTGGCTTTTACAATGGTTCCACCTCTTCTTCCTCCTCCTCAAAATTCTCTGGGCTGCAATTAGAGGAATTTGACAGAGACCTCCAATTTATACTGCCCCTTAGCACAACCATGTCTGGCTATGGGTCACTGCATCTATGCAGAATCATTTATTTTCTTTTATTATTTCTTTATTTGCTTGTCTATTTTGACCAGTATTCCTTAGTTTTATATTAGGACTCTGGGTTATCACATCTCTGGTTCTTGATTACCCATGCAGTGTCAAAATATAGCTTCCTCCTTGAGGAGTGGACCATAAATCAAATCAGATATTGGTTGGTTAGTCCCTTAAGTTCTATTTCACTATTGCCCTAGTGTGTTTTGCAGACAAAAAAAAAAAAAAAAAAATGTAGGCAACAGTTCTGTTGGCTGAATTGGTGTTTATGTTTCTCCTCCCTTATCCTGTAGAGTGCCTTCCCATACCAGAGATTAGTGCACCAGTGTGAAGGGTACATGTAGGCATCAGCTTGACTTCTTGATGTTTAATGAGGTTTTGTGGGTGTTTTCCCCAGCAGTGGGGTACAGCTGTCAGTTTTTATGGAGTAACAGTTTTCCTTAGTTATCATGAATTGTTTGGGTATTTCCATATGACACCCTTGGTCAACAACTCAATTGAATATAACCTAATCCAGACACTAAAAGTTTTCACTGAGATGACCAGTTGAAATTTCATACCCCCTCTTTAATAGGAGTTCTTGTTAGTATCAACTTCATATTTTTCCTATCAACAAGGTTTTCATACTATCATTCCTAAATGTTCTCTAATTCCAGTCATTCCAAGGCTATTCTCCACTTTTCCCTATCAGATTTGGTGTTTCTAGTTTTATGTTGAGGTTTTGAACCACTTACTTAAATTTTATGCATGTTGATAGAGATGGATCCATTTGCATTGTTTTACATATAAACATTGAAACAAACTGCACTATACATAGAAGATTTTTGAAATATTATATATTTCTGGCTTCTTTAACCAAAAAAACCAAACAAACAAACAAACAAAAAACAAACAAACAAACAAACAAAAAAAAAACAGGTGTCCATGGATATATGGATTAACTACTGGGTCATCGTTTTGATTCTATTGATCAATCTACTATTTTTATACCAATGACATGTTCTTGTTTTTGGTTTTTCCTTTTTCGTTTTTCGAGACAGGGTTTCTCTGTATAGCCTTGGCTGTTCTGGAAGTCACTCTGTAGACCAGTCTTGCCTAGAACTCAGAAATCTGCCTGCCTCTGCCTCCCGAGTGCTGGGATTAAAGGTGTGCATCACCACACCCAGCTTGACATGTGTTTTTATTAGTATAGCTCTGTCGTGTAGTCTCCCACACTATTTTTTTTACATCTAGTTTCTTAGGGTGCTTTTATTATTTTATTTTTATGCATATTAGTCCTCTATAAATATGAAGTTGGTAAAAGTCTTTTCTCACTCTGTAGGTTGCCACTTTGTCTGATTATAAGTGTCTTTGCAGTATAGAATATTTTGAGTTTCATGAGATACCCTTTATTAATCGATTATTTAGTATCTGCATTATTATTATATTCAGAAAGTCATCTTCTATGACAATGCACTCAAGGCTATTCTCCACTTTTACCTATCATATTTGGTGTTTCTAGTTTTATGTTGAGGTTTTGAACCACTTGTACTTAAATTTTATGCATGTTGATAGAGATGGATCCATTTCCATTGTTTTACATATAAACACTGAAACAAACTGCACTATACATAGAAGATTTTTTGAAATATTATATATTTCTGGCTTCTTTAACAAAAAACAGATGTCCATGGGTATATGGATTAACTGCTGGGTCATCGTTTTGATTCTATTGATCAATCTATCTATTTTTATACCAATGACATGTGTTTTTAATATTATAGCTCTGTAGTACAGCTTGAAATCAGGGATGGTGACATCTCCAGAAGTTCTTTTATTGTTCAGGATTATATTAGCTATCTAGAATTTATTTTTGTTTTGTTTTGTTTTTAATTTCCATATGGAGTCAGGAATTTTTCTTTCAATGTCTGTAAATTATTGTGTTGCAGTTTTAATTGGGATTCCATTGAAACTGTATTTTGCTTTTGATAAGATGGACATTTTATTATTTTGATCCTACTGATCCAGGAACATGAGCATGATCATGGGAGATCTTTCCATCTTCTGATATGTTCCTCAAGTTCCTTCTTCAAAGCATTGAAGTTTTTATACAACAGGCCTTTAACTTTCTTTGTTAGAGTTAAGTTACCTCAAGATATTTTGCAATATATATGGCTATTTTAACAGGTGCTGTACTCCTGATTTCCCTTTCACTCCCTTTGACATTCATTTGTGTATAAAAGGGCTACTCATTTTCTCTTTTCTTTTCTTTTCTTTTCTTTTCTTTTCTTTTCTTTTCTTTCCTTTCCTTTCCTTTCCTTTGCTTTGCTTTTCTTTTAAAAAAAAAAAATTGCTTCATATCCAGCCAACATGTTAATCAGTTGTAGGAGTTTCCTGTTAGAATTGTAGGCTTTCATATGTATTATGTCATATTATCTGCAGATAAGAGTACTTTAACTTCTCCCTTTGTGATTTGTATCCACTTGTTCTTCCTCAGTATGCTTATTGCTCTAGCAAAAACTTTGAGTACTATATTTAATAGTCAGAAAGTGAGTGGACAACCGTGTCTTGTTGCTGCATTTAGTGGAATTGCTTTGAGTTTCTCTCTATTTAATTTGCTTTTGGTATAGGTTCCCTGTAAATTGTCTTTTTTATGATTAGGTATGTCTCTTGTATCCCTATACACTCCAGGACTTTTAACATGAAGGGATATTGAATTTTGTCCAAGGTCTTTTTTGGATCTAATGACATGATCATGTACTTTCATTTTTTTGTTTTTCTTTCTTTCTTCCTATATGTTACATTTATAGATTTTAATATACTGAATAATCCTAGAATCTCTGGGATGTAACCTAATTGATCAACATGGGTAGTCTTTTGATATTGGTTTGCAAAGATTTTACTGGATGTTTCTGCATCTATTTTTATAAGTGAAAATCATCTGCAATTTTTTTTCTGAGTCTTTATGTGCTTTGGGTATCAGGGCAACTCTGGCTCCTGGATATCTAATAAAATGAATTAGGTAATGTTACTTCTGTATCTATTTTGAGAAATACATTGGGAAGTATTGGTCTTAACTCATCTTGGAAAGTATGGTAGAAGTCAATTAAATGATTCTTAATAATATTCTGGTATACTCACAGACCAGCACTTATCCTAATTGTCATCAGACAGAAATCAAGTATCAACTGATAGGGGCAGATTCAGAGACACACAGCCAAACACTAGGTGAAGCCAAGGGAAGGACAAAGAAGATAACACAGAGGATTTTAGGAGTCAGAGGGTTTGAGGTAACCATGAGAACACAATCCACAGAATCAACTAAGTAGGACTCATAGGGGCTCACAAAGGGTGAAGAGACAGTTACAGAACCTGTATGGATCTGAGCTAGGTCCTTTATATATAAGTTATGGTTGTGTAGCTTGGTGTGCTTGTTGAACTGCTAAAAGTGGGAGTGGAGAGTTCCTCTCACTATTTTGCCTTTGCTTGGGAATCTTTCCCCCTATGTATCAACTTCTCCAGTCTTGATTTGGGTTTGTGCCTAGTTTCTTTTTAATTTATGATGCCATATTCAGTTGATAACCATGAGAGGAATGCTAGGTTTAAAGGGAAACTGAGGGGTGCATCTAGGGGAGAGAAGAAGTGATGGAATGGAAGAGGACTGGGTCTGTGGCTAACAATGTTGAATAGCATTATTCTTTCAAGTGTTTACTAGCCACTTTTATTCTTCTTTAGAAAATTATTATTCAGTACAATATTCTGTTTTTAGTTATTTTATGAATAAATTTTTAAAATCAGCTAGCTAAAGTTCAAGGGCTTTATTCATACCTAAAAATTAGTATATCTGGCTAGATGTATGCATTGATGCAATAGTCATTTTAACTCTGTGGTAGACAGTTTCATGTTTATTAGTTTTTAGGCTTGGTTCACAGGAGGAAAATAATGATTGATATTGCACTTCTGGCAAAACATCCCTGGATATGGAAGTCATAAACCTTTTGACGGTTTGATTCTTATTTTGTTAATGGAAATGTTACCAAACTTCATTTTAAACATTTATGTTTATAACTATAAATCTGTTCTACTCTCAACCTTTGTGTGAGAAGGTTTTACAGTGAGCAGCAATAAATTCAGTGACACATAAATTATTAAAGTGTTGAAAATGAATAACTACCCATAATAAGCCATGATTGGGATATCTATATGATGACTAACCTTCTGAGGCTCAGAGAGTATCGTGTGACAGGGGATGGAAAGGATGTAGGCTGTGGAAGATGGAGAATCATCCTATGGAATGCAGTTTTTAGCAAATGGTATGGATGTTACACTCAGAATTCATAGCAGCTGTAGATATTTAAATAAAATCTATACAAGAAAAGGTCAGTCAAAATTCTAGTGTGAGTGAAGGAGGGTTCCTCACCTTAGCTTCAAGAGTTATAGACAATGAATGGTAACACACACACACACACACAGAGAGAGAGAGAGAGAGAGAGAGAGAGAGAGAGAGAGAGAGAGACAGACAGACAGACAGACAGAGACAGAGACAGAGACAGAGACAGAGTTTCATTTTTCTGCAGAGTTGTAGTCATTCTTAACTTGCCTATGCTTCAGTATATGACTCTGCTATCACCCCCATACAAGAAGTAGTGCTACTTGCAGTGACATATATTGTTTTATTTTAATTTTTACTTTTTTATAATACATGACGTTGGATGCATAATTATTGAGGTGAGAAAAAAACTTGCTGAATTATATCAACCTGTATACTTTAGTGATCAGTTAACATCACAATGAAAAATGGGGAACATTGGGGAAGAGGTTTTGTCTAGTATTTCCTCAGGTGATTAATGGCTATGTGTTACATCAAATATGATAAATATCTAATGTTAATAAGAAAAGTTTCCACATGAAAGGTATGACACAAGGAAGGAAGAAATAGAAAAGAAAAAAAAAAAAAACAATAACACAGACAACACAGAAAGCTAATTAATCCCTATTGCATGCGGACAGCTCAATAAACTGGCTACAGACAAATCAATCAAAAAACAGGCCAAATGGAAAACTTTGATGCTGAATGTACATTTGGTGAAGGACAGATGATCAAGACTTCAATAATGAAGCATTATTGCATCAGTGGAACTTTATATTGACATTTGGCCTGTTATGTTTGTGGGATGGATAAATATTCTTTTCTGTTGTAATAGCTAAACTGTGTACAAGTTTTAGCTTAGATAGAAAGAGGGGAAGTGTAGAGGAATTTTAATCCAGAAGCATGGCTACTCTGGCAAGGGACACTATCCGAAGACGTGTAAGGTCTGTGTCATCTGGCTGCAAAGAGACATAACACATACCTCCAATTCTGTCTGCAAAATAGACATGGCCTTAGTATCCACCTGTAGTACCAAATGATGAAGGTAAAATCAGTGTGTAGAGGAAACAGCCATATTTGACAGTGATCTCTAATTGAGAGACAAAGTGATGAATCAGGGAAAGATTTAATGTAATGTCAGAGTTAGTATACACCCATCTTTCAAGAGAAGCTATTTAAGGACAGAGCGGGGAGAGAATGTTGGGAGATGAGTCAGTTAGGACTCACTGCATTTTGCTGCAGAGGAGTTGAGTTGATTTCAGTTCAGTTCTAATAGAGAGAAAAAAATTTCTAACAACAGAGTTTTACAGAGACAGGTGGCAGGTGACGGCAAAACAAATGAGAGTATAACAAATTGCCAAAGTTAGTATTTGGCCAAGCAGAGCATTTCAGTAAGAAAGCAAGAGAAGCCAGATTTAATCAGTCAGCTTGGAGAAGAATCTGAGCCAGAATATCTGAGTTGAATCAGACAGTCAGAGTTCAGAAAGAGCTAGAATAAAAGTTACATTCACATTGAGGGAAACAAGGGGAACTGTGGTAATATATGGTGGATGGATATGATCATATTACATTTTAGATGTGCTTAAAAAATTTCAAAGGATAATGTTCAAAAAATTCAAATATTTTAAAATATCCCAGTGTTATTAGTATCTCAATCAAAATTATATATAATAGTTATCCTCTATCACTATCAAAATGAAAAAGTGTGATGTAGGTCACAGATGCATTTGTATATGGATTGCTGTTTATATGCAGGTGAGGGCAGGAACAAGATAAGGTGAGAGCCCGAGATTGGGCAGTAGAAAAGAAAGGCTGGCCCGAAATCTTTAGAGATGAGAATGGAAAGATGGAGAGAGAGAGAAGAAGGAACAGAAAGGAAGAGATAAGATGGAACCTATAGGAGAAGAGCAAAAATCACAGTCTTCAGAGCCATAATTACTGGGGATTTCTTAGTTAGATGATTAAAAATAATTAAAAAGTAATTAGGGTGAATTTGTAAATCTGAAGGATAACTAAAATGTATGTAGTTGCAATATCATGAGATGTATGAAGATTATGAAGAGCCTAGGGCCCTAGAAACAAAAACATATTTATAACATTCTGGGGTTATGACCCAAAGGACTAAAACTCAAGAAGTTAAGAGTACTTTCTGAGATTCTTCAGTCATGGTGCCAGGAGCAACTTGCATGACAGTTTCCATCTATCCAAGGTCATTTTCAAAGCCTCGTGGTACTGACTAGCTCCAAATAAAGCCTAGCCTTTAGCTGTCCATATTGTCTGTCTGTGTATAGTCTTGTCTTATGCAACTTGTTTATCCTTTTATTTAAAACCAGACTCAGGTAGTTTGGATATCATTAGATATTAAACCTGTTTCTTAGCAATATTTGTCTAGAGTTAAATAAATCAAACCTGAAATCCATATTGATTAGTATAACACCAACTATGACAGAACATATTCGAAGTTAAATAAATATTGGGGAGTACATTTGTAATTTCTCTATCACTTATCAAATAAAAATTATTTGAAATAAATGGTTCTTAGGGAGAAATTATATAGGAAAATAGTGGATCTTGACATATGATCAAATGTTTTGTGGAAGCAAGCATATATGATAAGTATACCATCCAGCTCTCAAATATGTCAATAACTTAATCTCTGGAATTTATGAATATTCACTATGTATTCAAAAATGAGCTTATAAATGTGTTTAGGTTATGGGTATTGATATTTGGGACAGTATTATTAATTTGATAATTTATTACTATAGAAGAATTGCGATGCTATCAACTTGACATAATCTAGAAATACTGGGAATAGAGTTTCACTAAGAAATTATCTCCATTTTGTTGGTCCTTAGAACTTTTATAGGACATTATCTTAAATGAGTTTATTTATGGGGGAAGACCCAGCACACCATGAACAGCACCAATACGTGTGATATTGATTGTAATCTGTATAAAAATGAAGGCATCAAGCTGAATAGAAACAAACAAATGAATAATGATGAATTAATTAACTTCTCTCTCTTTTGGACTTCATGTGTGAACAGACAGATATCTCTGCTATTGTGACTACCTTCAACTTATGGACATCCACCTAATATTGTTAACTGAAATGATCTGTTTTTCTTCTAAGTTGGAAAAACTATTCAAAAAAATGTTTTGGTAGTAAATTTGGGAATATTCCCTGATTATGTTCCAATGTGCTGTTTTGCATGCTAGAAATCTCTCTAGCAGGCAACGAAAATACATCATCCCCCAAATATGCTTTCTCACAATACCCATCTTTTCAGCAGCATGTTTTTTGTTTGTTTGTTTGTTTGTTTGTTTTTGCAGAAACACAGCAGCGACTTGTATGGCTGTAGCTTCCTATTTATGGTAGTAGGGATAGATCCCTGGTAGAAATTTCCAGAAGATTTGTCTACTTCTGAAACTTTTATATAGACAGTAAACAGATATTTATATACATAATATGTGTGAAGTGAAATACTAAGCCTGTGGAGAGATGGTGGTAAAGAATGCATGTACACATACTTCCTGTACTAATGGAGTTTGCCCCTCAGAAATTCAATATGAATATATAAATGGATCTGTATAAATTTAGCCTAAATGAAAACTGTGCCATTTACAGAGGACTGTCCCAGTGATTCATGGTTATATGCCTATATTAAGCAATGCCTGATGAAAAATATTTACCACAAAGGCTCCCAATTAAACAAATACATTTTTAGAAGGTATAGAATTAAGTGGTATTTTTAATTAGTCAGTGTTATTTTTCTAGATGGTTCTTGGTAATATATCTTCATAGAGAAAATAAACACATAACAAGTATTTGATTTTTTAAAATCTCATCTCTTTCATTATGAATAAGCAACATTTTCCAATACTTTTTATTAAATAGAGGTCCATTATAGAATAATGAATGTATTTAATTAAATATGTAGCATTTATTCAGGAGAAAAACTTTTGTTTTATGAATTGACACTACAATTTTACTAAATGGAGGTATAGTATGGGTGGATATTTAATGAAGAATATATTCCAGTTAGTATAGAAAAAATTAATCATAAACATGATTTTTATCTATATTCCCACTGAAAATCCCATAGGCATATAACTTCTATTTTTAATGATATACAGATTTCATCTAGGGAACATATCATGATTAATTGAATGAGAATATCCAGGTTTATAACTGTAACAGCAACATGACTTAATTAAAGTCAGAATCTAATGGTGTCCTTCAAGTGACATCAGAAAGGAATATTAGCAGAGAGGGGATAGAAATTAATTAAATATCAGAATGAATGACATCCACATAGACTTTTACTGAAATAAGCTAGATTTTTAACTAAACAACAAATTCAACAATTTTGTTTCCCATAGACTAGACAGTCATGTCTTATTGCTGTAATATATAAACTTGTTTTTAGCAGCACTATTGTTTCATTTGTCAGGTCTATGAACTTTTGAAAGTTGTTTTTTAATTTTTTTTTATTTCATTTTCCTGATTAGGGGAAAATATAAAATGTTTTTAAGATTATATAAAAAATTAAAAACAGTATGAGTTGATGAATAAATGCAAAGGTTCCTGTTTCTGTAAATGATATAAATCTCTCCTTTTCTTAATTCTCCTTTGAAATCAGTTATTAAAACCACAACTTTACATAATGTAGAAATCAGTGGATTGTAGAGTGGCTAGTTCCAATAGTCTTAATTTCATTATTTTTCTAGCATCCATGGCTCAGGGAACAACAAATAAAAGTTTATATATTACACACACACACACACACACACACACACACACACACACACACACACATAAACCCATAAATTCTCTCATAGTTACTTTTTCACTACTAAAAGACATACAGTTCTGCTACATTCCAACTTTGAAATAAAATACTGCAATTATCAAGTAAATGATTAAAATGTTAAGTTGTATGCAATTAGACATTTACAGAATAGCCCATAAAGACTCCATTGGAGTCTGCATTTAGGATAGAGTAAGTATTACACCAAGTGTCAGTGATTAGATATTTACATAATAATAGGTAACTTTAAAGAAGCTGACACACATGATCAAGTAAAAAAGGAGGCTTTCAGAATCTGCAATTTACTATTTCCTAAATTTTATCAACTTCGGTAAGTACATGTAATAAGCATTCATATCTTTTCTCCATTGATTTTTCAATGTTGTGCTAAAAGTTTAAGCTTAAATTTACTTCTATGTCTCCATGTCTCCATGTCTTCTTCTTCTTCTTCTTCTTCTTCTTCTTCTTCTTCTTCTTCTTCTTCTTCTTCTTCTTCTTCTTCTTCTTCTTCTTCTTCTTCTTCTTTTGTTTTTATTATCAAAGTTTATCACTGGGATCAACTTCTATCTAGCAGGGAGTACCAGTCTCAGTGAGCTATGGTAATTCTCAGGAAACAGCTATTCTGTTCAAGAGTTGTACTGGGGCTCTGTTAGGCATAGATCATCCTAAGTCAGTGGAAGAATGTGCCTAGAAGACCCAAACAGCAGAACCATCACTCTAGGAAAGTTCCAGTCTATGTAACCTGTAAGGTATCTCAGCTGATAAGTGGCAGTATGGGATGAAAAAGAGTTAATCCCATATTCTACTCTTGAGATAATTGTCTTTTGTGTGGAAACCCAAACATAATATTTTTTAAGCTCTCAAGCAAGAGAAATAGAGTCTGGAAACAGGATAGTCAAAGGAAGAAAACAAAATAATCCCAAACCTGAGGGGAATGTGGACAGGAAGAAGATTTAATTAGATGGCACTTGGGGATGACAAGAAGGTACAGACAAAGTGAATAGGAAACAAAATGTCAGTACACTGAGTTCTTAGAATTCATGGTCATGTGTTCAGAACTCTGACAAACTGGGCAGGTTGACAACTGGTTAAACAGTAAGAAAAGTGAAGGAGAGAAGGGAGCATGAGTACCTGAGTAGAAACTGGGGAAGATGCTGAGAACAGTGTAGAAAATCCACAGGAGCCGACTGGAGGAAGGAAATGTGATCACAGCAATCTGTTGGCTAGATTGAGTATTTGGAATGACAGATCTAGCAATGGCTTTGCCTATGAGGATCTGGTAGAATTTTTGTAGCACATATAGCTTTGAAGGAATGTTTTTTTCTTAGCAGCTGACTTACATGGGAATGCAAATTACTATTGTAGTATTCATCAGTGACTCATACCTACTCTTGTATGGCTGGAGTCTAACAGCAGCTGTGGTTTAAGGCCCAAACCCTCCCATTGCCCTTTTGACAAAAATATTAAAGAGATTAACCAAGTCAGTGGGCCTTCTTCTGTGTAGACAGGAGAGATCGCAGACTTCTGCGGGTAGCCTGAAAAGCAAAGGCTTGTGCACCAAGGCCTGCTTCATTAAAGAGGAAAAGTTGGGTCATTAAATAAGACCCTAGAAAGGTCTAGCTGCCAATTTGGAAAGGTATCTGTAACATCATCATTTATCTTAAAGTCTTTATCTTGCATCTTAACCTAGTTTTCTTGCAGAAAAGCTGTCTTCCAAGCCAGTGTCCCACTTTGTTATTAACATCTCATTCCCTCAGTGAGGAGACACGGAAGTAACAGGAGTAAATATGTGTCACGTTTTTACAAAAAGCTTCAAAAGCTTCCCTGTAGTCTTGACCTGTGTGGAAACAGCTTCTACTGAAACACCTGTGAAGGTGTAAACACACACACACTCACACACTCACACTTGGTATGAAAAGGTATTCTCCAGAAAACGCCTTTGCTCTTTTTGGTTTATAGGTTTCTTGTTTCTTTCTTTCTTTCTTTCTTTCTTTCTTTCTTTCTTTCTTTCTTTCTTTCTTTCTTTCTTTCTTTCTTTCTTTCTCCAATTTTTATTAGGTATTTACTTCATTTACATTTCAAATGCTATCCTGAAAGTCTCCTATACCCTCCCTCCCACCCTGCTCCCCTACCCACCCACTCCCACTTCTTGGCCCTGGTGTTAGCCTGTACTGGGGAATATTAAGTTTGCAAATCCAAGGGGCCTCTCTTCCCCCTGATGGCCGACTAGGCCAGCTTCAGCTACATATGCAGCTAGAGACATGACATCTAGGGGTACTGGTTAATTCATATTGTTTTTCCTCTTATAGGGTTGCAGACCCCTTCACCTCCTTGGGTACTTTTCTAGTGCCTCCATTGGGGACCCTGTGTTCCATCCAATAGCTGACTGTGAGCATCCACTTCTGTGTTTGCCAGGCACTGGCATAGCCTCACAAGAGACAGCTATAGCAGGGTCCTTTCAGCAAAATCTTGCTGGAGTATGCAATAGTGTCTGCATTTGGTGGCTGATTATGGTATGGATCCCCGGGTGGGGCAGTCTCTGGATGGTCTATCCTTTTGTCTCAGCTCCAAACTTTGTCTCTGTAACTCCTTCCATGGGTGTTTTGTTCCCAATTCTAAGAAGGGGTGAAGTGTCAACACTTTGGTCTTTGCTCTTCTTGAGTTTCATGTATTTTGCAAATTGTATCTTTTGTATTCTCAGTTTCTGGGCTAATATCCACTTATCAAGGAGTGCATATCATGTGAGTTCTTTTGTGATTGGGTTACCTCACTCCTAATCATACCCTCCAGGCTTCTATACTGGGCAGATGGAGACAGCTCTGAATTAAGAAACAGGACACAAAGTTTCTTTTCTAATCTTGTTGCTGAAGATAAGAGTCCTAGACTTGGAAGACACTGACAGGAAGTGGTAGATGGGACTGTCTTGATGGGGTATTCATGCTGTGCACACCTAGGATGCTCAGAGAGCCTCATTGCTCATTTTGGTCCCTCTGCAGCCATCTTCTTACAAGTTTTCCTCCCAACTGTTTCCATCACAGTTCCATTTGCTGGGTCCTCTCAGTCACCCTCAGCCACACTTTCAGGACCACATTTTTTGGTGGTTCGTTGGGCAACTCTCCTTCGATTTCCTAGAGAAGATCACCTTCTTCCTTTAAGTTGATAGATGTGGCACTTTCTGAACCTCTGGACAATTGGTTCATTTGAGATGCTGTTCCATGCAACCATGAACCACTCCAGGAAGAGGCCCAGGGGTGGCTTTCAAGTGGGGCTCAGTGCCAGGTTCCCAGCCAGAAGCCAGTTGGAATTCTGGGCCTGAACACTGTCGTTAAGTGGCTTGTAGACAACCACATCCAGCAGCTGCATCTGTGAGGTCAGGCCCCCTAGAATGACCACCATGTCTATGATCATGTTCTCCATGGAACTCTTCACAAAGTCAGTGGCATGGCACCGGAAGCCATTCAGGTTCAGCATCCATCGTTGTCTGGGCACAGCTCCAGTTCTCTGCACACAACTTCATTGGGCTTGCCCAATCTGGAGTCCTAAAGTCAGATTCTTCATTTTCTGCAAAGGTTACTCCCTGGAGCTGCCACTTATCCGAATTAGGACACCCCTCTTCCCTTTCCAACCGATTGATCATATCTGGTTTGGGGAATGGGAATTCCAGGGACAGGACAGTCTCATAATTCATCCTCATGACTACCTTTTTTGTTGCTCTGTCAGAACTTCCCACTCCTTATCTGAAAAATATATGGATACCTCACCAAATAGGGCTGGTGGTACCCATTTGCCTTCCAAGCAGATTTGTACTTTCTGCTTATGTATGAGGCCATCGTCCAATTCCTGGATCTCAATCTCTTTGTCCTTTTGCTTTTCATTCATGGTCAAAATTAGAGGGTAGGCTAGGGACTCCATTTCTGGATGTTCTAGATTCATAGGCACTCTCCACAAGCCACTTCAGAAACTTAACAGTCTTTCTGCCTCAAAGGACCTCCCAAAGCCAAGTCCATGGTACAGAGAGGGGCATGCCTGGCTGTCAGAGGCCAACCCAAACCTGGCCAGACTTCTTCTCGTCTCTGTGTGTAGCAAATACTCTCTATTAGAAGCCTCCTTGGGCTGGTACAAAGAGGTTCCCTGGAAGAGACTGCGGGCAGCTGTCGGGTGTGCAGTGAGTGTGCATCTTGTGAGCTTCATTTTCCCGGACTTCCCAAACAAAGATCTTCCCAGAGTTCAGAGTCAGCTTCTTCAATGTTTCCAAGCCGAACGGGCTGCATCGTCATAAGGGCAACGAGGGCTGTGGCCTGGCCTTCACCGTGCCATTTTCTCCACTGCTCCTGCTGCTCCAGCATGGCCCCTTGTGAAGGAGGTGTCTCCGTGTCTTCTTTGAAATACTTTTTGAGCCACTTGTATTCATTATTTATTCATTATTTCATGTCCTTTGTTCCCCATCCTACATTATAGTCATATTTTCATGATTGCCTATTGACGCCTTGCTTAGCCAAGTCTCTTTTTCTTAAACCCGATTATATATTCACTCATTTCTCATCTTAGTTTGACTTTCAGCAGTAAATATCCACAATTCTGTAGCCATTTCTGATTTTGTTACATACATGATCCCCTAAGATCACTCTTCCCTACTTCACTGGCCCTTACTAAATTTGCTCTGAAGACATGTTCTCTTGCTGACTTTAAAGGTACAGACCACTGTCTTATTTTGAAACATATATTTATTTCAAGAAATCTAAAGAGTTTCATTGTATCCTTGAATATTTAATTTAGTTCAGTCTATATAACTTAAATCTCAATGTTAAAACCAGGATATGAGGAATAATTACTTTTCACAATCTCCATGTGTGTGTTTTCTAGGTAATGCATCTTGGAGATTCATGTCTGTCATTTAAAAAGGAAGCACATAATGAAGATTACATATTCTTCTAGGTCTACATGGAATATTATTGAAAAGATTAAATAAAAAGTTTTGAATGACTACTTTTTGTATATTTTATTTATTTCTCTTTATTTTTGCAGGCAGGGTTTGGGTAAAGCAAAATATGTGAACTCTTGAAACTCTTGCCTTTATTATTTTAACACAAATTGGTGTTTTTTCCCTCATCACTTGCAATATCTTTAACATAATTAATTGACCATTCAGGTTTGTAATGATTCCATATGTGGAACAGGAAAAAGGAATGTGCAAATATATGTTATTGTCATGACGCATGCATATAAAGGTTTCAAAATAGTAGAAAAAAAGAGAAAAACATTTAAGTTATGTGCCTATCTGTGTCTTCAGTAATACATATAAATAGAACTCTCTTCTCCTTTCAAGAATCACATAGACTCAGTCTACTAATCATATTAAACCTAATTAGATACATAATCTAAGTTATTTGTAGGATTATTGGCAACATGGGGATTAATATTTTGCATTCTAAAAAATTGTATTCTTATTCAAAGTAATACTTGTCTAGATTAAGCACAGAAAAAAATGCTGAAAACATTTCACTGGGGAAGCACATCCTCATACTCATTAGCTTATCTAAGCTTTGATGTATTTGATGTTTTCTGGACATATTTTAATATTTCAATTCTATGTTAACAATAAAAAGGTATTTACAGCAATCAACATATGATTTTAAAAGCATAGTATTTTTTCCTGATCACTCAACTTCTGAATATATTTTTAAGTGTCATATTATGAATACAATATTGTGTTCTGTTTCTAATCTGTACTTATCTCTCTTGTTCAAATTTTTATGTAAAACATTTAGTTTTTAAAAATAGATTCTGTTTCTACACAAAAAAATCATTTGTCAAGCTTTCCCTTGTAGACATTTATTTCTTTGGCTATTTTTGAGAAGTGCTTCCCTGTATTATTTTTATTTGCATTTTCTTATGTACTCATAATCTTCCACATGAACAGTAACATTACTTTGGGGAAAATGATAAGCAAGCATCCTCTCTTGTAATTATCTTTTGTTGTCACATTTCCTGTGAAATGATGCTGACGTTTTGCTTCTTAAACCAGTTTTTTCTGTTTCTATTGACATTGTAATTCATTTTATTTTACAGTCATTTATGCTAAATCTTATTTATTTTAAAAATATTTAAGTTAAGTTTAAATGAAAGCATCAAAATTGGTGGACTGAATCATAACATATTTATAAATATCTTTTATGGACTCCACTTTTTGCTATTTTAATTTGTGTATGGTGTAGTTAGCTGTTCCAGTGTTCGTTAAAATAACCATATTAAAAATTATTGGGGTCTGCGACCTTATAGATGGAACAACAATATGAACTAATCATCACCCCCAGAGCTCATGTCTCTAGCTGCCTATGTAGCAGAAGATGGCCTAGTAGGCCATCATTGGGAAGAAAGGCCCCTTGCTCTAGCAAACTTTATATGCCCCAGTACAGGGGAACTCCAGGGAAAAGAAGTAGGAGCAAGTGGGTAGGGGAGCAGGGCAGGAGAAGGTATAGGGGACTTTTGGGATAGTATTTGAAATGCAAATAAAGAAAATATCTAATAAAAAATAAATAAAATGTTCTTTATGAGAACATTTATCAAATATAATGAGAATTGTCTCATTAGGATAACAGTGTGTTATATGTTGATATAATTAAACATATCTTTGGTCATGGACATAACATAAGTTGAAAATACTCCCATATCTCACTTATCCAATTCAATAATTATTTTTTTTCACTTAAACAGTTTCATTCTACTGTGAAGTCGTGAATACATTACATTATTTTGTGTTTCTCTATATAATTTAAGAGTCTTAAATAAGAGAAAATATATAGTATGTATTTTTCTGAAACTGGCTGACTTTGGTTAATATTACTATCTCTAATTGAATACATCCTCATTCAAATGAAAAGATAATGAAAACCAATGTTTTTATACATATACTCATGCACACATATATCTTTACCTGTATCTACAGTTTAGAGGCATCAAAGTTGGTTCCAGAACAGTAAATATGTATAGTACTATAATAAACACTGGAGTGCAAATATCTCTGTAAAATATTGAATTGGAATCTAAATAAATAAATATTCAGTAGTGAACTAATTTGGTTGTATGTTACTTTTATTTTGCTATTTTAAGAAACACCCATGCTGACTTTAACAGTTGCTGAACTAATTTACATTCTCAGTAATATTCTGAATGAGCTCCTATATCCGCTTCATTGTCGTCAGCATTCCACTGCTATTGTAATTGAATAACAGTATAGTATCTACTTTCACTTCTGTGATTGACCTTATTGTTGAACAGATTTTGCTGTCTGGATTATATCTTGTGAGCATTATCTCTTCATTATTCTCCCTACTGACTGATATATTTTTTATTAGATATTTTCTTAATTTACATTTCAAATGCTATCCCAAAAGTTCCCTATACCCTCCCCCCGCCCTGCTTCCCTACCCACCCACTCCTACTTCTTGGTCCTGTCATTCCCCTGAATCGGGGTATATAAAGTTTGCAACACCACAAGGCCTCTCTTTCCGATGATGGCCAACTAGGCCATCTTCTGCTACATATGCAGCTAGAGACACGAGCTCTGGGGGTTCTGGTTAGTTTATATTGTTGTTCTACCTATAGGGTTGCAGACCCCTTCAGCTCCTTGGGTACTTTCTCTAGCTTCTCCATTGGGGGCCCTGTGTTCTATCCTATTGATGACTGTGAACATCCACTTCTGTATTTGCCAGGCACTGGCATAGCCTCATACGACACATGTATATCAGGTTCCCTTCAGCAAACTCTTGCTGTCATATGCAATAGTGTCTGGGTTTGGTGACTGATTATGGGATGGATCTTATTATTCGTTTTTTTGTTGTTGTTTTTTTGTTTTGTTTTTTTATGTAAAATTTCCTCTCCTTATGTAGGCTGCACCTCCACATATATTTCTTTTCTTTTGCAAGTTGTAGCTTTGTTTTGCTTTTGTTTTCTATTATTGTTTTGGTTATTTGTTTATTTTTTAAGATTTTAAACATTTTTCCTATTTATTTTTGAAATCATAAAAAATTGATAAAACATTTATTTCCAAGCATAAGTTATTTCTATTATTTTAGTTTAGTGCTTTTTATTAAACTAATAAAATTTGTCTTAAAATATAAATCTCAGTTTTGACATTTTTTAAGTTATCAAAATGATTTATAATAGTTAAATGCCTCTTAAATATACTTGATATCTTCTGAATCTAAAAGTAATATTAACTCAACCAGTTTTTAAAATCTATTTGGAAAATTAAACATGATAGAAGTAGAAAAAATCTCTTATGGAGTCCTCAATGAAAGAAAATTGTGACAAGTTCCTGATTAGACACAAACCATTCCATCTCCAAAGGAGAATACACAGTGTATCTGTGACTTTATAGAATGAATTGGGTAGTTTTCCATCTGTTTCTATTTTGTGGAATAGTTTGAAGAGTATTAGGTCTTTGAATATCTGATAGAATTCTGTATTAAACACATCTAGTCCTTGAAATTTTTTGGTTGGGAGACTTTTTTTTTTTTTTTTTGTATTTTTTTTTCTTTATTAGATATTTTCTTCATTTACATTTCACATGTTATCCAGAAATTTTCCCTTACCCTCCCGCGTCCCCGCCCTGCTCCCCTACCCACCCCCTCCCACGTAATGGCCCTGGCATTCCCCTGTTCTGGGGCATATAGAGTCTGTATGACCAAAGGGCCTCTCCTCCCAATGATGGGAAACTAGGCCATCTTCTTCCATATATGCAGCTAGAGACATGAGCGCAGGGGGGACTAGTTAGTTCATGTTATTCTTCCACCTAGAGGGTTGAAGACCCCTTCTGCTCCTTGGGTACTTTCTCTAGCTCCTACCTTGGGAGTCCTGTGTTCCAACTAATAGCTAACTGTGAGCATCCACTTCTGTGTTTACCAGGCAGACTTTTAATGACTGCTTCTATTTCTTTAGGGGTTGTGAGACTGTGTAGATACTTTATCTGATCCTGATTTAACTTAGGAACCTGGTTTCTGTCTAGAAAAATGTCCATTTCATCCAGATTTTCCAATTTTGTTTAATATAGTCTTTTGTAGTATGATCTGATGAGTTTTTTAATTTCCTCGGTGTCTGTTGTTATATATCCCTTTTCATTTCTGACTCTGTCTCCTCTGGTTAGTCTGGCTAAGGGTATATCGATCTGGATAGATAAAACATTTATTTGCAAGCAAGACTTAATTTCTATTGGTTTATTTTATACTTAATAATGTGTATTTAATACAAAAACTACATGATTAACTCCAAAATGGCATTCTATCTAAAAAAATAAATAAATCAAATTTAAAATTTAAGAAAAAGGAAGCTGGGGAAGAAGGTAGTCCCATGGGAAGACCAGCAGTTTCAACTGACCTAGAACCCTGAGATCTTTCAGACACTAAGCCACCAATCAGACAGCATACATCAGCTGATATGAGGCCCCCAACTCATATAAAATAGAAGACTGCCTGGTCTGGCCTTAGTGAGTGAAAATGTACCTAACCCTTGAGACAATCGAGGCCCCAGGGAGTCGTGAGGCCTGATGGGGTAGGGAGTTGAGAACATCCTCTTAGAGACTGGGGTTCCTATGGAATATGGAGTGGTTGGTGTCAGCACAGGAGGTGAATGAAGTATGGACTTTAAAAAGGAATTAAAGAATAAAAATAAAAATAATATACTTTTAAAAAATAAAACATCATTTTATATATTAAATGATTAAATTATCTGTGGTAGGATGAATGGAAATTTCCTCCATACACTTGGGTATTTAAAGTCTTGGTTCCTAGTTTGTGGTAGTATTAAAGACATGTAAAGGGGAGAGTCCTTTTGGAGGAAGTATATCAGTGAAGAGATTTAGAAAGCCTAAAATGTACACATCTTCCAGCTTTGCTCTTTTATTTCCTGCTTGTAGTTCAAAATGTGAGCATTCACCTTCTCCTTAGACAATGGGGGACCATTTCAACATTCAACAAGGAAAGCATTCTTACTACAAAGAGTCTGTATCAGGTCACGGTTCTGTAACAAATGGGAAAGAAAACATTTTAGATTGCCTTTTGTTGACCTTGGATACTGATCAATTAAAGAAGAAAATGTAAACTTGCAGTGATGAATCTCTTTATCTGCACATTTTTATAATTTCAAATCTTGCCTTAAAATGAGGTTAATCTGGTCCTTTTATATAACTGTTCTTATATCTAGACAAAACATTATAGAAAGATATAATGGTGATTAACAACATTAGTGGTTTTCACTACAAATTAAAATTTCTTTATTTTCTGACAACATGAAAGGGTCTATAATAGCCACAATGTAGACAGGCATTTGATAGATGGTTTGTTTAAGTTACTTCCTTGCCATTTCTATTAAAGATTAAAAACTGAAACATCCCTAGGATATATTCTTTATGAAGATATTTTGTCGGAAAAATAGGACAGGCATATGACCTGTAGGATAATAGTGTAAGAAATTGTAATTTTAGAAGGTCCTGTGGCATTTTGGTCTTTTCTCACATGACACTGGTTGTGCAATTCAATATATTTACAATCTCTACTTTTTTAGGCAAGCTGATCTGATTTTTTTCTATATCATGTATATTTGTCAACATATTTATGTATTTTCTTATCCTAGTTATTTTGTAAAATTCCTATTTGCTAGAAGCAGATGACCCAAAAGTGAACATTTAAGTTTCTTCCATAACTCAGACTACATGGTAAATCTGTTTTTATACATAATCATAGGATTTTTATGTCTTAAGTTATATTGTCAAGCACAGAGTAGAGGATTTTTGAGAACTAGAAATAAGACAAGGACCTTCACATGGGACTTTGGTAAATAAGCATTACTTTTGTCCTTAGAATAAATATGATATTGCATATCAAGTCAAAAAATTATTTGTTCTTCTGCATCCATGCATGACTTCCAGGGGACTAGTCTTTAGAAGAGGAAGCACTCAGCAGAGCTGTGGGTGGCTGAAGTGGACTCTCTTGTAGAGAAACTAAAGTACCACAGATTGTCAGAGTGTCTATTATATACACTTAAACAGAGAAGCACAGTTATCACTTATAGGTGATCAAGGAAGAAGGGTTATTACACACAGGTGAACAAATAGGCAGTGTTTATAATATAAAGCTGGATCAAAGAGACAGGGTTGGATAACCTTTTTAGAAGCACACTTCATAGGATTGTAGTCTTCATCCAACAAAAATATGAGGAAAGAAGTCATGGTTGGTATTTTATTCACATACTCTGAACATGAAGATATGGACCAGAGGCAGGTCTTGACATTTGCCAGTAAGTCTTTCCCTAGGTTCAACTGGTGGTCAGCATGAGGAAAAATGCAAATCTATCAATTCTTATCTCCTTGTACATAGCTCAAGTGTAAGTGGGTCAAGGACCTCCACACAAAACCAGATACACTGAAACTAATAGACGAGGAAGTGGGGAAGACCCTCAAACACATGGGCACAGGGACATTTTCCTGAACAGAACACCAATGGCTTATTATCTAAAATCAACAATATACAAATGGGACCTCATAAAATTGAAAATCTTCTATAAGGCGAAGAACACTGACAATAAGACAAAATGGCATCCAAGAGATTGAGAAAATATCTTTAACAATCCTATATTCCGTAGATGGCAAATATCCAATATATGCAAATAACTCAAGAAGTTAGACTCCTGAAAATCAAATAACTATATTAAAAATGGTATAAAGAGCTAGTCAAAGAATTTTGAATTGAGGAGTATCATATGGCTGTGAAACACCTAAAGAATTGTTCAACATCCTTAGACCTCAGGGAAATGCAATCAAAACAACTCTGAGATTCCAACTCACACAAGTCAGAATGGCTAAGATCAAAAACTCAGGTGGCAGCAGATGTTGCCAGGATGTGGAGAAAGAGGAACACTCCTCCCTTGATGGTGGGATTGGAAACTGTTACAACCACTCTGGAAATCAGTCCGGCGGTTCCTCAGAAAAGTAGGCATAGTATTATTAACTGAGGACAGGGCTCTACCACTCCTGTGAATATACCCAGAAGGTGCTCCACCATATATAAAGGACACATGATCCGCTATGTGCACAGCAGCCTTATTTATAAAAGCCAGTAGCTGGAAAGAACCCAGATGTCCCTCAACAGAGCAATGGATAACAGAAAATGTGGTCCATTTACACAATGGAATAATACTTAGCTATTAAAATCAATGACATCATGAAATTCTTAGGTAAATGGATTTAACTAGAAAATATTATCCTGAGTGAGGAAAAACAAATCACAAAAGAATAAACACACGATATGCACTCACTGATAAGTGAATATTAGTCCCAAAGCTTGGAATACCCAAGATAAATTTCCCAGACCACATGAAGCTCAAGAAGAAGGACAACCACAGTGTGGATGTTTCATCCCTTCTTAGAAGGGGGAATCAAAATAGTTATGGTAGGAAATACAGAGACAAAGTATGAAGCAGAGACTGAAGGAAAGGCTGCTCCACCTGGGGATCCCTCCCATATAGTGTCACCAAACCCAGACACTATTCTGGTTATCAAGCAGTACTAAACATGCAACAGAGGAGTTAGAAAAAGGACTGAAGGAGCTGAAGGGGTTCACAACCACATAGCGACAATATCAACCAACCAGAACCCCCAGAGCTCCCAGGGACTAAACCACCAACCAAAGAGTACATGTGAAGGGACCTATGATCCAAGCCACACATGTTGCAGAGGATGGCCTTGTTGAGCATCAATGCGAGGATAGGCCCTTGGATTTGTAAAGACTCGATGCCCCAGTGTAGGGGAAAACCATGGTGGAGATGGGGGAGTGGGTGGGTGACTCGGGGAACAGCTTCATCGAGGCTGGAGGACAGGCGATGGGATAGGGGGTTTTTTGGGAGTGGGGGTGGAGACTGGGAAAGGGGATAATGTTTGAAATGTAAATAAAGAAAATGCTCAATTAAAAATGGAAAATGAAAAAAAAATATTCGCTATGTTCCCTGTGTCTGAGGCTATGGTCGTTTACATCACTGTGTTCACATCTTCACTGAGGTCTTCATTCATACATTTAGGCTTTCCTTAGCTACTGACAAGCAGCATAAATCTTCAATTGAATATTATATAAAATTAATGAAATTATGATTATGTTTTAGTTTTGGATCTTTGTATTTTCTTTTCTAAATTATATGTTAGTTCTCCTTTTCCCAATGAATTTAATTACAGTGATTTAACAACAACAACAACAACAAAAAGCTTTGAAAAAAGGAAGACAATAGCCCATACAGTTAGGTAAAATGGTGTATGTGTTAAGACAGATTTGTTTATTCTAATTATATTAGTATAAAAATAATTTTGAAAAGCAGTGGTGTTGCACACCTTTAATCCTAGCACTTGGGAGGCAGAAGCAGACAAATTTCTAAGTTCGAGGCCAGCCTAGTCTACACAGTGAGTTCCAGGACTGCCAGGGCTACACAGAGAAACCATGTCTTGAAAAACAAAGCAAAAAATTATAATTTTTAGATATTATAATTCAATTTTTTAATAAATTTCAAATTAATTAATTTATTAATCTTAAAATAAAATATTTAATTTAAGGTACTGTATAATGTTAGCATTGGGTTACATATTTGTAATCTAATCACATATATAATAGAGGATAAAAAGTTCAAGATCAAACTCAGCTATAGATGAGTAGTATATACTTGGAGTCCTCCATTACCTATGTGCTAGAAGCAAGAGGATGAGAGTTCAGGGTCAAACTGACCTACATTGAAAGTCTGAAGCCAATCTGGCCTATGTTAGACCCTGTCACAAAAACAAATGATGATAAAAAAACTGCTCCTTTCATAGCATGTATTTATGGTAGCCTTTTACATGTAGTTCCTCTAACGTTTAGCTCTTTTGACCAAAGCCAAAACACTCTGTTTTATCTATTAATTATTCACAAATATGGATATTTTATAGAATCTTGGAGTGTTTATATATTTAGAACATAAAGATTTATACCTAGTACCCTAGAAGCGTGGGAATATACATTCTGACAGTGGAAAGTAGGAAGGAAAATGTCAATATTCAAATCCATCCTGTCCACTCTGGTGGTTTGAAGAGGAACGGTCCATATGGTCTCATATATTTGAGTGTTTGATCACTAGAGAGAGGTCCTACTTGACATGGTGTACTGGCTAGGTTTGTGTCAACTTCACACAGCTGGAGTTATCACAGAGAAGGTAGCTTCAGCTGGGGAAATGCCTCCATGAGATCTAGCTGTGAGGCATTTTCTCAATTAGTGATCAAGGGCTCTTGTGGGTGGGACCATCTCTGGGCTGGCAGTCTTAGGTTCTATAAGAGAGCAGGCTGAGCAAGCCTGGGGAAGCAAGCCAGTAAAGAACATCCCTCCATGGCTTTTCTATCAGCTCCTGCTTTCTGACCTGCTTGAGTTCCAGTCCTGACTTCCTTTGGTGATGATCAGCTGTATGGAAGTGTAAGCTGAATAAACCCTTTCCTTGCTTCTTGGTCGTGATGTTTGTCCAGGAATAGAAACCCTGACTAAGACATGTGGATTAGGAGGTATGCCTTGTTGGAGTATCATCTCATTGGAGGAAATGTATAACACATGAGGTTCGGGTTTGGTATTTTAGAACCCCAAGCAAGTCCCAACGGCTCTTTTCTTCCTACTGACTGCATATCTGGATGTAGAACCCTTAGCTCTTCCACATCTGTTATGCTTTCTGTCATCTGATAATGGAATAAACTCCTGAAAGTATAAAGAATCCTCAATGAAATGTTTCCCTTTATAACATATGACATGGTCATGGTTTCTCTTCACAGCAATAAAACACTAACTAGGACATCAACAAAGACAAAGACAGCATAGGTATAAGTAGAAGAAAGACCTAGTAAATGATAAAAAGCCTGTACATGGTTGTAGTTGTCCACTTTAACCATTCAAACTCACCTTCTGAACATAATAAGTTCTATGAGCATCTTCATCATTTTCTTCAAAAATTTAGGTACCTTTATGATCTCATATATCAATCTTTGTTCTTTACTTCTATGTTCATGACCCTCAGAATATATTAGTGTTAGTTTTACTCCTTTTGCTTATGTTCTGAACATAAATGAATTGAACAAATGGCAAATAAGTATGTCTCATTAGATAAATCCATTTGTGGATGCCAAGAAGTGCTTGCTGACAGTACCCTGATATAGCTGTCTCCTGAGAAGCTCTGCCAGAGCTTGACAAATACGGAGGTGGATGCTCACACCAACCATTGGACTGAGCATAGGATTCCCAAAGGAGGAGTTAGAGAAAGGACTGAAGGACCTGAAGGGGTTTGCAACACTATAAACACTATAAATGAACCAGACTGCTCCCTCACCACCCCCTGAGCTCCCAGGTTTAAACAACCAACCAAAGAGTACACAGGGAGGGACCCATGGCTCCAACTACATATGTAGCAGATGACAGCCTTGTCAGGCATCAGTGAAAGGAGAGGCCCTTGGTCCTGTGAAACCTTGATGCTCCAGTGTAGGGGAATGCCAGGTTGGTAAAATGTCAGTGGTTGGGTAGATGGGGGAGCACCCTCATAGAAATAGGGGATGGGGTTCAGGTGGGAAATGAGAAAGGGAATAACATTTGAAATGTAAATAAAGAAAATATCCAATAAAATGTAATTCATATACCTTAAAAATAAGCCAAAAGATAATCCTTTCTCTGAAGAAAGCATTTTTTAATAGCAGTTTAGTCACTTTTGCTTCATTTCTGATAAAATTTATAATAAAATTAGGTGATATTTTGCTCTGTTATTCTTTGACTTTATCCTGAAAACAATTGAACCCAAAGGGTTATTTAAGTTTCTTAAAAATCTACAAGATCATTTCACTTATACCAGGGTATGCTATTAGCCTTTGAAAAGAAACCAAGTTACAGTGTCATGCTTCCATCATTACTGAACAAACAACCATGCTCATTTGTATGATGCTCAGTGTTCTTTTGGAAGTACTGCTAGATCTCACAGATGCTCCCTCCAAAACACACCTGTGCTAGGTATTCACTGGGCTTGCTTCTGCTCATTTTTATTTCTTGAGTTGCACATAACTCTAATATCAGGAAATCATGCATTTTAACATATTATCGTGAGGTAAAGTGTTTCCTTGGTCTTTACCTGTCATTCTTTCATTCCTCGTCACTTTGAGACATTTCTTGGAGTCACTTATGTCATATCATCAAACTGGATGGGAACTCAACAGGAAGAGCTACAGAATCAACTAACCTGAACCCTTGGGTTTCTCAGAGTCTGAACCACCTACCAAAGAACACACTCAGGCTGAATCTAGGCCTTCTCTCAAATGTAGCAGATGTGCAGCTTGGTCTTCATGTGGCTAATGAACAACTGGAGAGGGGGCTATCCCAAAAGCTATTACCTGTATGTGGAAGATGTTCATTGTTATTGCTGGGCTGCCTTGTCTGGCCTCAGTGGGAAAGGAAGAGGAGAAGGGATAGAGAAAGGATTATGGGAGAGGGTGGCCAGGAGAGCATCAATGAGCTGGATGTAAAGTGAAAAAGTAAAACAATAAAAATAAAAAAAGAAATTCCTTGTAACTGTGAGATTTAACAAACAGATTAAAAAGAGTGTTTCTTTGGGATGTATATTTAAGAAAAAATTCAAAGTGTTTGTGTGTGTGTGTGTGTGTGTGTGTGTGTGTGTGTGTGTGTGTGTGATGAAATTAAAATATAAATCAATGACAGACACCTGGTTTTTATTTCCAGTTATAAAAGATTGCTTTTGCTACAATGCCAAAATTATTTCATATGGGATTTAGCTCCTTCAAATATCAGGTCTAATTTTTTTCCCTGTGCAGATAAGACATCAACATTTTTATTTTTATTTCCTAGGAGACATGTAATAAAAAAAAAAAAAAAAAGAAAGTTCTTGTTTGAACAATAAGTGCACATTACTCCATCTGGGACCATCTGCAGGGAGACAAACTGGGTCAGCCCAGTGTCTCCTCAGCATTTCTTTTCTCTTGCAAATCCACCTGACTGAAGCTCCAAAGGAAACAATTAGTTGAATCCTTTGGTTCCCTAATGCCATTACTAAGATGATAGTTTAATTCTGTGCCCTAGTTAAGCTCTATTTTTTTTTTTTCAATTTTAATATCACCTGTGTCAAACCTCTTTTAGAAGACTATTTGATTGGTGGTATATTTTTGTTCCAAACATTGTATTATATAATGAAGAAATAACAATTTTTCAGAATCAGGGAAATCTATATTTTAGTCTGCTGTGATGTTATGATTTGAAAGTGTTCCCCCAATATGAGATTGGAAACCTACTTGCCGTTGTGATATTATTCAGAGGACAGCTATATAGCTGATGATTTCTCTATCAAATGAGTAAGTTCATCATAGGTACATGCAATACGACATTGTCTCCCTCTTTATGAGCTTTTACCAACCAATTTATGCCATGGAATGACACAGATAGAAGGGCCTTGTCTACTAGCAAAACTTTGTAATAGGTATATTCAGCACACAGAAATTAATGGATTAAGGTTTTTCATTAAGTGTAAATTACCAAGCCTCTGCTATTCTATTATAGTAACAACAGAACTCATAATGAGATTTCTTGTAGATTACCAGGGTCACTACTCTCTTTTGTTTAATAGTTGTCATTTGATTATTGTTTAACATAAGATTTTTAGGGTTTAAATATTTTATAGTCATTGTTTCATTTATCTTATATCCATTATATGATAGGCATGTTGGCTTTGTGTTTTTTTGAAGATGGCAATCAAACAAATAAAAGTAAAACATTTGAGTTTATTGCCCATAAAACATTGTGTATACAGAGATAAAAGAGAATATAAACTCACACATCTTGAATTAGAGTTATTTAACAATCATTGTTCAACAAATGTACATCATCAGTTTCTATAACAGAAAGAAAGAATAGAAACTAGCTTTGAAATTATGCAGTAATGATAGGTAGTTAGATTCAGATGTTAGGATTCGGATTAGTCCATTCTTTTAAGGAAATATAGAGCAGAGTACTTAAAAAATGATTTATCAAAATTAGGGCAATATTATAATGTACATTTCAAGACAATAGTATTTGATTTCAGAGCAGTGTTTCCAACCTCATGATACTAGAAATAAAAACACATGTAACCATGATAAAGAATAATAAAGGGCAAGGGAAATAGAATAATTCACTATATATCTATCTCTCATATCATGCTACATATCAGTTTGGCCGAAGGTATTAATAAGTTTCTAATATCAACTCAAGGAATAATAAAATATTCATAAGCATAAAGAAGAAAAAGGGCTTTAAATAAACTTAAAGCCCATAGCTTTGAATAATGGTGTATACACATAAATTACTCTTTAACTGTAGCTCTTAATGTTTACAAGGCATCTCATAAAATCAAGGAAGATATTCACACTCTGGAAAGGTTATGCCAGAGATGTGTTCACTGCTGGTAATGTTATAAGGGTACTTATTACTGCTTCTTTAGAAATCAGTTTTCCATTGAAACAATATTCTGTTTAAATTTTCATGACCAAATTTGTATCTATTGAAATAGTTCCAGCCCTTTAAAAAAGTTATGATTTTACTTGCTCTCAGATTGGTTATTTTGAAAATGCATGCTGATTGATATTATTAAGATTCATCATTTCAGAACTCTTCAAAATAAGTGTGCTCTTCTAAAATTCTATATAAATTTTGTGGGTAAGAGATTCATGTCATTGAATATTTACACCTAATTTATACTATTATATGCTTGGTTTCCTGCCTGCCATTTTTGGCAAATGAAAGTGATTATTCTTTCTTTAGTATTTTGTAAAAAATGTGACAATGATTTTCTTTATTTTTACCATTTATTTGCCTCAACAGTGAAAGAGTTATTTCTAAAAACATTTGATTTGCATGCATGACTGTCAGAGAAGAAAAAGACTGTGAGGAAATATGTTTTTAAGTGTGCTTCTAAGTTAAATACAAAATAATTGATTTCTTTATGACATTTAACACAAATGAATCCTACTTTCTTTCAGTTATTTCTCTTCCTCATTTCCCCTAACCTGTTCTTCTTCTTCATCTTTTTACTGGTCTTTGTATTTTTCTTCCTCTTGCTTTCCTGATGCAGATTAAGCATTAAAGATTCTTTCATACCACACACTCCTGTTGGTGACATTTTATAGAAAGATGTGAAGAAGTATCCACTCAAACTAGTTATGTCACTAACGTCAGATACAGTTATGATTCCAACATAACTGCTACTTGGGAAACTAATGAGTTTATTGGAATTACTCACATAGCAATAACGAGAAGTGACATGCATATATGTTGTTGACTCAAATATAGTAGTATTTCCAAAAGGCAACCATAGCATGATTTGTGACTTTTGATCAAGAGGATAGATTTTTCTGGCCTGGATGGAGACTGAACAGTACTTCTGGACATGGTCAATGACCTGAGTAAGAGACCAGCATTCAGGAAGTTAAGACCACCATTAGAAAAATAGGTTCAACTTAAGCTTAAAGAGATAGATAGAATTATCCCTCTAATTAGATACTATACATTTTCTTTTACAAACTTCCATATCAATACACTTTCTAGAAATTAAATAGCCCAGTGTCTCAACTTTAAAGTTTCTTTGCCTTTTTCCTGACTCGAATGAGGTATACTGAAAGCACACATACTTGATTGATCAAATGTGAAGAAATGCTGGGGCTATGACAAGAATATGTCATTTATTCCAGCTAGGCTTGAATAGGACTAAAAGTTCTTATGCTTGACAGCAAAGGTAATCAAGGCACAGTAAGACCTACCCACATATCATATTGGCTCAAATGTTATCAGAGTAACCAAAACTTTCTAATTGGATATAAAGTCTACTTAAAAGATAAAACCCATGCCTAGTATAATTAGCTAGACCAAAATCATATATCTTAATAGTTAATAAGCTCTAGTGGAGAACCTAATACTATTATTTTTTTTTATTAGAGAGTTTCTTCATTTACATTTCAAGTGTTATCCCAAAGTCCTCTATATCCTCCCCCACCCTGCTCCCCTACCTATTATTTTTTAAATGGACATACTAACAAATTTACCCTTAAGTACTTGCCTTTATAATCACATATTAATACATCTCTAATTCCTCAATCAGAATAGCTTTGGCTTTTAGTATATGGCAATTAATATATGGGTCAAAAGTAATCAACACACAGAAAAAAAAATTCACCTACACGATTTCTATCTTAAGATATTTTGAAAGTTCACAGATTTTTTTGCACTCATACAGACATGTAGATCACATTTCGTGTCATCCTCTTGACAGTAAGTGTCCATATCCCTCTGCAATAGGAAATGTTTCTCATTGTTATGACAGAGAAATTCAAGATGCACTTTCAACTATTTGAAAAAAATATTTAGGGATTTAATAATGGGAAAAGAAATAATGGAAGTTTAAATTTGACAGTTCACTGACAAACACATTTTCTGCTCAGAGAAAGAAAGTATGTATTCAATCATACAGAAAAATTGTACATTTATTTAAAACAGGAGAGGCCTATATAACTGCAACCAGATACAATTTTTCTATGTAACATTTCAACTTTAAATTTCCTGTAGAAATTTAATTTTAAATAAATTACCAAAGGTAGAAGAAATAAAATTTCAATGTAAGGAAGTTAACTGCACTGATGAAAAACAGGCAATAAATAATATCCCAACAGCAATGCCCAAAGAGGAAAACACACACACATACACACACACACACACACACACACACACACACACACACACACACACATTCACAAACACAAACACACACACACACACACACACACACACACACAACCATTAACAACTATGACAAAATAACAGAAATTAGCAATCATTACTCATTGATAAATTTCATTATCAGTGGTCTGAATTCCCCAATAAAAATACATAGAGTAACAGAATGGAATTCAAAACAGGATCTATCATTTCCTTGCATTCAAGAAACACAGCTCAGTATCAAATATAGACATTTCCTCAGATTAAAAGGTTGGATTTTTTTTTCACACAAATGGAACGAATGAACATACTAACAAATAGCTATTTGTTGTAGCTATTCTAATCTCTAGCAAAATAGATATCAAACCAAAGTTAATTTAAAAAGATGATGAGGACTATTCATATTCATCAAATGAAGAGTCTGTGACAATGTCCTTGACATTAATAGTTTCATGACTAGAGCTTAAATTACACACTAAATCTCATGTATTTATAAAGGAAGATTTCAATATCTAACCCTTACCATTGGACACAACATCCAGAAAAAAACTAAACAGAGAAATAATGGAACTAGCAGACACTATGAACCAAAGAGAGTAAAATACATTTATAGAACATTTTGTCCAAATACAAAAGAATATATTTTCTTCACAGTTCAACCGAGAACATTCTCCAAAACTGAGTACATGCTTTTTCGTCACAAAGCTATTCTCAACAGCACAAGAAAATTAAAATAATCCCTGTATCTTATAAGACCACCACAGATTGAAGCTGGATTTCAAACTTTATAGGAAAAAAAAGAAAAAGAAAAAAGAAAAAGCAAAACAAAACAAAACAAACAAACAAACAAAAACACACAATGCCTACAACCTTGTGGGAACTGAACAACTCTAGGATGAATGACTACTGGGTTAAGGCAGAAATAAAGAACTAACTTAAAAACTTCTTAGACTTTAATAATAAAATGAGTACATATTATACGCACAAGTATGGAACACAAAGTTCAAATGTTCATAACACTAAGTGCCTTTATAAAGAAATTGGATGCACAAGTATGGAACACAAAGTTCAAATGTTCATAACACTAAGTGCCTTTATAAAGAAATTGGAAAGGGAAAAGAAGCAAATGCAGCCAAGAGGAGTAGTTAGAAGGAAGTAATCAAATTGAGAGCTAAAATCATTAAAAGTAGAAACAAAGAGAACAATATAAAGAAACAATGAAACAAACAGTTAATATATTGAGAAAATAAAGAAGATAGACAAACCCTTATCCAAAATAACTAAAAGAATGAGAAAGATTGGATCGCCTTTTCTTCAATCTCTTCTCCATTTTTGTCCCTTTTAGACAGGAACAGTTCTGGGTCAGAAATTTTGACTGTGGTTTAGTAACCCTGTTGCTCCACTTGAATCCAGTCTATGTGATAGAGGTGGACTCCATTTATAGAGATCACTCTCCTCACTGTTGGGCATTTTAGCTAAGTTCCCTCCCTTTATTCCTTGGAGTCTGCTCCTCTCAGGTCTCTGGTACATTCTAGAAGGTCCCCCTCCCTCTATCCGCAAATGCTGCTTATCTCCATTTATTCTGTTGGACCTCTGTTCTTTTATCCTGTCCCCCCATACCTCATCTTGTTCTCACTTTTCCCTCCCTCTCCTCTTTCCTATCCAGGTTCCTTCATCTCTCTGCATCCTGTGATTATTTTCTTCACCCATGTAAGTGGAATTGAAACATCTTCACTTGGGTCTTTCTAGTTTTACTTTTCTTATGGTCTGTGTGCTGTATCCTAAGTATTGTGTACTTTTTGGTTAATATTCACTAATTAGTGAGTACATGCCATGCATGTGCTTCTGGTTCTGACTTACTTCACTCACTACAATATTTTCTAGTTCTATCCATTTGCCTACAAAACTCAGGATGTCCTCATTATTAATAGCTGAGTAGTAAACCATTGTGTAAATGAACCATTATTTTCTGTATCTATTTTAAATCACTGAAAAAAAATCTAAGAAGACATCAGATGATGGAAATGTCTCCAATGCTCGTGGATTGGTAAGATTAACATAGTGAAAATAGCCATTTTACCAAAAAGCAATTTATAAACTCAATTCAATCCCATCAACATTCTAACACAAATTTTCACAGATATGGAATAAGCAATTCTCAACTTCATATGAAAAAAAACAAAAACAAAACAGTATAGCCAAATCAATTCTCAACAATAAAAGAACTTCCAGGGAAATTTCCATCCCTAACCTCAAGCTATAATAAAAAGCAGTAGTAACAAAAACAAACAAACAAAAGAAAAAAAAAAAAAAAACAAAACTGCATAGTATCTATACAGAAACACCGGATGAGCAGGCCATGGTGGCGCACACCTTTAATCCCAGCACTTGGGAGGCAGAGGCAGGCAGATTTCTGAGTTTGAAGCCAGCCTGGTCTACAAAGTGAGTTCCAAGACAGCCAGGGCTACACAGAGAAACTCTGTCTCAGAAAAGAAAGAAAGAAAGAAAGAAAGAAAGAAAGAAAGAAAGAAAGAAAGAAAGAAAGAAAGAAAGAAAGAAAGAAAGAAAGAAAGTCAGGATGATCAATAAAATAGAATTGAAGACCCAAAAGTGTACTCACATACTTATAGACACTTGATTTTTGACAAAGAAGCCAAAAACACACAGTGGAAAAACTTCAGTTCTTTAAAGAAGAAGTTTAAGAAGCTATCAGAAAATGGAAATTTCTCCATGCTCAAGGATGAGTAGGATCAACATAATAAAAATGGTTGTATTAACAAAAGCTATCTACAGATTCAATGCAATTCCCCTCAAAATTCCAACAAACTATTTTAACGTATTTAAAAAACAATAATCTGCTTTATATGGGAAAAACTGGATAGCTGAAGCAATTCTGTGCAGTAAAAGAACATCTAAAGGCACCTTCATCAGTGATTTCAAGTTGCAGTACAGAGCAATAGCAATAAAAATTAGATGGTATTGCCATTAAAAAACAGACATTGATTGGTGCAATTGAATCAAAGACCCATATCTACATTACCATGTTCATCCATAATATTTGATAAAGAAGCTAGAAATATACAATGTTAAAAAGAAATCATCTTCAACAAATGGTGCTGGTCTAACTGGATATTTGCATATAGAAGAATAATAATATATTTATATCTACCACCCTGCACAAAACTCGAGTCCAAGTTGATCAAAGACCTCAACATGAAACTAGAAACACTGACTTGAATAGAAGAAAAATTCAGGAATAGCTTTCAATGTTCTGACATAGAAGACAATTTTCTAAATAAATGTGCCGGCACTAAGATTAATATTTAATAAATGGGAACTCATGGAATTAAAATACTTCTGTAAGGCAAAGGACACTATTCATGGAACAAAGCAGCAACCCAGAGAACAGAGAAAAAAGCTTTACCAACTCTACATCTGACAGAGGGTCAATATATGAAGTATATAAAGGATTCAAGAAATTAGACATCAACAAAGTAAATAATACAGTAAAAAATCGTGTGTATATCTAAAGAGAAGTTTCTCAACAGAGGAATCCTAAGTTGCAGAGAATTTCTTAAGGAAACGTTCAACATCACCATCCCATCAGGGAAATGAAAATCAAAACAACTAAGTTTCAATCTTACACTTGTCAGAATGATTAAGATCGAAAGCTAACATGACAGCACGTGATGACAAGCATGTGGTATTGGTGCAATTTTACAGAGAGTTTCTGTGTGACTCCAGCCTGTGTAGCTTCCGAATAAAAAATATAGACCTGTATTATTATTATTATTATTATTATTATTATTATTATTATTATTATTACTATTACTATTATTACTATTATTAACAACAAGATATCTGCATTATGCTGGGCAAGTTCTGAGCTGTTCTAATCAATATCTTATGCACAGGCCCCATATTGCTTGCCAACTGTGTTGTCTTGTGTTTGCTCTTCTCCATTTGTGTCTTCAGAGTGATTTTCTTCTGGTCATTTGCTCACATTCCATCCTATTGGTTCATCCTTCCTCATGGCAAAGTCCCTCTTCTCGTTCCTTTTATCTTCATTGTGCCTGACAGAGACCCCATACTCCATCTCAAGGTTTGCCTCCTTCTCTCTCTTGCCGAGTCACAAGCTCTAAGCTTTTATTATCCAACCAGGGATTGTTAGGGAGCATTCTTTAAATGGCATTTGTCAATATAATACCCATGGCTAGACTGCAAACTAATCTTTGGGCACAGAACTTAACATCTGAATATAAATGCTGAAAGACCAACAACTACAATATGGATTAAGTGGATATTCTTCCATTGCTGGTGGGAGTCCAAACATGTGCAACTACTTTGGAAATCAAAATGCTTGTTTTGCAGAAAACTGGGAATTTATCTACTTCAAGAACCTACCAAACCACGTTTGGGCATATATGCAAAGCACATTTCATGATACTACAATTTGCTCAAATATGTTCATAGTAGGATTATTCATAATAGCCCCAAACTGGAAACAACTTAGATGTCTCTGAACCAAAGATATGGTAAATTTATACAATCAAGAATTAATCATCTGCTAAAATTGACATAAAATTTATTGCTGTCAAATGGATGAAACTAGGAAAAAATATATATATAGTCCTGAGTTAGGTAACCCAGCAAGACAATCACGGTATGTACCCAGTTGATAATAATGCTACATTCCACAGATCCAAAGAGGCTAAGTAACTAGGAAAGAATAAGGGGTGGATGCAAGGGCGTCCCTGAGAAAAAGAAATATAATAGATAGTGCTGGCATGCTGGAATTAGGTGTCTAGGAGTAGAGGATGGATCAGATGGAGTATGTGGAGGGAGATAGTACTGAGAGAAATGACAGGAATTGTGGAGCATTTTGTGGGTAGAAACATAGTTCAATGGAAATTCCAATGAGTCTGTGAGGGTGACTCTAGAAAAGACTCGGAGTAAAGAGAGAAAGTGGAACCCGTAAAAGTCATTCTTTTTAACAAGGCAAGGCACCACATGGAGATATTGAAACACCAACTCAGACTTCAAACCTTTACACTTTTTGATGCCCATGCGTGCAGGATGTGCTGGAACGGGAGCTGAACACAGCCATTATCAAAGAGACCAGAGAGAATTCATTCAACAACTAATAGGAGCAGACGAAGAATCCTATAGCCAAATATTAGGCTCAGTTCAGGAAGTCCTGCAGAGGAGCAGAAAAGGATTAGAAGAGCCTGAGGAGTCAAGGACACCACAAGAACCTGACCCACAGAATTAACTGACTAGGACTCAAGTGGGCTCACAGGGATCAGGAAGCTTCTATGGGTCTGGCCTAGGACTTCTGCACATATAATCTGGTTGTGTAGCTTTATGTTTTTATGTGATTCCTAACACTGGTGCTGCTCTGAGTCTTGCCTTTTTTTAATTTTTTTTTTTTTTATAATCCTTCTTTGCCTATGGAGGTGCCTCATTCAGCCTTGATGTGAGACTATGTGCTTGTAATGCCATATATGGTTAATGTCTCTGGGAAGCCAACTATTTTCTGAGGGAAAGTGAAGAGGTATGGATAGTGAGGAAAGGGGAGGTCAGGGAAGGAATGGGAGATGAAGAGGAGAAATGGAAGCTAGGACATAATATATACAACTGTGATCTTCTTTGCTCTTAAACAAGGATGTATTATGATACTAATTCCAAATAAATATATAAATTCGGACATAGCATTTGCTTGAAGTTTCAAATATATAAAACACTTACAGTTTACAAAAACATAAATGTAATTCTGGGTAATGTGCATATAGTCCCCTAGCCTTTGACAAATAGATTTTGAGGCTTAGATGATTCCAAATATTTTATATTCTCAGCTCATTTTTTTCCCCAGCTGCTCTCAGTGTCATCTGTGGAAAATTGTGTGAACCACTTGCACTTTGCCCTGGCAACTTGCATTCTGCATCAATTCCTGATGAAATTCAGCCAGAAAAGTCAAAGTCCACTCCAAATAGCTGTGGAAAGAGTTTATAAACTGTCGAGTATGATCCTGTGGTCATTTATAACTTTATTAGCTCCTTCTGAGGGACTACGTTCATGTACAGTTCATAAAATGTTGGAAGAGACAGAGCAGAAGGAAGCAGACTGTTTTTTCCTTGCCAGTTGACCATTTGTAGCCATATAGATTTTTAAACATTAAATGATTGGAATATGGAAGACAAATTATAACACTAATGATATGTTTCTCACTCTTTAAAAATCATCTAACGAAGGTGACTGCATAAAAAAGCAAATATTATTTGATTATATAATTTTATAAAATTATACTATTGCCTCAATAAATACTAAAATTTCAATTATATGACCAATAAAGTTATTTATCATGCCTTTAATTTATATCTGTGTATAAATTACAATTTTTCTATTTGAAATAACTCATGTAGTAAATCAAAGGTGTATTCTACATTTTTATGGATGAAGAGATAGTAAACGTCCTATGAACACTGCTATCAGAAAACTTCCCATGGAGACTTGATTCATAATCACTAAACCAATATTTAAATTAATTTGCATAGGAAATAGACTATCAAAATTTTCTCTTGTATTTTCTATAGAACAAATAGTAAATTTAAATAGTCCATTTTTATCATCATTGAAATAATATGCTTTTGAAAAAAATAGAAAATAGCTAATTTACTTCTTTTAAAATATTAAATCATACTAAAATTATGTTTTGTCAAGCTGATATACATTATAAGTCTACAGTGCTAAAAACTTTTTAAAATTTAACATTTTTTTATTGAATACTTTCTTTCTCACATTTCAAATATTTTCCCCTTTCCAGGTTTCCCCTTTGAAAACCCCCTATCATATCCCCCGTTTCCCTGCCTCTGTGACAGTGCTCCCCAAACCACCCACTCATTTCCTTCCACCCTGGCATTCCACTACACTGGGGCATCGAACACTCTCAGGCCAAATGACCTCTCTTTGCCATTTATGAGCAACAAGGTCATTGTTTGCCACATATGTGTCAGGTGCCATGGGTTGCTCCATATGTATTCTTTGGTTAGTGGTCCAGTCCCCAGGAGCTCTGGGGGTCTGATGTGTTGACACTGTTACTCTCTCCATGGGACTGAAAAGCCCTTCAGATCCTTCAGTCCCTTCTCCAACTCCTCTATCTGGGACCCTGTGCTCAGTGTAAAGTTTGGCTGCGGGCTTCCGCCCCTGTATTTGTCAAGCTCTGACTCAGCCTGTCAGGAGACAGCCATATCAGACTTCCATCAACAAACACTTACTGGCATACACAATAGCGTCCAGGTTTGGTGGCTGTATTATGGGATGGATCCTCATGTGGGGCAGTCTCTGGATGGATCTTAAAGTAGCTTTATTCTTAAGATTATTATTATTATTATTAAAAATTGCTTAAGCTTTTCAAGTACTGACAAGAAATAAAATATGTTTCCCTTTAGGAAGAAACTAAGTCTGAAAATCCCTTAAAGTACTATAAAAGGTTTTGCTTACTTGAATATTAGTTCAATATAATATATAATACGTATGTATATAATTTATTGTCATTAGTAATCATGTCTCATATTCATTGAGACTTTAAATTTTGAAGAGTTTGAAACTATATTTCATTAAGATTAATAAAAATTACAGATATAGTAAATGTTTAACATATTTTAGTATTAAATCTACTTTTTTCAATGAAGAGGGAGCAGTTGGTTACTGCCTGTGTTAAGTAAAAAACATTTCACCTGAGTCACAACTCTTCATTAGGAAAACAAATAAATACAGACACTCAAATATTTTATAGAATGGCACAAATTACTATCTTATAAATTGTGAAGATTCTGTCATACATGGTCAATAATTATAATGTTAAATAATAAATGTTATAAACATAATTTACTGTAGTATTTATAGAATGTTCTATTTGTATACAGAAGAAGACAAATATTTTCAATTCATGGCTGAGTTTGTGACTAAAAAAGTCCCAGATTAATGGGTAAATACTCATTCATGGCAAATTTTCAAGAGTTCTAAATATGCTTATTAATTTTTACAATAAGGAACAAAGACAGTAAATAGATAATTGTTATAAAATGATGACTACTTCTAACTGCATCAGACATGCTAAAAGTTTTATGTAAATTAAAACATTTAGGATGCATGAATTAATTTTTAAAAAGTGAAATTAAAGACTTTCAAGAATTGAGTGAAGATGAAAGTACAGCATACTCAAACTTAGGAGTCAAAATAAAATCAGCGTTAAGAGGAAAATTCATAGCACTAAATTTCTTCCTAAAGAAATTGGAGAGATGCTGGGTGTTGGTGGCAAACACCTTTAATCCCAGCACTTGGCAGGCAGAGGCAGGTGGATTTCTGAATTCGAGGCCAGACTGGTCTACAGAGTGAGTTCCAGGACAGCCAGGACTATACAGAGAAACCCTGTCTCAAAAAACAAAAACAAAACAAAACAAAAACAACAACAGAAAAATAAAGAAAGAAAAGAAAGAAAAAGAAAAAGAAATCGGAGAGAAGGTATACTAAAAACTTAACAGCACACAGAAAAGCTTTAGACCAAAAGAAGTATCACAGGCAACAGAAGTAGACTACAGGTCTAAAATCTACAAATTAGAAACAAAGAGAACAATAAAAGAATTAACAAAACCAAAAGCTGGTTCTTTGATCGAATTCACAAGATAGATAAACCCTTAGCCAAACTTAACTAAAGGGCACAGCGACAGCTTCAGAAATGAAAAGGGAGACATAATAACAGAAACTGAGAAAAAAAATTTTTTTTAAAAAAAGAATTAATCAGATCCTTCTACAAAAGCCTATACTCAACAAAACTTGAAAATATAGATGAAATTAATGATTTTAGACAAATACCAATTCCAAAGTTAAATCAAGATCAGGTGAACTATTTAAACAGTCCCATAATCCCTAAGGAAATAGAAGCAGTCATTAAAACCTCCCAAAAGAGAAAGCCCAGAGCCAGACATTTTTAGTACAGAATTCTACTAGATCTTCAATAAAAATAATCTTCAAAATACTACACAAAGTAAAAATAGAAGGAACACTACCTAATTCATTCTATCAAGCCATAGTAACTCTGATACCTAAACCACATAGAGACTCAACAAAGAAAGAGAACTTCAGAACAATTTTGCCTTATTCCTGGCATCCAGAAACTGGAAGCAACCTAGATGTCCCTCAACTGAAGAACAGACACAGAAAATATGCTTCATTTACACAATGGAATACAATTCAACTATTAAAACTGAGGACATCATTAATTTTACTGGCAAATGGATAGAACTAGAAAGTATCATCCTGAGTGAGGTAATTCAGAGCCAAAATGACATGCATGGAATATACTCAATGATAATTGGTTATTAGTCAAGAAGTACAGAACACCTATGATACAGTCCTCAGAAGGTGAAAAGTTAAACAAGAAGGAAGGCTCAAGTGAGGATGCTGCAATTCCACTAAGAAAGGCGAACAAAATATTCATGGGGGGTAGAGAGGGAGGGACCTGGGTAAGAGAAGGTGATAGGGAGGGGACAAGGGGGCAGGATCAGGTATAGAGAGATAAGAGAAACCCAGATGGCCAGGAGTATGAATAGAAATATGCAGCTGTTCGGAGCTGTGGGGGTCGTGAGGGGAAGTGGGGAGAACTTCTAGAAAGTCCCACAAGATTCCAGGAATCAATGGGGGTGACCTTAGCCATAGTACCCCAAAGTGGTGAGATATAAGCTCCAGTAGATAAACAGGCCCACCAGTGGAGGGATGGGGTCACCAAAATTGTTCCTGTCTAAAACAAATGCAAGGACAAAGTGGAGCAGAGACTGAAGGATAGGCGACCAGTGACGGGCCCAACTTGAGATTCATCTAATAGGCAGGCACCAAACCCTGACACTGTTACTGATGATAGGTTGTGCAGCCTAGCGTGGCTGTCTTCTGAGAGGCTCTACTAACAGCTGACTGAAACAGATGAAGATACTCTCAGCTAATCATTGAACTAAGGTTGGGTACTCTATGAAGAGTTAGGGGATGGGTGGGACGAAAAAGTTAGATGGCAACCCCAACTATGCCAGATACCTGAAAGCTCCCAGAGACTAAGCTGCCAATCAAGGAGTATACATGGGCTGGTTTGAGGCCCCAGACACATATGTAGTAGATGACTGCCTTTTCTGGCCTCAGAGAAATAGGATGGGCCTAATAATATTGAGACTTGATGCCCCAGGAAAGAGGGAGGTCAGCAGGGCAGGAGCACCCTCTGAGACATGAAAGTGAGGGTGTGGTGTGAAGAACTCTGGAAAGGACAGACCAGGATTGGAGGCAACATTGGGGATGTAATTAAATGAAATAATTAATTTTAAAAGCAAATATTTAGAAACCTTGTTTTGAGATATAAAGAGTTTTATTGCCTCAATATGACAGCACATGTTCTAATATCTGAACAAATTATTAAATTTTTTTAAAAGTTGTTCTATGAGGCACACTGTATTGTCACATCAAATACAATAAGTGTTTGTTTTACAGACTTCTATTTAATGGTACAGGTCTGTGTTGTTCCAAAAATTTTCATTGAAACTATTTCTGCATACATAATGGCCATGTTTTTACTTTTAATGAACAAAGCAATGAACCCCACTAGCTGATATTCAGTCCACTGAAATTTCTTAGGTAGAATATTTATTTGAATGTGTGATAAAAAGAAATCACACAAAGATTTAAAGATAGGAAGAAAACTTCCCTAGCAACAGCATCGAATCGAGGTCTTGCAATGTGATCTGCCAGTGGGGAGCATATTTGTCAGCTCATGATTCTCAGAGGTGGTGTTTTTGGAACATTGCCTAATAATGCTGTTTCCTGGAATGGACAGAATGAACAGTATTATTGAGTATTAACTAAATGATATGCAACTACTTGACATCTCCTGTAAGCCATACATTTGCCTTTATTGGTTGTGGTCATAGACAGATAATTCTACCTGTCATGTCCATTTATGGAATGGGCTATGTAGTATAGTTTACAGGCAGTAGAATGTAAGTTTAGCAAGCAAAACAACTATATTTGTCATGGGAGACACTGGAAGTGGACCAGATCCCTATTCACAATTCTTGTTCATGAAAAGGCACATGTACTTTCATCATTAAAAAAGACATGCCTGGCCCTTTCAGCACTATCTTGCTGGCATATGCTATAGTGTCTATGTTTGGTGGTTGACTGTGGGATGGATCCCTGGCAGCCGCAGTCATTGGGTCCATCCTTTGGATTCAGCTTCACACATGATCTCTGTAACTCCTTCAATGTGTGCTTTGTTCTTACCCCCTGAGCTCATGTCTCTAATTGCATATATAGAAGAGGATGGCCTAGTTGGCCATCATTGGGAAGAGAGGCCCCTTGCTCATGCAGACTTTATATGCCCCAGTACAGAGGAACGCCAGGGCCAAGATGTGGGAGCGGGTGGGTAGGGGAGCAGGGCTGGGAGGGGGGAGGGTATAGGGAACTTTCTGAATAACACTTGAAATGTAAATGAAGAAAATATCTAATAAAAGTTGGAAAAAAAAAAGACATGCCTGTTGCTATAATCTATAACAACAGGATGCTTGAGACATTGGCAATGGAGAATTTGAAAATCTGTAACTGTTTCCTTCTAAAGAAAATAGATGATTTCAGTAGCATTTACAAATATTTGTAAACCAGAGACTTTCAGGCTAGGTTGTTTTCTGATTAGTGATATTTCTAGTTCTCTGTTGTTGAATGTGCTCTCTTAGCAAGGCTACTTAGCTTAATTTAATGATTATTATTTAATATAATACATGATGTTTTTAATATTTAAATTATGAATCGATGAGAAAGTATTTCAATTCTTGACTACTAATAGTGGTTCTAGTATTTCTACTTATATAAAGAAGGAATTGTTGACATAAATAATTTTAACAATTAAAATTTATCTATAGTGTGCTTAGAAGAACACCTAACATACAACAGATATGTAAACATTAGAAAGGAGAAAGAGTAATGATTATTTATGCAGATGTGGTGTGCTTAAACACTGTCAGATAATGGTGCAAATCCAGAGAAATATCTGAGTGGATATCAAGCAACATAACAATGGGTCCAAAATTACTCAAAATTATGCCGTGTTTATAAATGCACACTTTAGATCAAATGTGTTCTGTGTTTGGAAGCTAAAGTAAGTTTTTGATCTTCAAAACATTGGATCTAAAAATAGCAGTATTAATGGTACCTTTGAATTTTGAAATTCTCAAATATGACTATGTTGAAAACTTCAGCACATCATATTCTCTTTCACATATTTTCTCCCATGTTGTCTTGTGGTTTGTCCTGCTTGTTGTAAGCTTTTAAAATATGAAAACATTTTGTAATAGTTTAGCTTCCATTGATTTTATTTCAGAATTTTTACACAATTTATGGTACACATTGCCCCTATAGCTTTGGTAGAATGGGAGAAAAAGTAGAAAATAGGTTGTTTCTCCTCACTGAGAACAAGGTTCATTAAAATTTGCAGTGCTACAATGAGCTAGCAGGAATAGCTTTGTTAGAGATAAATATGAATTAATCTCTTAAAATCCACACAGACTGCAACTCTGGTAGTTGGTAAATATTAAGGATTTTTTATAGAAAAATACTGATTTGAAGCAATCCACACTTGACCAGGTATCAGGCAACTAAACGCAAACATTGAATTAGATAAGTAAACACCAACTACCCAAATGCTTGCACACATACAAACGTGAATATTTGAGGTGTCAGGACAATAGTGTGGGAGGTAAGGTAAATTTACTAATTAGAAGGCGTGATGGCGCACGGCTTTAATCCCAGCACTCAGGAGCCAGAGGCAGGCAGATTTCTGAGTTCGAGGCCAGCCTGGTCTACAGAGTGAGTTCCAGGACAGCCAGGGCTATACAGAGAAACCCTATCTCGAAAACAAACAAACAAACGAACAAAAAAGTTTACTAATTAATGATTATTATTTCAATTAGAAAATATGTTGTTAACTTACAGGCATTAATTGGGATTTTAAATATTGTCCATCTATAATGTCCCTCCTCTCCTAGGGAAATACATGTTTCTCTAATATCAAATGTTCGTTTAATTTTTTTTTTCTCATGTGTTATAGGAACATTTAGCCATAATTGAGATTATACAAATCTTAATCTAGTCATTACCCTAGCCTTATAATTTTAAAGTATAGTTTTATATATATATATATATATATATATATATATATATATATATATATATATTACTTATTTTTTACTTGTGCATATCCTGAAGATAACAAAACTCTCTTCAGTTTTAAGTAGTTTTCCAGTCCTGATAATTTGTCATGCATTTCTTGTTGTTATATTTAAATATTAAACTGATACCAATATACATTAGAACTCCAACTATTTTCTTAGAACAAAGCAATCATGGGTACTTTCTTCCAACATATGTTTTATTATGTTTGTTTTATTATGCTTGTCTGTGTAAGTTTAGGTGTGGTGTGTGTACATAGGAGTTTTTGGGGGCCAGCAGAGAGTAGCCAAAACCTTAGAGTTACAGGCAGCTTTGAGCTGATAAGTGGGTGCTGAATACAACACCCACATTCTCTGTAGAACATTAAGTATACTCTACTATTGTGTCATCCCTCTAGCTCCAAAATTCAGTTTTAAAGATTAAAGGCATATCTTTCAAAACCAGTTGAAATAACTTCACTTGAGTAAGGGATCCTATAGTTGTTTTTGCAGAAGTGTATGTTCACACAAATAAACACCAGAACAGCATTTCTGGTAGAATGTTGCTGTCTTCTTGGCAGTAATTCTAACTTCCACTTAGTTCACTTCCCACTGGTACTCTACTACCTTAGGACAGGTGAAATTTAGTGGAAAGACAAGAAAGAGGAAACTATAGAAAGGAGATAATGATGGATCTTGCTAGCTGTAACAAATAATATTTTCTATCATATTCTATTTCAATTCCCAGTTATACAATCATGCTAAATCTGGTTCCATTTAATAATAAGGGATAGGGATGAATGTAGACTTATTAGTAAAAGGAAAAGACAAAGGTATTTGGTGAACTTCTCATTAGCATGGCTCTTCTATAATAGACCATGACATAAATTTTACACATCAGTCCAAGATTTTTATGTTATACTGATGGTAGTATCAATTATATGTAATTCCTTTAAAATGTAGAAATTATGTTTCATTTATATGATATAATTTCAACACGTACCAAGTGCTTGGAACTGTGAAAAAAAAAAAAAACACATTGATTAACTGCTGGATCCCTAATAGATGTTTAATGTATATTTAAAAATGCATTCATAAAATATTATCTAGGATATTTATTATTATAGCTATAGAAACCTTCACATAGCTAGTATAGGGAAATATTTTCTTGAGATAAAAGAGGCTAAAGGACCAAAATGGATATGAGTAAGTATACCCCTGTCATAAGATTCCGGATATCGCTAAGAATATGATGATAAATCTACCCTTGACATGAGCCTGACAAATACAGAGGTGGATGCTCACAGCCAATCATTGAACTGATCTCAGGTTCCCAAATGGAGGAATTAGAGAAAGGACTGAAGGAGCTGAATGGGGTTTACAACCCCATAGGACGAGCAATATCAAACAACCCTAGCTCCCAGGGTCTAAACCAACAACCAATGAGTACACATGGAGCGATCCATGGCTCCAGCCACATATGTGGCACAGGATGGCCTTGTCAGGCATCAATTGGAGAAGATGCCCTTGGTCATGGGAATGGGAAAGAGTATAAGACTGAAAATGTAAATAAATAAAATAAAAAACTAAACATTAAAAAATAAAACTAAAATTTACCTAGATGAGGCCAGATTTTAAAAAAACAGAGGTTGAGGAAGAAAAGAAATTAATGTTAAATAAACCTCATGTGTTTACTTACCTTAATGTATATCATTGTTAAAATATTAGTGGTTAGAAATGTCATTTGATTATATTATTTACTAATAATATTAATTTCAAGTAGCTTATTTAACACCATCATTTAACAGAAAATTTAAAACAATTCATAAATATATGAAAATATAATATTGTCTGTTATAGCAGAAAAACCTAAACAATGAGAATGTAATAATTATATCATTCTATTTTGGGAAATACTTTTTTGAAAAAAAATTTAAAAAAAAACTATAGTATGCAATATGAAGCTTATATCCTCTACTTCTCAGTATTCAGAAGCTAAAATTAACTGGAAAGCACATTACATATACATATTTATCAAAGAGTATTTAATGAACCAGGGTGTTGAATCTCAATGAACAGGGACATGACAATTAACTTCCTGACACTCAATCTCATTTTGAAGGAATGTTATAGCTTTGGAAAGTTTTGTTCCTTATATCATCTGCTATTACATTTTTGCTTTCCATTTTTAACACAAATGACAGAACACACAATTTTGTGTCAGCAGTCCATTGGAAGACTGGACTTCAACAATGAGGAAGAAAAGCATCTGAAATCCATAGTCTCTATATTATACTTTGTTTCCTTGCTGCTCAGTGGTATGAAGGGAGATTACAGCCCCTATATCTGCTGATTTGGCCTTTCTAGTCCAACCTTCATATTATTATGACTAATCCTTCTCATTCCTTGGCAGTCCATAGTCCCTTGAGGCTTCTCACTCTTGAGTCTCGATAAAGGAGTGAGTCGCACCATATGTCTGTGAGTGTAGGTTGTGGACTGAGTTATTGGATAGATCATGCAAAGGAGGACTAATAAGGGTCTGTCCACTCAAAGGATAAAATAAGAAGTTATTGGATAGATCATGCAAAGGAGGACTAATAAGGGTCTGTCCACTCAAAGGATAAAATGAGAAATGATAATTATAGAAAAACAATCACAAATCCTCCCATGTCAAATTTCTTATAAAGTAGAGAATTTAATTTAATTTGTTTGTTTGTTTGTTTGTTTGTTTGTTTGTTCAGGAAAAGGCAGTATAAATCTTCTTGACTTTATAAACATGATAATCTTGCCAACATCTATAGTAAATGTTTAATACAGGTATTTCAAATGTTAAAAAGTATTCTGAGAGTATATTGAATACCCCAAAACTTATAGAATGTAGAAAGGCATTAGTGTGATGATGACTGCTGCTATATAAAGGTTAGAGAACAGAAAAAAAACTTATCAAAGTATTTTATATTATGTTTTTAATTTTTTATTTATATTTATTTTACTTTCACATTCTCTTTTTCTTTATATAATTTAATTTAATTTATTTTTACACTCCATATTTTATCAATTCTTTCTGCTTGCCCTCAGTGTTTCAGTCCTTTTCCCTCACACAATACCAGAGCAGGTTCCCCTCTCTCCTCCACTCCCCCACATCCATTTTTCCTCTCAGGTACCTTCCTCCCTCCCCACTTGCGATTGCCTTCTTCTCTCTCTCAAGTGGGACTGAGGCATCCTCAATTGGGCACTTCAGTTTGTTGACATTTTTAAGTTCTATGGACAATATTGTCATAGCATGATGTAAAAATGGAAGTGTTCAGATAAAGAGTCCTTGGGTATTATGTACTTGGGGGGGGGGGGCTAATATCAACTTATTAGTGAGTACATACCGTGAATCTTCTTTTGGGGGTATTGCTGAGTTTTTAGATAGACCTATTTTCAAATTTTAGTCTCATATTAAAATTTAATTAAAAATTAAATGAAAGGAAATTTTCAGTGTTTAATTAAGTTTTATTCAAATACAAAAGTAAATTTGCCATTTATAATTTTCCACTGTAATTGATACATAATAATTATTTATGAACAATTTTAAAATAAAATAATACTTGTAGTTAAAATTTGAAATTTACCATCCATAGCTTTAATTATTTGACATACAGCAAAACTTCATTATTATGTTTCATTTCAAAACTTCAGGGAGACCTGAAATTATACAGATAACATTGTATACCACTTTACAATTTAGTGTCAGGATTATTGTGGCCCACTCCCCTGCTTCTAAGCTCAGCAATTGTATGAAGTGATATCGCTATCTTTACTACACTTATTTAACTATATTTGTGTTTTCTGTTCATTGTATAATATTTTTATATATGTATGTGGGGCAGTGGGCTACATGCAGATAGCCTGGTTTCCAGTGGAGGCTAGAGCTTGAACCCTGGCACCCTGTAGTGATAATTCACTTAAGTGGGACCATGGGACAGAAGGAGTTCTCTCAAGTCTCCTGGACCCTGGCTCCTGCCAGAGTAACCACCCCCAAAACCTCCACAGGAGAGGCATGGCTATCAGCCACTTAGGAACAGCACCAAGCCCTCTTACATGTAAATAAGGTTTTTCCCAAACTCTCATCCCAAACCAATAAGGAGGATTTGCTGTCAATCTCTAAATTAGTGCCAGAATAGTATATAGGGAGAGCCATGCAGGGAATTAAAGGAATGCTAGAAGTATCTCTTTGTCTGCCTCTTTTGTTCCAACAGCTGTATCACTTGGAAAGAGATCTTCCCCCAGTTCCCCTGCATTCCTCACTGGATTGTGGGCTTCTCCCTGATCCAGGCTCAGAGTTACCAAGCAACCTGGAAAGTGCAGCATAGGCTTTTCTCCTTGCCTGCACTCACTTCTTTCACTGGGGCCTTCCCACCTGCCTGGATAGAGGTCTGGGGGGGGGGGAGGGAACCTTATGATACCTAGACCCACATATGTAGTTATATTTTATATCCTGGATATACAGTTTGATCAGTTTGTATTGGCAATAAAAAATCCCCAGATTTCCCTCAAGTCAGCAATCCTTGAGTTGAACAAAGACTTGCTTCAGAGAAAATGATTCTAGAGAAGAAAAGGATAATTATGATGAGGCAGAATTTGGCAGTACAGAATTAAAATAGTTTATTATTATTATTGTCATAGCATGGTATAAAAATGGAAGTGTTTAGATAATGAAGTGGACTGAAGGATAGGCTCTGTATGGTCCATGGTTCACAGCTTTGTGATTTGCAGTTAGGTCACTAATTTTGTTACTGTCTTCCTCACCATAATGAAAGCTCCATATTAAAAAGTATATTCTCTCCAGTACTAAATTATCAAAGATTCCAACAGCCTGAAAGATGAGTGATAGCAGAAAGATATACATCATGATGAGAGAGGGCAAAGTAGCTTGAGAAATTGACATTAATAAAAAATTTGTTATCTGAGCAGGTAAGGGACAAATTTGTTAATCATTACAGCTTTTTATAGTCTCATTTCACTTTATAAGGTCTGTTTTGTTTTGAAATTCTGTAATGATAAGAGAACTTCATGTTTGATCAAACTGTCCTTAGGTGTAGTATTTCAGCTTTCCTTATATTCTCACACATATCCATTTATCCTGTTAGAAAATAGTTTAAGAACCAACAAAATATTTCATAAAGCATCATAATGAAATTAAGAGGAACATTTGTATCAATACATCTCAAAAGATTGCATTCAGTAATAAGTGCCTATCAAGTCTTATATTGATTACATTTATTTGAAATGTGAAGGGGCAAAGAAACCTCATGGTATTTATAACTCACTTCATAATAATGTTTTGTAAATTATATATAAAGTATAAGAAATTGACATGTATAATATATATATAATATAAAACATAAATGTTAAAGTAAATGATAATGTACAAAATTTGTTCAACCAAAGCAGTATGATGAGAAGCCTTGACTTAGAGTCATGAAAGAAAGCAGAGAAAGATAAACTTACTTCAGTTTTAATATTTATTTCCTAGAGCAAGTAGAAATAAAATAGCAAGGCTAATTTAATATACTGTGATCTATTTTCAGGCCGATGAATTCAATTCATGAGAGAATTGAGCAGGAAGAGTAAAAAAAAAAAAATGTGTTTAGACCATCTTTTCCTTCTGCCTGGAGCACTGAAGTTGAAGAGGCTAGCTGAGCATATGTTCCTGCTCATATAATATAGAAGAAAATAAATAGGTGCAGGAAAAAAATGCAGGAAATTCAATGAACATTTTACTGAAACATGAAATTAGTCCTAACTCCCAGTAAGTACTGTTTGGAAGTGACACATTGCCCTATTGATCGAAAAGTGGGGAAAATGATAAGCTTCATGGGCAAATGAACTCTTGATTAAAATCATCAGTCATGAATACCACTCCGGCATTTTGTTTCAAATAATGTCAACTCTTTACAGGTTGCCTCTATGAGAGAAATAAACATTTCTATAGTAAATTCAATGGATTTTATTGACTTTATTTAAATAACAGTTTGATTTACTTTAAAAGCTTTCCTGAATAAAATTAAGGTACTCTCCCTTATTGAGGTCATATTTCTTATGCTTACTGAATGGGGTTGTCAATACCTTCCTTTTAGTCTCCATAAATGTGCTGTTAACAGTCTAGGTATTGGCATAAAATAATAGAACATATAAAAAGTAGGACAATTTGATACAACCTTAGAAAGATAATGCACTTAGGAATCTGAACAGATTTCTGAATTCACTTTCTAAAGTATCTACAATCATTTTGAAATCTCCTGAATAGAATGGGATGCTATATTGGTTCTTTTAAATGTTAAAATTTTGTGTGCAGAAAATAGCATTATTTATTTTTTAGCTATATACTAAAGTATAGATGTTTATAAATTTTTATAACAAACATATTTTCAATAGAAATGGATTACATATCTTTACTACTTTGGGGGGAGGGAATGAAACTGCGTCCTAAATTTATTCCTTTTTTCTTGGGTATTTTCTTTATTTATTTCAGATGTTTTCCCATTTCCAGGTCTTCCTTTCAGAAATCCCATTCACCCTCTCCCTTCCTCTATGAAGGTGATCCCCCATCCATCCACTTCAGTCCTCCTGCCCTGGCATTCCCCTACACTGGGGCATCCAACACTCTCAGACCTGAGGGCCTCTCCTCCCACTGATGTCCAACAAGGACATCATCTGCTACATATGTGTCCTGAGTCATGAGTTCCTCCATGTGTATGCTTTGGTTGGTGGTTCAGTCGTTGGGGGTTCCAGGGGGGATGGCCTGACACTGTTGCTTTCTCCATTGGGCTGCAAACCCCCTCAGCTCCTTCAGTCAGTTCTCCAACTCCTCCATCAGGGACCCCTGAGCTCAGTTCAATGGTTGGCTGTGAGCTTCCTCCTCTATATTTATCAGGCTCTGGCAGAGCTTCTCAGGAGACAACCATCTTTACTATTATTTTATTTATATTCTTAATAAATAATTTTTGGTGTCTCTGGTTTATATTCTTATGCCTAGGAATCTAGTTAAATTTGTATTATATCTTTAGTTATGTCAGCCTGATTATGGCCTCTTAATATAGCTACATTTTCTCACTTTATAAATTTATATTGGTCCAGGTACCCTCTCTCCACTGTAAGTCTAGCCTTGCTACAGGGTGTGTCCACTTCAGTCTCCATATCCTCAGCTGGTAAGAGACTCAGCTAGGGTTACACTGATAGACTCCCAGGAATCTACCCTGTCTCAGGTCACTGGCTAGTTCCAGAGATGTGCCAGGCCAATTTCTATTCTCACTTCCAAACCTCTCCCACACTCATTCTCCCCATACCCTGTCCTCCTACTCACCCCATCTCCCACCCAGTTTCCTTTTTCAACCCACTTCCAAACCGTTGACCTAAAATTTGTCCTTCCTACAAGATTTTCATGGTTAAAGAAGAAATAGAGATTGAGGCAATAGAAAACCAATGACTGGACCAACTCCAAACCCATTCCATGTGAGAGGGCCAATCCTTGAAATTATTAATGATATCCTGCTATGATTTCAGAACAGAGTGTGGCATAACTTCACCAGCAGAGGTTGGAAACAGGTAAGAGACCCACAGCAAAACATCAGGCAGTGCTCAGGTCATCTGGTGAAAGGGTGGGGGACTGAAAGAGCCAGAGGGAATCAGTTTACAGCTAATAAAAACCCATCAAACCATGTATTTTTCTGTAGTCAGTATTAGTAGAACTCTTTTGCAACCTGAATCTCCACTATGTGTTTCCTTCTATCTCATTGTCAATGTTAAAGTTCTTCTGTTCCGTTTTTTTAATAGCACTATCTAGAGTCAACATTTAGGTTTAAAGAATAAGATAAAGAATAAAATTAAGATAAGAATATACTTAAGTGAAAATAAATATTTTTTATGTTCAGTTATTTTTTTTAATGTAGTTTAAACAAAAGCTATTACTCTATGTGTAAGGGGAATATATTTTGCAGTTCAAACACTGAGGATAATGCCAGCGAAACTTTTAAACTTAAAAACTTTAAGGAAAGTCATCCAATTTGTCTAAAAATCAATCCTAATAGACACATATGCTGGGAGTAACTAGAAAAACCACACCGCTCCCTAAAGGACCACTGCTTCCTCAGTCTCATGAGTGTCTCTGATGACATAGCCCATGTGATTTTAGGGTGCAGAAAGTTTCCTCAGTGCATGCTTGATTAAGCAGGTAAACAAAGCTCTGCCAGATGTTATATTCTTTACAGTGCTGACACCTTCTTTTATAAATCTGAAAAAGAAAAACGGTTCTATTTTCTCACAGTTTTAGAGGCAGTACTGAAAATTTACTATATTTATAAAAATTGGGCAGCACTGTAACTTTGTCTAGCCTTGCATTTTGCCCTTAACACTTTTCAAAATCTCATTGGCTCTTAGAATTCAAAAACATAGTTTTCCTATATTTCTCTCTGCCCTCATTTAAATTTTTCTTTGATTGAAATAGATACATTCCATCTAATGTATTCTGATCATGATCTCCCTTACTCCAAATGCTCCAAGGTTTTCTCCACCTTCCATCCCATTCAAATCCACATACTTTCCATCTTGTTAGAAAACAAATTGGCATCTAAAGAATAATAATTAAATAAAGCAAAAGAACCAAGATAAAACAAATGAACCAAAATAATACAAAATAAAAAGAAGACTCGAACAAAATGCATGTGATACAGATGAGAAACAAAGACACTCGTGTTAAAGGGATTTGTATACACAAGAATCTCATAAAAACACATAATTGGAATCCATGATATATAAAAAGGACCTGGAAGATTTTAAAAAAATCCCCTGCCAATGCCATATGAGACAAAGAATCTCCAAGGATACCACCGAATTCGAATTGTTTCGTCATTCATTGCTAGCCATGAAACCTCACTTTAAGACTGAGTGGATTATATTCCCAGTGAAATTCTGCTAAAGAGAACAGAATTCCCATTTGTCAGTCATTAACAATCAGACATAGCTTATTTTTTAAGGAAGAAAGCTCATGTCCCCTTAAATCTTTCTCTTAATAATCTGGTAAGTGCCTTTAATTTATAACTTTTATTTGCCTTTATAATTTTTATTCCTATTTAAGAGAGAAAGAGGTAAAGAGAGAGAGGGAGAGAGAGAGGGAGAGAGAGAGAGAAGAGAGAGAGAGAGAGAGGAGAGAGAGAGAAAGAGAGATGATTAAACATGGTTGTTATTAGTTCATTCCCTTTCCTTTATTTTATGATCTTACAATCAGCTTCAATTAATAAGTGAATTTGACATATTGTCACTTAATGATTTTAATATACAATCCCTCCATCAATTTACTGAAATGTCTGTTTTGTACTTCTAAAATCTTGATTACAATACTACATATAAGTGGCTGATAGCTCATGAGTTTAACATGGGTTTGACACATTTCCATAAGTAACTCTACTTCAATACTTTCTAGAATTTTGTTTTTAAACCATGAAAAAAATATAAGGAGACACATTTTCTAAAAGACATATTCTTGATTTTAAAATCACTCTGCCTCTTCTTCAGCAACATGCTCTGAGCCTTCCTTAGGTACAGAGTTGTGTTTTAGATGTATCAGTTGAACATTAGTATCACATGATCACCTGTTTATATTTTAATGAGTTGCTGTTTTGCATAATGGTTTCTTTGTGTGGTGAAGGGAAGTTTAGAAACAGAATATCTACTGTAAGATTGAGTCTTCTAGAAATATCCAGGAAGCTTCAACTATAAAATATCAACAAAAAGGCTGTCTTTGCAAGACATGGATAACACCAAAAGGCATTCAAATGTGGAATGGGGAAATCAGGCAGAGTTCCAAAGACAGATAAAGTACTATAGGTAGGTATTGAAGAAATTGTCTTCCTCAGGAAAGAGCCATTCAAGAAATTAACCAATATCCAGTGGTCAACCATGCTATCAAACAGACATGTGAAGATTTTTTTCTTCATATGCGTGTGTGTCTGTGTGTGTGTGTGTGTGTGTGTGTGTGTGTGTGTGTGTGTGTGTGCGCGCGAAAGAATAAAGATTAGGGGGCTATAAATTTAAAAGAAACCAAATAGAGAACATGAGAGAGGTTGGAGACATAAAGCAATAAAGATATATCATATTTTTAATTTAATAAAAATATTAAAAATAATTTTTAAATACACCGGTCAAATATATCTAAAGTTATATATGGCTTTGGGGCTTATTATCCTTTAGTACAGATTTTATTTTTAATAATGTGGAAGCTAAACATAATTGTTTTGCCTTACAATATATTAGCATCCATTGTCCAGCATCATTTTGAAAATACTGCATGTCACAATGATATTGAGGCAGGAAAATAATTAACTATCATTGATACAAGTTCAAAGAGAGTTGGCAGATTTAGCCTGTTGGTGGCACTCCCAGTTGTCATTCAGCTAACAATCCTTGCAAATAACTCTGGATATTTCCTTTTGTGTTGCATCCAAAATATTTCCCCAATTCTTATGTATGTTTGTATTTGAACTCCAGTCTAACTTCCTATCTTGAAAGCAAAAGCATTCTATTTTTTATAAACTTGTTTCTAAAAATTAATGCTTTTCTTTTAGAACTGAGAGAAGTCATATTTGAGAATAAATTCTTAGTTTCTCATGTGTTTCAGTATCTTGCCACCATGGTAAAGATGAGTATGAGTATTCTCTCTCTCTCTCTCTCTCTCTCTCTCTCTCTCTCTCTCTCTCTCACTCTCTCTCCCTCCCTCCCTCCCTCCCTCCCTCCCTCTTCCCTCCCTTTATCTATCTCTGTCTCTTTTCGGAATTCATCAATTCTTTGTGGTTAATTTTTTGAGTCCTAGGGTTTGTTCTTATTAACAACAGAGAATTAACTGATTAATCATATGGACTTGATGTAGCTCTATTTCTTTTTCTGTCTTTATTATTATTATTTTACTTAAGTACTTTTTTTTTTTTTTTTTTTGGTTTTCGATACAGGGTATCTCTGTGTAGCCCTGGCTGTTCTAGAACTCACTTTGTAGACCAGGCTAGCCTCGAACTCAGAAATCAGCCTGCCTCTGCCTCCCAAGTGCTGGGTACTTACGTACTTTTAATTTTTGGCAATTATCATGGAGAAATGTCAAGGTGCACTCTATATAGTATAAGAAGAAAAATCACTTTATTTTCATTTGCCATTGCAGCAATACTCTATACCACCAAATACCATGGTTTGTATACTTTGTTTTTGAAAAGTAATAGCAATACTAGCCTTAGTTAATAATTTGGCTTGGATAGAAACCCCAGTGCATAGTTTTCACCTATCAAAAATATCTCAATGTCTTACTATAAGTTAGTCTACAAAATTTTAGGTTTCTTCCTGGGCTCTCTGAAATAACCTAAAGTTATCCTAAGGAACATGACACTTAAGAGCACCTTGACCTTGAAGGAAGCCAACAATGTCTTTGTATCACTTGCTTCTTCCTGCCATTCTTATCTCCTCAGGTCTATAGTTCATTAAATCTGTCAACAACAGTACTATGAGCCCAGAGACCATGGATGTATGAGGACATTAAAACAACCAAGCAAGCAAACAAACAAAACAACAGTTTATTAAAGTTCCTAGGTAAGAAATATCATAGTATAACACTCTAACAGAATTTTTCAATTTTTATGGCATTCAATTACTACTGAATAGTTTTGTCATTTATTTTCACCTCACTCATCATTATTACCATTATATATGATGTGCTGTCTAGTCTCAATCATTTCTGTAAAGATTCAAATATATGTGCCTATCTTTTTCACCTTACACATTTTTTCATAGTTTATTCCACCACCCTCATTCAATCAAGGCTATCCTTATCCTTATCCTTATCCTTATCCTTATCCTTATCCTTATCCTTATCCTTATCAATATCCTTATCCTTATCCTTATCCTTATCCTTATCCTTATCCTTATCTTTTTCCTTATCCTTATACTTATCAATATCCTTATCCTTATCCTTATCCTTATCCTTATCCTTATCCTTATCCTTATCATCCTTATCGATAGATATCCTTATCCCTATCCCTATCCCTATCCCTATCCCTATCCCTATCCCTATCCCTATCCTTATCCTTATCCTTATCCTTATCCTTATCCTTATCCTTATCCTTATCCTTATCCTTATCCTAATCCTTATCTTCCTCCATATCCATAACCAATTACTGTACTTAATATTTGTTTTAAAGATCCTAATAACTGTCTGAGTTGCATATGCCTATTATTCTTTTTACAGAGAAATCGAGAAGCTGAGATTTTTCAATAAAGTTCTGTAGGAATATATAAACAGTAAATGATGGGAGAGGGAGTCAGTTCACTAATCACTGCTAAGTGTGGTTTCACTCTAGTTTGCTAAGTCACTAAAAGAGACTCAAGTCTGATTTGTAGAACAAGGCAAATACAGTACTTATGACATTCCATTAAACATATATATGCAATGTGTCACTGAAGCATGATTGAAATATTCAACCAGTATTTTAAGCCAAGTGAAGCATAAATATACCCTATACTTACTAAGACAGGATAATGAGTGTCACATTAACGCAACCCTATCTCATCTGCTGTATTGTGAACTAGTTCTTAGAAGAAGGGTTATTCTTGGCTCTATGCAAAGGAAATCATTCAAAAGGATTTTGCCTTTTCCATAGCTGGAAGCTAAGGAAAATCCCCAGGGAGTGTTTGAGATCCCCTCCAGGGTTACCCTTTCCAAGATTTAACCAGAAATATGAGCTGTTACATTTCTCTGTTATCTTATTTTAGAGGTATTTATTAAAAGTTCTAAGAACTTTAGACACCAACTAAAAAGGCTTCCTTATAAATGTTCTATTATTATGCTTCCCAGGCTGCATATTAAAATCTTTGTGGCCCACAGAGGTATCTATGCTCCAGCTGTACTATGTAACAACTGTGGCAAATTTTGAGGTTTAATTAAAGAATACTTATCATAGCTGCATGGCATAGGGATGTTGGATGACAAAACCCTTGTGTTGTAAAATTAATTATATCACCATAGTGGACCCAGTGCATGTAGAAAACTTGAACCCAAAGAAATAACTCATTAATCTTCTCCAGCTCCCCTTAGTTAGAACAGTGATGATGATTATTATTATTTGCATTTACAACAAGTCTTCAGAAGGGAACCTCTGAGAGAACTTTCTCTTTTTATAGCCATTGTTTATGCAACAGAAATAAATGAAACCCAAGAAACCTTAAATGTTAACAAATGCAAACAATTCTGGGGATTCTGTTTTGCTCTTAACTATTTGCAAAAAAAAGTCTTTAATTAAAAGTATTAGAAATTTTAGCAATTTATTATATTTTGCTTACTGGGAGACACTCAAATGATCAGAACCTTACAATAGTTTGTATATTTATGCCATTTCATAATTTCCCTATTGCTATACTTATTAGTGAGGGCAAAAGTGGGAACCTAATTAATATTATATAGAAGCCACTCTACATATTATCAACCAAATGTGACATGCATAAAAAGAACGAAACAACTGAGCAAAATTTCTAGAAGAGAAATTGCAACTCCAGTGCAATGAGGGACGGATGGTTAAGTTTGCTTACATTTCAATTTACTGGACTAAGGCTGAATTGTTTTTCACTTAGAATTTTCTTAACGTCTTTCAATTAATTTGTAAACACAGTAGAATCAAGACATTTATTAAAAATATATGGAATGAATAATAGACCAATGTAGTGGGAATTTTGGTTTCTTTGACTAACAGAGAAGTATTACAGGACTATGTTTTATTATATCTCAAGATGAGGGATATGGGTCTGCATCAGATTGTTCACAGCCAGTTGCGATTTAGCCAGTGACAGATAGTTTCTGCAATTGTATCACATTTGGAATTCAGCAGATTTTTTAGAGCATATATAAATACTAGGGTCCTGAAAAGCAGGGTTGGTGAGTATGTTATTGGTTGCCATTGCTCAGGGTTTGTTAAGTACTCCTGAGCAAATAAGAAACAAAAGAAGAAATTATATATCCTGTTGGTAAAGATCAAACTTTCCCCAAGGTACTCAATATCCTTAATCAGTACAAATAGTCTAATAATGCCATGACCCCCTTCTCTTTTAGCTGTTTTCTCCCCTATCTAAAAGTATAAAGTTGAAAGGGTAGACATACAGATGTGGAGATAGGTAGAAGAAAAAAAAAAAATCAACAGTCTCCTGGGAAGCTTTGACAGCTCCTGACAAACGCAGAAGTGGATGCTCACAATCATCTATAGGGCAGTACACAGGGTCCCCAATGTAGGAGCTAGAGAGAGTACCCAAGAGTTGTAGGGGTCTGCAATCCTATAGATGGAACAACAATATGAACTAATCAGAACCCCCAGAGCTCATGTCTCTAGCTGTATATGTATTAGAAGATGGCCTAGTTGGCCATTATTCTGGAAGAAAGGCCCTTGGTCTAGCAATATTTATAGGCCCCAGTACAGGGGAATGCCAGGGCCAAGTAGCAGGAGAGGGAGGGTAGGGGAGCAGGGTGGGGGTAGGATATAGGGGACTTTTGGATAACACTTGAAATGTAAATGAAGAAACTCTCTAATAAAAATAAATAAATAAATAAATAAATAAATAAATAAATGCCAGGCTACAGAATGTTGTAAAGTTTAAACTACTATGGCATAGTATATTTTCTATGGATAATTTTAGTGCATAAGGAAGAGCTGAAAAATAAGTAGCCTCATATCTTATTTATGAAAAATATGCTTTCACAGGGCAATTAGAATTATATGAATCTGAAGTCTAATGCTGAGTTCTTAACAATACATTTACTATAACAAAGAGAGCTTGAGAGATTTCCCCCTGCCAACTTGGCTTGTCAGTAGATCTACATTTGAAAGACATTCTGAGACACTGTTTTTGATATTTTTATGGATATCATTTTCCTGTCTCATAGGTGACACTATCTAGCCTCAGGCATACTCTTCCCCTGCCTTGGACACTCATTCTCCTCTCTCTTCCATGCTAATCACTGAGTCTTAGATGTAGTGGTTTTATTGGATATTTATTTGATGGTGCTAGCAATGATTAGCTGTTCTCTTCATTTTGACAATTTGTGTCTTTTTGTGATTTTTTCCCCTGCAGCAAAAAAGAAGTGTTGTTGATGATCCTTAAGAGCTACACCACACAATTAGATTCTAGCCAGAGAAGACCTTTATATAGAATTATATAGAGGACAAAACAAATATCAGTTTTTGAGAAACTGAAAAAAGAGAATGGTCATCAACTTCTGCTTAAGAAAGAACATGAAGGATGATCATATTAGAAAACTAAACAGAGGTGAAGGTGGTTGTCTTCTAACTATAGTGTACAGCTGATAGGGGTTTGCCTTCTAACTGTGGAGTACAGCCCAAAGTGAAATCCTTTCTGTCTCTGATTATGATCATCTTTCAAAAGAATAAAAACAATGCAAAAAAAAAAAACCCAAAAAACAAACAAAAAAATCCTACTGCTGATTAGTTATTCTCATAATAGTCCCACTGTTTTCTCAATTGCATCACATGGCATGCAGACTTTATGGGATCATTCTTCCTCACTCCCATCTTACATAGCAGTATCTCATTGGAAGACTCTTCCCTTTTGTAATTCATCACACCTCTGAAGATTAAATTGCCTTCACAAGACTCTTTAAAGTCAGAATCATTGATGCAAATATATTGTTATGCTGAATAGATAATAACTATATTGTTCCATATTAGCGTTTGCTTTACTGATGGCAGCCATCATTCATTATTGCTTATAAACAAGCCCATTGTTACCATTTAAATTTTGACAATAAAGCATGTTTGAATCTGATGTAGCCTTCATGTTCATATATCTGCCTACCAATAAATGGGTTATAATCTATATTATATATATATATATATATATATATATATATATATATATATATATATAGTTTGTCTAATAAGCTAATGAGCACTCATGTTCTTTTATCTTTATTCATTGTGGGTAATTTTTTTTTTCTTAGAACCTAACAGCAGCCCAAGATAACTTTTACTGGACTGGCCATGCCGTCTTTGAGATCTGATTTTAGTCTTCACGTATTTTCATACAATTCCCCTCCTTTATTTCACTGACACATTACCCAAGAAATAATTTGAAAAGTACTTCTTGACATATCTCTCCTAAAGATTCAAATAATCAAACCTTGTTATCTTTTTATTCCAGAATAAAGTCAAGTTAGTTATTAGAAAGAATAGATAGATAGTTGAGAGATAGATAGATTAGATAGATAGATAGGTAGATAGATAGATAGATAGATAGATAGATAGATAGATAGATAGATAGATAGATGATAGATAGATGATGTATATAAGTATAGATATATATGCTTATTTTATATATTAAATTTTTATTTTCTTATATTAAAATATCTTGTTTAATATATAAAATGTAAATAATGAAAACAATAATCAAATTGGAAGCTTTGTTCATTCTCTCTCAGGCTTCCATGCTACATGAGGTTTGTCCATGAATAACTATTTTTAAGCATGACCTTACCAGTCTCTCAGTTAAAGAAAGCTCAATACTTACATATGTGATTCTAATCTCATTATTTTGTCTTCTAGGTTTTGAATTTTAATAAGTTTAGGGGGATTTTATACACTTCACATTGAGTATTCATTAACTCCTCTTTTATGATTAAAATATTTCTTATTTCTTTCTTTTTTTTTTTTGGTGGTTTATTTATTCAATTTATATCCTAATAGCAGACCTCCTCTACTCTTAAGTACCCCCTTACAGAGCCCCTCTCCCACCCCACCCACTCTGTCTCCTCTGAGAAGGGGGATCACCAACCTGCTAATATCAACTCGCACTGGCGCATCATGTTAATGCAGGTCTAGGTATAGATAGGTATAGCTATAGAAAGGTGGCCATTTCAAGCTCCATATCCCCCAATGCTAGGAGTCTAAAATCAGCCCCATAGACTCCCTGCTTCCCTTTCTGGTCTCCGAGATTCCACAATAAACCCATTAGAATGGCTATGAACAAAAACTCAAGGGACAGCACACACTGGCAAAGATGTGGAGCAAGAGAACACTCCTCCACTGTTGGTGGGAGTGCAAACTTGTACAACCACTCTGGAAATAAATTTGGTGGCTTCTCAGAAAATTGAGAATACCTCTACCTCAAGACCCAGCTATACCACTCCTGTGCAGATATCTAAAAAAAAAAATATTCTACTGTACCATAAGTGCAATTGCTGAACTATGTTCATAGAAGTTTTATTCACAGTAATGAGAAACCGGACACAACTCAGGTGTCCTTCATTTGAAGAGTGGATAAAGAACATGTGGTTTATTTACACAATGGAATACTACTCATCTATTGAAAACAAGGACACCATGAATTTTGCAGGCAAATGAATGGAACTACAAATTATTATCCTGAGTAAGGAAACTCAGACCCAAAGAACATGCAAGGTATGTTCTCACTTATAAGTGGATATTAGTCTTAAAGTACAGGATAAATATGCTACCATCCACAGATCCAAAGAAGCCAAATAGCAAGGGGAAGTGGGCAATAAGGATGCTTGAATCTTTCTCAAAAGAGGTAATAAAATGGATATTAGAAGTAAAGAGAAGGAGGGAAGTATGTGGGAGAGGGTATGGGGATGGGGAATTGAGTGGGGAAAACAGTTTAGGGAAAGAGAGAATGGAAATCAGCAGTGGGTGGGAGGACATATTCCTAGGACATGCCCTCTACTTTCTTAATTAATTAGCATATCCATCATACCAGGACTTTCTTAAAGATCTGTTATTTTTTCCTATTTCATTAATTGTCTATTTTTCTATTTTATTAGACTTCACTAAGATAGATAATGTTTTGGCTCTGTTTACTAAAATAATTGAGTTTTTAATAAAACCAAAATACATATTGTGATATTTAAAATAATATCCAGTTTACAAAGGGAACAGGCATGTATTGCCTACTAAATATAGGCAATGTTGAATATGCACACATTAAAAATGAAAGTGATATATTTATTATGTAAGTAAGAGAGTATTTACATTTTTATTGGGAATTTGAAAGTGTTCAGATGAGACTCTCTTGTCCAAATAGTAAGACCTATATAGTTCAATACAATGGCAATTCAACAGATAAGTACTACTTTACATTCATATGCTAGCTACTTTTTCACTGAGATGTGGGAGTGATAAAATCAGTACTCAAAGCTATCATCAAAGCCATTCACAATATAATGGTGGCAATGTGTAAACTGAAGGTACTGATGTAAAGAAGTCACTCACTGAATTTTCAATGTGTCTTTGAAGCTCAGATTCAAGAGCATCTAAGAATACTTGGAAGTGTTTTTATGGAAAACTATTAAGGATACAGTTTCAGTGCAGTGGGATAATTCAAATCGCCTGGAATGAGAAGAAAATGAACACAGAAAAAAAAAAAACCTGCAGTGATAAAGATCAGACAATTCCTCAGTAAAACAGTGGAGAAGCAAATGCATAAAACACAGTGTCATGTAATAAAGAGAAAATGGGAGATGTTAAGTTGTAGAAACTTTAGGTCCCAGAATTTGTTCCGTCTTTCAGCTGATTTAATGTCAACTTCAAGATACTGCCTATCAAGTTGAAATGACTTTTTAAAATTTCATGGCTTGTCAGAGATTTGACTGGAAATAAAAACTGTTTTTTTTTATTTTACCTTAGTACTGTTTATATATATATATGTGTGTGTGTATATATATATATATATATATATATATATATATATATATATATATATATATATTATGCTATTGAATACTAATTTAGTACTATACTCAAAAGTGGCCCTTTTAACTACAGTTCTCAATTGACTGTTGGGAATATTCTTGTATCATCAACTAACTATGTATAACTGGATTATATATACTCTAAAATTAAATATTGTTATTCAATTTCATTTTGCAATATATTTATCTTTTCCTTCTGATTTACCTTATCTAATAGTCAAACTTAACTTTCAGGTTTTCCTGGTTAACTTTAGTAGTCTTTTTGCCATAGATAGAATACTTCTATGAAGATATACGTGATCATAATTTATGGAGGGGTCTTGGATAACTTTAATTTTTTATCCCCACCTACTTTTCTTTTGAATATACTTTAAACATCTATTAGACACTGTAAGAATACATTATAGTCTGATGAGAAGGAAGTATCTAAAAGAGCCCAAATTTTGTAAATATCCCTCTAAGCTACTATAATAGATTGAGAGAAGCTGGAACTGTTCAGACCTGTCAGGGACAGTTCCTTACTCCAAAAAAGCAGGTCATACTCCAAGGCTTTCCCCAGGGAGTTCTGTTGCTCCTGAGTTGTTGATTCCTACAATAGCAGGTATTCATTCTTTGTTCAAAGCCAGTGGAACACAGTTGGTTGAGCCTACTGCTATTATGTGAAGCATTTGGAGCCTCTGAGGACTGGCTCATCATGAATCCTGGATTTTTTTGGTCCCTTGTTGCCTATCTGAAAGTAATGAGCCTGTTTCATGTAAGTTGGAGCATATACTTGTGTTCTGTCTTATTGGAATCAGACAAATGGTAAATAAATACACATTAGCTGATAAAGAAGATAAACTGCCTTTGTATAAAGTGCTGAAAGATGTACGTCTATACACTACCTTCTAAAAAATTAAACTTTAGTTCAACAACAATAGATAGGTAAAAGAATCAAAGGCAAGCAATTGACAGTAGGTTGAATTTTTTTTTCAAATTCTTCTCATAAAACAGAACTCATGGCAGAAACTAGGAAAAAACATAATTCTTAGAAATGTGTCTTCCAAGCTATATTATTTTCCTTGACTAATTATGTATGGGTATCAAATGACCACAGTATTTTCTTCAATAGTTGCCCCTTTTACTGATATTATTCTTTTTTCTTTTTCTTTTCTTTTTTTTTTTTTTTTCCTGAGACAGGGTTTCTCTGTGTAGCCCCCGCTGTCCTGGAACTCACTCTGTAGACCAGGCTGACCTCGAACTCAGAAATCCGCCTGCCTCTGCCTCCCAAGTGCTGGCATTAAAGGCGTGAGCCACCACACCCGGCTACTGATATTATCCTGCAGATAGTGACTGACTTAGCTATATCTGGAACCAAGAACATATAAAACATTGCTAAATTTAAAAGGTAGCTTTTCTCTTCGTTAAAAACTTGTAGATAAACTGGGCGTAGTGGCGCACGCCTTTAATCCCAGCACTCGGGAGGCACAGGCCGGCGGATTTCTGAGTTCGAGGCCAGCCTGGTCTACAGAGTGAGTTCCAGGACAGCCAGAGCTACACAGAGAAACTCTGTCTCAGAAAGAAAAAAAAAAATCTGGTAGAAAACTGGTAGAACAGTCAGTGAGTGAGTGGGTGGAAATGAAATTTACTATATAAAATAATAAGGTTTAGTATAGAATTGGCATATACATTTGAATTTTTTAAATAACCAATCAAATAAGCAGTTGGTCCTTTGTTGAAACTAATTTCCTTTAGAAAAATGGGTATACTTACTTAACATTTTTTAATATTAGAAATATATATTTGAGAGACTTAGCAGAGAGACGAAAATAAATAACTGCTTGACAAAAGATGATGAAGATTCCTTTAAGAATGTTCATTCTGACTTTTATATCTGATAAGTATATTTCAGGTCATTCACCTGCATTTTGTTTAAGCCCCAAAGCATTCTATACACAGGACAAACCTCACAACCTCTCTGATAGGTCTAAAGAACCTGCATGTGTACATCGTTGTTAGCAAGTGAAAGAGTATTTATAATGCAAGAACATGTCTTAAACACTTTTCACTTTCATAGGCAATACTTATCTATATTATCATATATTATCTATGTTATATTCTTTAAATACAAAAGAAAATGAGTATTATTCTAGCTTCTACTCATGCATTCATAACAACATATATTAGAAACATAGAAGAAGAAAGATGGTAATTTTAGACAATATTTATACTTTAAGGCTATGAAAAGTATGACATTCATATATACTAAGATATGACTGCTGCAAGTTCAAAGGAATAGGCCAGCTTTTCAATGTGATACAGTTCCTTTATTTTCTTTTATTCAATCCAGCAATCAGCAGTTATTGCAGAGACAGACTTTGTTATGGAAGCATACTGCTGCAGGAAAATATAGGCTCTAACAATAAAATTAGTCACCGTGCATTTATATGGTTCCTTAATTAACAAGGAACAGGCTTTTAAATGTGTGTCTTATAAAAACACCATGACTTAGCAAGAATTCGATAATGTAAAACAAGGATATTGTGCTATATGTTCTAAATCTCTCCTCAATATTATTACCACTATATGAATATTAAGTAGAACTGTGCTGTATTAAGCATGAGAAAGCATAGACCTTAAACATTTACAAATCATAAATTTGTGCATGAATTAGATCTGTTGATCAATATATTCCCAGGACATAATACAAATTTGCAATTTTCTATTGTTTAGTACAATTGAAATTTATAAGAGCAAACAAAGTTTCAAGCAGTATATTTTAATGTAAATTTTGTTGTATCTTAAAGGCTTATTTATATTTAATTTCATGCATTTGAGTATTTTGCCAGCATTTGTCTTTGTGCATCATATGTGTGTAGAACCCTGGGGACAGAAGAGGGTGTCTGATCCTCTGGAACTAGAGTTACAGATGATTGTAAGGCACATTGTGATTGGCAGAAACATCTAAAGTATTTGCAAAAGCAACAAGTGCTCTTAATTGTTAAACCATCTCTCTCGCTCACAAAATAGGCTTTTAAAAGTGATCTGTAAAAGGTGTAGTACTATTTAATGTATAAGGAAAATATTTGAAATTGATGTTCAATTAACATTTATAATAGTTAAATTCCTTTTTCACTCTCCTCTTCAAATTTAGCAATGTCAATGACTTATATTCTTTTGCACATGCAAATAAACATGTAATATAATAGTCCACAATATTTATTTTCAGTAGCTTCCAGAGAGAAACACAGAAAAGGTTTTGATCAGGGTAAATGTGGTCAGAATTGCTTCAGAATGAGTCACAAATAACAGTGATTATTTTAAATATAATGTAACAAAAATAATAATAATTATTAGAAATTATATAAAAATTGCCAGAGGGCATTTTTGTGTTCTCCTAAAAGAAACAATGTTTGTTAAAGATGAAGAATGTATTAACTTGTTTGCTTTATTAAACTTCATATAGATTTTAATATGATAATAAACCTCATGAATGTGATTATGTGAAAATTCGAGACAAACAAAAGGAAAATAGAAAACATTTTTCCACATTGCAGGAAAATGATTAGCTTTCAAAATTTGCTTTACCACTTAGCTGCTGGATGTACTAGAGAAACTTGGTCGACAACCCCAAGTATCAGGAAGCTTCCTTCAATGGGAGAATGGCACTGCTGCCAACACAACTTTGCAAAAATCTTGATCCCATTATTTGTGTGATGTTTGCTTGATATTTATTAAATTGTCTCTCAGTAAATAACAGTTCTGAAATTTTTGGAGTAGACTTGACTTTTATTGTCAGTATGTTTTAAAGAGAGCTTTTCTCGAACTATGTATTATCTTTGTTTTACTTAGGATCAGAAAGCTGATCAAACTTCTGGTGGAACAGACTATAAAATGGTGTCCTGGCCAGGCGGTGGTGACGCACGCCTTTAATCCCATCACTTGGGAGGCAGAGGCAGGCAGATTCTGAGTTCGAGGCCAGCCTGGTCTACAAAGTGAGTTCCAGGACAGCCAGGGCTATACAGAGAAACCCTGTCTCATAAACAAACAAACAAACAAACAAACAAACAAACAAAGATGGTGTCCTGGTTATCACTATATCATATGGACTCACACATCCTTTTTAATGAACTAACCATACAGCTTCCTCTGTGTGCTTGTGAATAGCACCAGGTTCTCAATTTTATCTTCTTTAATTACATGTGTATATATACACTAGAGGCCACGAGATGAAGATAGATGTATTCTAACAATGAGAGGCCAGCGACTTTTACCTTTTTCCAAAAGGAGGAGTTAATAAATTCTGATGACTACTGAAGCAGGAAAAGCCACTCTCCTTTGGTTGGGAGTGGGCAGCTAGTTGGTGTGATAGATTGCTCATGGCCTGGTAGATTAGTCCACACATATATGCATATATGTGAAGGACAATTTAGAATTAATGATTCATTTTTTAAAAAATGAAGCTTGAAGTGAGCTGTTAGGAGGGCAGGGACAGGTTGTCGGAGGGTGAAAGGGGCTATATTACCAGTATGTATTGTCTACATATATGAGAATTGGGGGGAAAAAAAGTAAAAAAGAACAAGAAAAGCAGTTAGAATTATGGAATGAAGGATTTTTTTTTCTCAGCCAGGGAATCATGCATTTGTTTTCTTCTTCCCCAGCGACTCACATTCAAGGAAAACAGCTAATATGGAAGTAGCCAATTAGAATTAGAATGTTGGAACCCATCATTGCCTGTGTGTGACTTCCAGTTGAGTTGTTTGTTTTCAAAAATATTTTGGCATAGAAAAAACATGTCAATTTTCTATTATTGGATCAGTTTTACTTTACTTTAAAAAAATAATAGAAACCAAATATCTCAATATTCTTATTTCTTAAGTAGCATACAGGTAGATATATGATTATCCTTTTTTTTTAAAGTTACAATATGGATAGGTATATGAAACTTGGATAGATAAATAGGCAATACATGTAGGTTCCATCCATTTGCCTATCCTGAGTGAGGTAACCCAATCACAAAAGAACACACATGGTGTGCATTCACTGATATGTGGATAGTAGACCAGAAGCTCAGAATACCAAAGATAAAATTCACAAACCACATGAAACTCAAGATGAAGGAAGAACAAAGTGTGCATATTCGATCCGTCTTAGAAGGGGAACAAAATATCCATGGAAGGAGTTACAGAGACAAATTGTGAAGCAGAGACTGAAGGAATGACCATCCAGAGACTACCCCACCTTATGTTGCATCCCATATACAATCACTAAACCAAGACACTTTTCTGGATGCCAACAAGTGCTTGCTGACAGAAGCCTATTATAGTGGTCTGAGAGACTCCACCAGTGCCTGACAAATAGAGAAGTGGATGCTCACAGCTGTCCATTGGACAGAGCACAGGGTCCCCAATGAAGGAGCTAGAGAAGCTGGAGGAGTTGAAGGGGTTTGCAACCCAATAGGAGGAACAACAATATGAACTAACCAGTACCCCCAGAACTCTCAGGAACTAAACCACCAACCAAAGAGTACACATGTTGGGACTTATGGCTCCAGAGGAACATGTACCAGAGGATGGCCTAGTCAGTCCTCTATGGGACTGTCATCAGTGGGAGGAGAGGGCCTTGGTTATGTGAATGCTCTATGCCCCAGTGTAGGGGAATGCCAGGGACAGGAAGNTGTGTGTGTGTGTGTGTGTGTGTGTGTGTGTGTGTGTGAATTTTTAGTCCACTCTCTGTTCTTATATTGAGTATTCTTACTATTGTTGCAAAAATGTGTCCCCATATCTGGCACAATTTGTTATTTAAAGGAAATTGCTTCCTAAGTTTTCCTCACAAAGCATGTTAACCTAAATATATATTAATATAATGATGTCATTATTTTTTCCTTAACTAACCTACCTGAGAATCTCTGAAAAATAGAGTCGGACCCTGGAGACAAGGCTTTTAAAGGTATAATCATTTTTATGTCCTTGTGAGGAAAATGAAAATGCTCAGAGAATCAAAGATAAGTATTGTTAACGTAGCTGATAGAAATCCTCAATATCGATAACTCTACATGTTATCAGGCAAGAGGGTTCATTATTTTCTCCATTCGTGGATGATTGGAAAGACACATAACAGTCACATGTTGTGCATGAGTATATATAAACACTGAGCCTTCTTTTGCAGACATCATAGAGTGTGCTTGATAAAATTGACACATCATAAGGTAGGATTTGCAGTTAGGATGTGTGTGTTATCTTCTCCCTTTCCTTAAGGAATTTCTGTAGACATAGTCAAGGTACTCAGCTGTAGTTGTTACCTGTAAAGTAAACACTGTGTAAATATATTAGTATTATAATGAGGAATATTGATCAAGATCCTACTAAGCTCAAAGGTTTTCCATCACATGTATTCTGTTTCTTTAGTATATACTGTAGCAAAAAATCAAAGCTAAATAAAAGCTTACATTAGTTTTGGCATCATTTAGAAGTCAATACTAAATTGCATTTTTTTCTGAAAGATTGGAAAATCATACTGTCTGTTAGATTGTGGGTCTTGATAATATCACTTGATAACAGAAACATTTAAAAAATTATCCTTATGTCTCCACATAAGGCTTGAATATTATATGATGTTCAGTTAAAGTTACACAGTTGGAAGAAGAACTAGCTAAATGTATGCACTCTAAGAAGGATTTCACAGTTTATTTCTCTGAGTTTTTACAAACTTCAATTTTGTTGTATTTTTTTTTTTTCCATTCCTGGTGAACATGATCAGGGAAAAGCACCAATAATAATAGAGGCATTTGAACTGCTGCAAATTTTGAAGTGGAAACTCTTGCCAACAAACACCAGCTGTACTGTGATCTTTTACTGCTGTCTCGTTTCCCTATTCAACAGCTTCATTCTTCCTCTCTAACCTCCCTTCCATGTGTGTAGTGAGAATTTCAGATCTTAGTACATAATTTTGAGTGCCTGCAAAATCATACAGTTGCTAAGATAAGAAAATTTTAGATAAGCAACAACAAAGAGGAGAAAAAATAGTGCTCTTGGCATCAGTTTAATTGCTTCCATTTTCAAAGCATAGGCAGGGATCCTATTTGCATCAAATCTGTTAGAACAATGATTACTCTGCCAGACAATATTAAATGACTAAGCAAACTATCTCCATAAGATGGCGCTGCAGAGCTGGAACCGCAGAGCTTTGATGAATAGGAAACTTAAAAGAACAATAAAAAACAATAAATTAATTTAAAAAGAAAGGTTTTAACAAATTACAACACTATGTATTGGAAAATCTAAGGAAGGCACTGAATTTAACATCTTTATTATCAAAGCAACATGACTAATTTTCTTCTGTACTTTATATATTTGCATTTAATAATTGAGACCTTTACTTTTGGGGAGAGGTGGGCTTATTATTATTATTATTATTATTATTATTAATTATAAGAATTCAAGCTAATTCATTATTGGAAATATTTTAGATTATATAAAACACACATTTTATAATCTTGAAGTCTGAATTCACTCAATTCATTCAGGTTATTACTTTCATTTAAGGAAGGAGAGCTAACTAAACTCTTTGCAGCAGCGTGACTGTACAGGCTTACAAAACAAATGTGAAAGCCATTGACAGTGGACACAGCTTCCTGCCCTACATGGTTCATAGTCTGTCACTCACTATTCCAGGTCTCAAGACTTCGACTTTGACTCTTCAGGCTATAAATTTCAATACACCAAAATGTTTCTGTTTCTCCTTTTGTTTAAGGATCTGTCATAGTCCATGTACTGACTCGCACGGCACTTGTCAAGTGTTTGCTGTTAGCTACTGAAAGAATCTTTAGAGAAGGCATCTGCCCACCCCATCCTTCCATAGTCAAATCAATAACAATACAGAAATAAAATAAAAATAAGTCACTACCAAGCAGAGAGTTTTATAATCATGGGTTTTCAAACATAATAAGGATGTAAAGATAGTATGTCCTTTATAAAATAATTTCTTTTTCACAATTTAGAATTTGTTCTCAAAATTATACAGAAAATACAGTAAGACAAAGGGCTTAAATCCGATATTAGTTACACAATCATTCCACCAGTTTCTATCCTTGACACACAGAAAGAACTGAATAGGTGTATTTTAAGTCCTTGAATTTACACAGGGCACAAGCAGTTGTCTACTTGTCTCTTTCAATGAATGCCTAGCATCCCCTCACAATTGCAAGCCAGATGGCCACCAACAGATGTGACCCCTTGATTGTATGTCAGACTCCAGTAGGATAAACCAAATGTATCTCCTTCCTCTAACACTTACTTACACTATAATATTAGGCTACCGGCAAGAGAAGAGGGATTAAGAAAGCAACAATATAATAGGGCAAAGCAGAAGTTTATTAAACATGAAAATAAGAAATATGAGACCGGATTCTGTTAACACTACATTGGTCTATGCTTTAATATTTTATAATGTATCAACCTGGCAACCATCTTTAGCTTCACTTAAAATTCTCTGTTACCTGTGAGGGAGAGAATGAGGGGTGTGATGAAACACATTCTATAAAAATCTCAGAGAACTAATGTAAATTCAAGATAGATGATTCTCTGATAGACTAGTGAAGCTTTCAGAGAAAAGTGGTCATTATGGTTCATGACTAAAAATCTGAAGTTTATAATGGTGAAAAGATGCCAGAGGCTCACAATAAAAATGCCATGTCAGATGTGCACACTTTCAACCAGCAGATCTCTGACTAATATGATTGCATTCAAGGCAGAGTATGATGATGCTATTCCCTTCAGAAAATATCAGGATATATTTAAAACCATAGTACAGAAGAATAAAGCACAGGCCCATAAAGCAAAATGGAAGTGAAAGTGGATATTTAAAACTTCACTGAGAAGTGGATATTAGCCAACTTTACAGAATACCTAGGATACAATCCACAGACTGTAAGAAGTAGAACAAACAGAAAGACCCAAGTGAAGATACTTCAATCCCACTTAGAGTAGGAAGGAAATAATCACAGGAGGTAGAGGAAGGGCGGGAATTGGGAGTGAGAGGGGAGGGTGAGGAGAAAAGGGAAACAGAATCAGGTATGGGGGGAGGAGGACAGAACAGAAGCCCAGAGGGCCAAGAGAATGGATGAAAATAAACTTCCTCAGGGGGTTGGAGGTGGAGGGACCATCTAGAAAGTAACAGAGACCCTGAAAGTCTTGCAGGACTCAATGGGGGTGACCTTAGCCAAAATGTCCAACACTGGGGAGAGGAAACTCAAAGAGTCCACCTCCAGTAGATAGACAGGGCCTCAAGAGGAGGATTATAAACACACTGTCAATATCTCTGACCCAGAATTGTCCCTGTCTAAAAGAACCGCAGAAACTGGAGATGAGACCGAAGAAAGGCAGTCCAATGACTGGCCCAACTTGGAATTCATCTCATTGCAGGGCAACAAGGCCTGACACTATTATTGATGCTATGATGTGCTTACAGACAGAATCCTGGCATGGCTGTTCTTTGAGAGCCCCTACTAGCAACTGACTAAGACAGATGCAGATGTTTATACCCAACCATTGGACTAAAGTCAGGAACCCCTATGGTTGAACTAGGGAAAGGATTGAAGACTATGAAGGGGAGAACAACCTCATAGGAAGACCAGCAGTTTCAACTAACTCAAACCACAAGGGACTCCCAAAGACTGAGCCAACAACTAGTAACATACAAGGGCTGGTCCAAGTTCCCTGTCACATATACAGGACTACCTGTTCTGGCCTCAGTAAAAGATGCTCTTAACCCTCAAGAGACCTGAAGCCCTAGGGAAGGAGAGACCTGGAGGGGTGCTCCCTCTTGGAGGCAAGGAGAAAGTGTAATGGGATGAAACACTGTGGGAGGGGCATTTGGGAGCAGGTGGCAACGACTGGACAGTAAATAAATAAAATAAATTTTAAAAATTCTCTCAGATGTTGTAATCCATGCACTTTATCATACTGTTCAGGTTTAGGCAGAAGGCTGTCTAGTTTCAAATTCCACAAACTAAAAATCTTCCTGAAGTCAAGCAAACAAAAATCAAAACAAAACGAAAGCCTGAATTTCCTTAAATTAATCTTTTTGATAGAATTTGATGATTAAAATTTTAAAAAGATTTTATGACCTCTACTTTTGACACCATTTAGTAAAATATTTATTTGCTGGTAATTATTAATAAATAGTTTCTGGTCAGACATTTTCTATTGCCTAGCTCTATTACATCCCTACTTAAACTATACACTATATTTAAAACTTACATTTACTGATTTATTTTTAATTTACATGTTATTTAAATAATTTATTTAATTAGTCATAAGATTACATATACATTTATCATGTACAACATGATGGCTGTAAATATATATTTACTCTTACACCGTGACATTGCTAAGTTAACCTGATTACCATATTAGTTTCCCAACAATCATTATTTTAGTATTTCTACTTTTCTCACTGTCTGTTGGCTTCTTCCTTTGTTCCTGTCTTCCTTCCTTTCTTCTTCTTTTTTTTTTTTTCTTTTTGTGAAACTTCTCACTATGTGATGCAGGTTTGTATTTGCTCTTAAAACCTGGGTGGCCACAAAAATCAAAGAAATCTGCCCAATTGATGCAATTAAAGGCATGCACCACTACACCCAGCAGCACCTAGTGTTTTACCAATATTCCTAAACATGCTGTGATCAACTAGTTGAAGAATAGATGCAGGAGTGAATTAGTTAAACCCCTTTGTCTCCCAGCAGGTACCTTGCACCACACCTGCCCAAGAGCTCTCTGGATTCACAAAGGAAAGACACACACAAGCTAATTGTGATATGCATTGGGTAGCTCAAGGATTGTGCACTTCTAACTCTTCCCGAGGCTACCAAACAGTCCTCTACTGTATTCCTGAGTTAATATCTTTTAAAATCTATATTTCATCTCTGCTACCCCAGACCTAATCAGGGAAGTGCCCCCTACAGCTACTTTCCTGGATTCTCACCTAAGGCAGGGGGGTGTCTTTAAGATTCTACTTTCTGTTTCTCCATCATGGTGGTTCCCTCCTCTCTCTCTCTCTCTCTCTCTCTCTCTCTTACCTTGGTCCCTTGCCAAAGCAAGCTAAAAGTCCCACCTCCATCTCCCTGCCCAGCCATTGGTTGTAAGGCAATACTTTTTTTCCACTCCAATAGAAACCAGCTGGAAGCAGGGTCCTTCAGGTCTGGAAGTGCAGCCTTGGGATCCAAATTAAGGCAAAGCTTTAGAAATGATTCCCACAAATAGATCTCTCTATTTAATTCTTCTAGATGAACCTGTGAGAAAACTTTCCAAAACCCCCAAACTGTGACAGTCTCTGTTTCTGCAAATTCAATCTTTTTAGATTCTTTATATAAGTGAAATCAGTATTTGTCATTCTGTTTCTGTGTTATTGAATTTTGTACAATCTCCCAGGTCCATCTACATTATTGCAAACGATGGTCATTATTTTTAAAGATGAACAAAAACCCACCATGTAATATAGTGCATACTTTCTTTTTCCATTCATTAATTGATAAGCATATAAGCCTATTCCATAAATTTTCTGCTATGAATGAGGCAAACATGAAGCTAAGAATATAAATATGTCTTTATTTATAAAGCTTTATTTTATTTTTGTTAGTGTATGTGACCAGGTGTGTGTCTATGGATTACAAACACAGACACATGCAAGTGCCACTGCTGGAAAGAGGAAAATTTTAATATCCTGGTGGTAGAATTATAGTTTTTGTGAGAGTGGCTTTTTAAGTGCGCTGAAAAATAAAATTCAGTCCTCTTGAATAGCCTCCATGATTATAACTGCTTAGCCATCTCTCTAGACACTTTAATGTGCTGTTTAAATTTCTTCATAATGGCAGAGCACCCTCGCCGCGCCATCTTTCCTCTGAGCCCAGCGGACACAGCTAGGGACACCCCAGGACTTTAAGATCGCATCGGGATTATGCGTCTCCTCGGGCAGAGATGGCAGGAGGAAAGCACAAGAACAGAAGCAACAGAATCCAAGGGTACTTGGCATCACCAGACCCAAACTCACCCACCACATCAAGTCCTAGATACAACAGCACACCAGAAAAGCAGGACATGGATATAAAATCACTGGTCATGATGATGATGGAGGACTATAAGAAGGAAATACAGGAAAAC